>OY759270.1:27376092-27393592 GCA_963662155.1 Lamellibrachia columna | reverse complement strand
CGATTAACGCCGAATAGCTGAAGCCCCTTGCCTAGCACCTTCGCAAAGTTATTTCTCGCAAAATTTAAGAAGCTCACGTGCATAGTACTAATACAGATGATTGGGACGGAAATTTTCATTGGTGATGTAATTCCGAAATCTTCCATGTGTATGATATCCAGAGAAAGTGGAATATATATTTTCATGTCGGTCATATTGTCACTGCATGTCTCCGTTTCATTAATCATAGCCCTTCTCATTGTAAGCGGTATAGGCGGTCCTGTCGGAGGGAAGTATTTATCGGCATCGAACAGGTACATTCCCTGGTGGCAATACGCAGCAATAAACCGGTCACTATACCATGCATGATGAGAAAGACTGATTGTGGGAAAACTGCAGAAAGATTTGTGTTTGATGGTGTTATTTTTGCAATCGCGTTGTATTCAAAGTTGATTTCCCGGAGTTGCGAGAGACAGCCGGCGTAGTTGAAGAGAGCGTGAACAATCAACGTTGACTTGACGCTGAGTCGCTGCACATTGTGCCAGAACGGTGAGCAGAAGTCGGCCTCTTTAAATGTGTTCGGCAAATCGTCAGCTCTTGCTCCATCCAACACGACAGTGTTGATGCTAGTGTTGGTCGTCGACGCCAGGGTCGCCACCGTCGGTCGTAAATGCAGGTGACCGTTGCAGGCGAGAATAAGGGAGCGAACTGCAGGAAGGTTCGAAAACGCGCCCTTCTCGATGTCATTGATATTTCTGATATAGCGAATAGCCAACGTCGTGATGTTAGAATCTCGTATATTGTCGAACATGGCGGTGGTGATCTTCTTGAGGTTGAATGTTGCGTCTTTGAAGAAATCGAGCACCTCGAGTCGAGGCAGATGAGCGTATTCAGCCGGGATAGTGGCGTCACCTATGGCGCTCAGAGACAACACTCGCAGTTCTGTGGTGTGTGTCACGAACTCCGTCGGATAAGACGTCAGCGGAAGTCCGCTCATTGTGAGCACGCGCAATGATTTCAGTCCGACGAAGACGCCAGACGGAAGTGACTCGATGTTGTTTCCGGTCAGTTCGAGTCGTTCGAGTTGCAATAACTTGTGGAAGCAGTGACGTTGAAGAGTTTTGATTCGACTGTTGGATAAAATCAGAACACGTAGATTTGTCCTATTTACGAAATCATTTTCAAGAACGTACGATATGTTGTTTCCTGCAAGGTCTAAATCCGTGACGTCACTTGCGATATTTGTGGGTACTCGGGTTATGCCTCGTGATCTGCAATCCATTCTGACTCTCGAATCTCCACCGGAAGTAAGCCACTTTTCGTGGCCGACAGTTAAAGATTCGCCGGAACCTCGCGACAGCTTACATCCTTGACTCGTTGCGAGAGATAGCCGGAGAGTTATTGCGATGCATGTAACAAGTACTATTTGTCTTTTGCGGGACCATTCGTTTCCGCTTGCTGAACACCTAAAACGAACAAATGAATTTCTATTAACACGTGTCCAATTTATGAGGAACGGGCGATCAAACTGAAGGATACGATAACACGTTATACAAACGCAGGTACGTTGACTTTGACATGAATTTAAGGTAGCTGGGGCGGCTATTATATCTTTGTCTTGAATTGAGTAGTTTCAGTACAAGTTTTTAAGATTAATTAACCATTTCTTCATAGATTGTAGTTGTAATACTATACAATATTCAAATTAATAAAACTTTTAGTTTTTCATTTACTTGATTATGTTAAAAAATTTGTTAAAACATTTTTGTAAATGTGAAAAAATAGCCACGAAATGCGAAGTTGTATCATTTTAATAAACCCTCAAAGACTTAAATTACATACATAAAAGTATGACAGTGAATAAATTAAGCAAAAGTTGAATGACAGCCTAAAGTGGCAGTGCATTTTTGACACAAACCCTTCACCAATCGTACTCCCAAACAGTGTTGCTACATGTAAGGCGCGTTCATACGCCAAATTGCAGCGTCGTAATTGTTGTAATTGTTTTTTTTATTAGATCACGTTTCCTGATTGTTGGTGATAAAAAATGTCTGTAGATGCGTGTATCAACCTGGAAATGTCATCGGTAATATTGACATGTCCCCTTAATTTGCCGCCACAATGGGCCTTGAATCTGTATTTTATAACGTGTTGTCGTCTACGCTAGGTTACGCCAGCCGTCTGTCACACACACGTGGCAGAGTGTGTTTACGATCATTTCGATTATCCTGAGGGGTCACCAGGTCAGGATCAATGGCCGTTTTTTTTTATTATAACGTATAGGTTCAAAAGCACAATGAACTGCGTTAGCGCTGATATTTGTTGGTTTAAGGACACGATTTAGTTGGTTGATATAGTACTGATGTGTACCGGAATCACTGTAACCAGACAATATGTTCCGCTTTCGCGTCGAACGAATAGAATGTATAGCTTGTTCGAAAATCATAGCACTCGCGGTCGTTACTATGGAATCATCGTCAGCGTTTCTAAGAAATCAGGGGGATTTCCAAAAGGAATGTTTTTTTAAAGGATGCATTGACGAAATTTTACGTTAATGCCTGGTTTGCGAGCAACTATTGATGTATTGTTCCGCAAAATATAAAATTTTCTGATCACAGAGTATTCATAACTGATGATGGCATATCATCGGTATATGACGAAGACAGCGTGAAAGACGAAGACGTGTTCTCTGGTATCTACGTGCCATTATAATATGGTGTACGAGTATAAGGTTAAACACATTTATTTAATTATTTATGTTTTCAGATGACCCCCTAAGCCTCGCAGTCTGCGTTGAATACATAATCACAAGCAACAGGAAGTTACAGAGGGGATATTCACGCCTGCACACCCCCTTGACCCCAATACATAACTGTCCGTAGTGCAATATGCTTTAACTGTTTATTTAAGAAAAACTATCCATCCTCAACTGATTTATCCTAACTCGAATATGGTTCATTGACAGTCTATTATATTAAAGTAACATCAGCAGTCGATTAAAATTAAACACTGTACGGGTCAACGCCGATCATGAACGTGGCTTCCATCCTCTCGCCGATCACATGACACAGTTACGACATTTCACCAACAGTGAAATTCGTGAGTTTTCCATTTTCTAGCTAGCGGTAAGTGATGCAGCAAAATCATCTTCGAATTCGGCTCTTTCGGAGCAGCTTAGCGACGCCAGTGACCTTTGACTTCGATCTTATTTACTTTCAGACCTAACCATGAAAACGACAATATAGAGCCGCCAAATTTTCCTCATATATCTACCATACACATAGGCATGTGCCGTATTCAAAACATGTGCATTACAATTGCCACTCTATAATGGCCTGAATGGGAGCTGAATTCGGTCGATGTTATTTCGGCATCGTGGTTTGGGTGACTGACGGGACAAACCAGATATACTAAGTTCTAGCTAGTAATGGATTAGACTTTACTTTGTGGGTTTGTCATGCCTGTACTTGTCATCAAAGCGATGCCAAGTAAAACTAGATGTTGTTGAAGTAAAATCCTTTGTCTCAACATGTCTGAATAAAAGCCCATGCTTCACATTCAAAATGATACATCAAAGACCACGTGCAGGTGGTTCCGTTGTATTTACAATGCGATAATCGCTTATCACTGTCATTCAATTAACAAACGAGAGAAAATATGATTTATTAACAGTAACATGTGCTCGGTACACAATCGTTTTGGCTGAAATCACTATGCCAGATGTGCCCGAGGTTTAAGTCACCAGAGTTGCTGGCCGAAGTCTCCAAATAATGCTGTCCGAATTCACCGGGCCGAATTCACAGTTGGCAGACATCACCTGTATCCGCGCTGACAGCTTGCTGACAGTTTGCTGACAGCTTGCTGACAGCTCGCTGATAACACGGATGTCATCTTCTCTGATCCGGATCGCCGTCGACACAGGTTTTCTCAAAATGAGCAAAGCCAGCTGTGTTTCGTCGGCTTGAAGTTTTTTTTTTAAACAACGTTGGTTCCGTAGGGAACTTAAACCAACTACATGTTACTCTATTCTTAGTACTGCATTACAGTCGAATGCCGCAAAATAAACCATTCTGACGCTCGTTTCTAAACAACCGCTATCATTGTCAACGGTTCGGTGAATGAATGGAAAGTCCCAGTCTCGTAGCACTTCCTTGTCACCAGTGAACACGTTGACGCCGACAATCGCAGTAAAATATGCGTAATCGAGGCAGGCCCGTAGAACAGAGTATTATTTGGAATTATTAAATAATTGAATTATACTGAATTTTTCGGTGTTGTGGAAATGGAAATATACTACAAGATGTAATATAAGGTTATTTGACATAAATGTGTACGCCTACTGGAGCAACATGCACGACTGACTGCAATACGCACACACGCACGCACACACGCACACACGCACATACATGCACATACACGCACGCACGCATGTCACGCATGTATACGCACACACACGCACGCACACGCACACGCACTCGCGCAACAGTTCGATTTACTTACATCGTCTATGTGTCTGTGGTCCAATTCCTTGCGATCTCAGGGAGCACTTGGCGTCGACCGACTGTTCCACCCGACGATTGCCGCTCGACAGCGAGAAACTAAGCGCACAATGAAAGGCAGTGAGACAACCCGGTAGTACGATAAGCCAACTGCCATCACTCGATGAATGCAGCGAGACTGCACGATACTAGGCACCCAGTGAACGGCATTGACACAACCCGGTAGTATGACAGGTGTACTTTTTCGGTGTCATCCCGATACGTCCAGGGCCCTCGTTTCAAAAGTCGACCAAAAAAATTCGTCATCATTCAAAAACTTGTCGCACAGTCCGTACATTTCTAATAACTTCCGCTTGTTATCATCGCTGTCCTCGTCGCCTTATAAATCGTTGGCTTCAGCTTCTGTGACTTGTAGCTGGTGTCCCCTATTCCGTTTCCACGCCTTCTGTTAGTAAATATGCCCCATATACACGGACTTTTACAATGTAACCAGAAACTGATTGAAAGGTACGTCATCTATGATCTCCAAATGATTAATTATACACAACAAGTGACATGATAGCAAACTTACTGGACACGTGGTCGTGACGATTTAGGCATCATATGCTGTTAAATATGTATGATGATGAGCACATGTTTTTGTGTGAGTTTCTGTTTGTAACCACTTGATATGTCTGAATCTTACCGAATGGTTTTTATTACCTGCTGTGGCTGTGCCAATAGAGGCTACCCAGAATAACCCGTGGCGCCTCAGGTGCATAATATAGAACTAATATGACGGTGTAGTCCAAACTTCTCGCCAGTGGCGCCACTCACAATCTCACCACTGCCACAACTTACATTTGATGTACAGATTCTACACACCTTTATTTCATTTGGTAAACTCGTAACGTTTGTCACGAAATCTCTCAGTTTAAATTTCATACAATTGTGGATATTGTTTGTCTAGAAACACAATAACGTACGTTTTTGTTTTAAAATATATTACGTCACTCAAGCGCACAGTTGCAATGACGTAAGACGTTGTAGACACAATAAATGTATCTATCAATTATGAATATTTTTTTTTTTAAAGCAAGTATTATGCATGTATACATATTAATCACGTCTTGCAAGTGAAGTACATATGTACCAATGCAAAATATGATGTATATAATTCAAACAATGCCTTGGGTAATAATAAAAATGCTGAATTGTTCATGCAAGACAGAGCTAAACAATATATATTATAAACACTTTATTGTGCACATGAACTGAATATAATAAAATAATCAATAATAGGTTATGCAATTAAATAAAATGATCATCAGTCGTGGCAGAATGATTCGTATTCATTACGTGTTGTCACCACGTGTTAACAAAAATGTTTTACTTTTACCAATATACTCCCTGTCCCGACGTCAACACTTGAATTGTTCCTAAACTCTTACATGGTGCGTGACAAGTCAAACTTCTGGGTGATTTTGTTTCATCCTGTTAGAAAAAAAACATTGTAACCCTGGAGGATTTAGCTGTTTATACATTTGTTAGGCTAGTCACTAGGGGGCGCTATGCCCAGTGTCACTCCCAGTTTAACAATCTGACAGAGTTTAAGAAAGTATTCTGTGCAGTTCGCCCTGGGCCGGAGAAGACGACACACGTTGTTATATGCAAGGAAACTTCTCCCGATTCAGTGTGTGTGTATATATATATATATATATATATATATATATATATATATATATATATATATATATATATATATATATATATATATATATATATATATATTTATTTATCTATCTCACTCTTTCTCTCTCTCTCTCTCTTTCTCTCTCTCTCTCTTTCTCTCTCTCTCTCTCTCTCTTTCTCTCTCTCTCTCTCTCTCTCTCTCTCTCTCTCTCTCTCTCTCTCTCTCTCTGTCTCTCTCTCTCTGTCTCTCTCTCTCTGTCTCTCTCTCTCTCTCTCTCTCTCTCTCATTGTCCTACCGAGCACTTTTTCAAAGAGCATGTTGTGAAAGTGGATTCACAGAACAGACAATTATTTCAGAATCTGCTGAGCACTACAAAATACTTTTTTCATATGGCATGTTGTGAATTTGTAAAAGTGAATCTAACAATAATAAGTATTCAAAGATTTACGCATACATTTGATAGCGCATTTAATTGTGCATTTGACAAATCAAATGTTTGTGGGTCGCATTAAAATACAAATGCAAATGCATTTGTATATATAAATATATATATATATATATATATATATATATATATATATATATATATATATATATATATATATATATATATATATACACTGAACCCGGAGAAGTTTCCTTGCATATAACAACGTGTGTCGTCTTCTCCGGCCCAGGGCGAACTGCACAGAATACTTTCTTAAACTCGGTCAGATTGTTAAACTGGGAGTGAGAGAACGAGAGCGAGAGCTGGTGAGAGAGGAGTGGAGAGCGAGAGCGAGAGCTGGTGGGAGAGGAGTGGAGAACGAGAGCGAGAGCTGGTGGGAGATGAGTGGAGAACGAGAGCGAGAGCTGGTGGGAGAGGAGTGGAGAACGAGAGCGAGAGCTGAGGGGAGAGGAGTGGAGAACGAGAGCTAGAGCTGGTGGGAGAGGAGTGGAGAACGAGAGCTGGTGGGAGAGGAGTGGAGAACGAGAGCGAGAGCTGGTGGGAGAGGAGTGGAGAACGAGAGCTGGTGGGGGAGGAGTGGAGAACGAGAGCGAGAGCTGGTGGAAGAGGAGTGGAGAAAGAGAGCTGGTGGGAGAGGAGTGGAGAACGAGAGCTGGTGGGAGAGGAGTGGAGAACGAGAGCGAGAGCTGATGGGAGAGGCGTGGAGAACGAGAGCGAGAGCTGGTGGGAGAGGAGTGGAGAACGAGAGCTGGTGGGGGAGGAGTGGAGAACGAGAGCGAGAGCTGATGGGAGAGGCGTGGAGATCGAGAGCGAGAGCTGGTGGGAGAGGAGTGGAGAACGAGAGCTAGAGCTGGTGGGAGTGGAGTGGAGAACGAGAGCTAGAGCTGGTGGAAGAGGAGTGGAGAACGAGAGCTGGTGGGAGAGGAGTGGAGAACGAGAGCGAGAGCTGGTGGGAGAGGAGTGGAGAACGAGAGCGAGAGCTGGTGGGAGAGGAGTGGAGAACGAGAGCGGGAGCTGATGGGAGAGGAGTAGAGAACAAGAGCGAGAGCTGGTGGGAGAGGAGTGGAGAACGAGAGCGAGAGCTGATGGGAGAGGAGTGGAGAACGAGAGCGAGAGCTGGTGAGAGAGGAGTGGAGAACGAGAGCGAGAGCTGATGGGAGAGGAGTGGAGAACGAGAGCGAGAGCTGGTGAGAGAGGAGTGGAGAACGAGAGCGAGAGCTGATGGGAGAGGAGTGGAGAACGAGAGCGAGAGCTGGTGAGAGAGGAGTGGAGAACGAGAGCGAGAGCTGGTGAGAGAGGAGTGATGAACGAGAGCGAGAGCTGATAGGAGAACGAGATCGAGTGGAGAACGAGATCGAGCGCTGACGTGGAGTGGAGACGGATGGTGGAGACGGCAGTGAAATGGGACTGGTCACTGAAGAAGAACAAAATATCGAGGACAAACGTCACCCCGGACAGAAAAAGGAGCGCAACAACAACAATAAAAACATTTCATTAATACGCGAATCAACATAATCATTCAAAATCAAGAAGATCAATATTGGATAAGTGGACGACAGGGTTACCCGTTCAGCTTCACACACGCCCAAGGTTTTCTTAATAAACCCCTGGCGTTATATTCTTAATTGCAGTTGCAAATGGTTATGTAGTATAAAAAATAATAAGTTACGAACGGGGAACAGGATAAAGTTGCGTACACCCGAATCCCCTTTTCAAAATCTTCTTATTGGTCTTATGGCATTGTACTCATTACCTTTCCTAAATTGTGGTACTATATTAGCATTATCTTTTTCCTTCATTGGTCTACAATTTATCACCATAATGTTAGATCCATTGATTTTGGTTGGACAGTGGTCAACTTAGATGAATGAGGCAGGTGGACACCGACTCCGTGGTGATGAAACGCGTGGATGTTATGCATTAATATGAGAGCATTAGATAATTCATGTCACATAAGTACCAAGGCATCATGATATGTCGACTTGTCTGCTTTTCTGTATATTCCAGTAAAGAACTATAAGACGTCTGCGGTGCGACTCAAATGAATATAAGACGACATTAATTGGGATGCAACGGAAGTGAAAGAAAAACCGAAATAGATTACACTATATATAATAATAATAATTTCTGTATCGCCGTAAATCTGTACAAAGCCCATTTAGAGCCGATTGCATTACACGTGATTCTAAAATTGACTTGTAAGTAAATGATACTATAATCGGTAAAACATGGCTCAAATTTATGTTGTGTTATCATGTTATTAGAAGCACAATTTATTTACAATAATTGGCAACGTGGTGATTTATGTTTAGATATGTAGGCAGTGAAATGTCGATTATCCATATGTGGGGGCAATGGGCGCGGAAAGGAGGGTTTTCACAAATGTATTACGATCGACGTTATATTTTGGGGACATATACTTGACACACGTGGGTGTCTGAAACTAAGGTTTATAAAGAAGAAGCACACTGGTTAGTGTTGATGTTATTTTAAGTTGTAGAATTAAGTACAGCTGTGCCTACGAACTACGTGCCTTGGTAGATAATAGAAAATTGAAGTTTTTCACACTTTACTGCCATTTCCTGTAGATTATAAAATTGCCAAAAAATTAAGCCACATTACTTTTCACGCGCTCGCACGCATGCACGCATGCACGCACGCACGCACGCACACACACACACACACACACACACACACACACACACACACACACACACACACACACACACAAACACACATCTGAAACAAAAAATTATAAACAAGAAGCACACAGATTAGTGTTGCGGTTATTTTAAGTTGTAGAATTAAGTAGAGCTATGCCTACGAACTATATGCCTTAGTAGATATTAGAAAGTTTAAATGTTTCACACTTAAAGGGGAACTGAAGCAAGTCTGTGTTATGCCGTATATTTAAATATATATTATCTAACTATGCATTAATGGTGACAGATACCTACAAATTTATGAGACAAACTGAAAAATGTATTTTGTTCGAGACACAAAATCGACAAAATGCATCGCTGCGTATCGCCATCTTGTTGTCTATGCAGGTACAAAGCGAGTGGTTTGATTCGCGTATATCTAATCAATGGAAATTTTCGATTTGTTGCGATTTTTTTCGTAAATAAACTGCAGCGAAAAAAACACATGGTTTTCTATTATCTATAGAAGTGTTTACACACGTCAACAAAATAGCGTTTTTGCGCGCTCGAAACAAAAAAGTTAAAAAAAATGACAACAAAACACGCACAAAAATCGTGGAAAACGCCACACTTCTCTAACACGAGACGCTGGCCAACGAGAATATGCGATAACAGAATACCGGAATCATTTTTCACTTGTTGACAAGATGATAGATGCATCGCCTATGACAGTTTTACCAGATCTACTGCTAGCGATTGGTGATTTACTGAACTTCCGTAATGGTCTATCTTTGAGGAATTGGAAACCACAGACGAAGAGTCCAATTCGACAGGCCACATGGAAACAACGGCTGACAGTCGTAAAATTTAATTTTTTTCCGATTTTCCATGTGTTTCGGCCGTTTTTCCGACAGGTAAAGCGTCGTCGCTCATATTGATTTACTGTGTGAAGGCGGTGCCAGGAGCTCGTACTCAAACCACTCTGTCGCTGAGCCCCTCTTCCCGCAGAACAATGGTGCCACCCAGGGTCGATAATGGCAAAGTTAAAAAGGATATTACAAAATTACCGTGGCGTATAACACCAGTAACCTATCGTTATCAGCCTTGAAGATTGACTCGTACCCGGAAGAAGAAGAAGAAGAAGAAGAAAGCGTAATTTGGCATTGAACGTAATCCTGATATCAGAAATACGCAAAATAATTTCAAGTTGAACAAATCACTTCGTGTTTATTTTACGTTGACTATGTTTTAGTTTTATTAGGTCACATTTATTTAATACATTATTTATTATTGGGGATATTGCCGACCATGCGCTCGTAACGTATAGTTAGTAGGTAGTGTCGTACAATTTAAAATAACCTCAACACTTACTAATGTGCATCTTTGTTATATATTGTAGTATGTTGTAATAGTAGAGGTTCCTGCAAACATCCTCTGTGGAGCCTAATTTATATTTATTTAAAGCTATTACAAGGAAATGTATTTATAATGTGAAATTCACAAGACTATTCTGGAACACCTTCAACAACCAATGATACGTCAGGTAGCTGGGACGGCTAACGTGTCAGTTGATTTGTTTTCATTTGTTTCCTCATAACATGTTAGGAAGTTGAACTGAACGTCGACACCACAAATATATATATATAACACTAATCAGAATAATTTGTATTTCTGGCACTAACGTCGGATTTCGCCAATCCATCCATTAAAAAACAATCCTTTTAGAAATCCGCCTGACTTCTTAGAAACGCTCACGATATTTGCCTAGCAACGACCGCGTGTGCTTTGATCTTCGAACCAGCTTTAATCGTTCACCGTAAACTCGGAAATAACGTCTGGTTACTGTGATTCCAGTATACATCAGCACTATATCTAACTAAATCATGTCCGTAATTTGGCGTAAACCAGCAAATATCAGCGTTAACGTAGACTATTGTGCCTTTGAAGCTACAATGGAAACGGCAAGTAGATGTGATACGGTGACCCCGCGGATAACGGGACAATGAAAATGATCGTAAACACGCCCTGCCACGTGTTTGTCAGATGGCTGCGTAACCTGATATCGTAGACGACACCATGTTACAAATACAGATTCAAGGGCCATTGTGGCGGCAAATTAAGGGGGTCATGTCAATATTAGAAATGGCCATTATATGTTGTAAACAATACGTAAAGCGCCAGTGAAAAACATCACATTTCAAACTTGATACTCATATCTATTGATATTTCTGTTATCACTAATAACGAGGAAATGATGCTTAATTTACTATTTTAGAAAAATTACAATATTGCAAATTGCCGTGTGAACGCGTCTTACATGTAGGCAACATTAAACGAATTAGAATTACGATTGGTGAAGAGTTTTTGTCAAAAATACACTGCCACTTTAGGCTGTCATTCAACGTTTGCTTATTCATGGTGGTGTCGCAGGCGTAATTCGTTTACGTTATCCAACATTGTTTTCAGTTAATATTGTTCGGAGTGCTCCATCGTGCGCTAACTGTACGAATTATTCGCATTAGAGATTACTTTGCAAGGTAAGTCCTCTCGTGAATATCGAAGTATTGCAATCTTTTCGGTCATTCTTCGAGAAGATTTCGCCGTCACAACATATGTAATTCCGATTGTTGTAAGTTTCTTCGCCGCAGCATTCGTTGAATGGTGTCACATCAGAATGAAGTGTGCCTTCACAGCACGCATCCACTCGTGGGTCGTAACTTTTACCGCCGCAGTCTGAAGCCATTTGTAAAACTGTTCGTTTATATATGCCAAACATACATTAATGAATGAATGAATTAATTAATTAATTTTAATAAGACAAATAATGTGTAAAATGATATAAAAAGATGCTGAAACGAGCTAGAACAGCTTAGATAATAACAACAATTATGAGATCCCTCAGACAATACACGAATGAAGACGACAACGAACGAGTGTTATTTGGACATGAAATACAAATCAGAGATGCAGCCGAAGACGGAAAATAACAGGAAGGATTTTTATACGTCCTCATACGCTGAATAAATATGAATATGGTCAGTAAAATCGCGGCAGTGTTGTGCAACTATATCACTGGTGCACTGTACTCCGCAATTAGCTGTCAACATGATCAGCATGGAGCGTAATTGTGTATGCTGCAAAGACATGGACGTAGTAGAAGATTTGGACATATCATGAAAGATGAAACGCCTTTGAAGTTGGCAATAGAAAGAATGTTACAGGGAAACAGGCAAATGGTAGGAGGCAAATGAGTTTATTGGACAATTGAACGAAGAACGAAAATATAAAGAAATGAGAGAGGAGACCGGCTAAAATGATGAACAATTAACGCATCTAAGGAACTGCCACATGACTGTTATTACCAAAACGTTGCTACTTTAAGATGGCAAATTACCTTGAAATCAACATGTGTGCGCAACGTATTCGAAACATGAAATCAACACAAAAGTTATACCATCGATAGAAGCTATATCCTTTATGCCAATAATAGCAATACCACACAAGTAGCCCTGTTTTAAAGAACAACGTGTGTTGTAAATTCGTTGCAGAAAATTTAGTTCGGAACTTTAGTACTTTTTATAGAGATAAATCACACATGAACTTTCTGCCAAATTCTACTGAAGTTACCTTACTCCCTGTGGGTCAAATATTGAATATTCTCGAAATTGGGCTTACCTGTGTTATTTCCGTGACTTAACAAACTACGTAAAATGAATAAGTTTAATTTTTTTATGCGAGTTTGACATATTATTCTTTATGTTATATGAGCAAATTACAGTAGTCCTTGAAGTTTTATATTTATATAGTAAATAAATATGGTGATATTATCAAAGTACCTATTTTGTTAATTTTGCTAATGACGTAGCTGCTATTATGTTAGATATTTCAAACATTTGCACGGGACCCCCAACTTTTTTTTGCCTTTTTAGGCCACTAGACCTGGATTTCAAACAACCTCTAAAACTTAAGTTTCATTACTTTTATTTCAGAGTAATCGGCCACCTTAAGCTGTGTGGATGTATTAAGTATTTCAGATATCATGTTATTCCTGTCTTAACAACAACAATGGTAACATCGGCCAATGTTCAAACAATTTCGCATGCCGTACAATAAAAGAACAAAATCAAAAAGAAAAAAATAAGGAAAAAGAACAAGTAGAATAAAAAAGTGGGTGCCATAATACGAAGTGTGATGAAGTCTAATCCAGTGGTCGTACGTACCAACATTTTATGGCGCAGTTTAACTGCACATGACGTCAAACGAAATGTGCCGAGATTTAATATGGCAACACATATAGCAAAAGGTATTTTAATCGGAAAAAATCGACACCTCTTGTATTTATCATACTATTTACATGGGCACGAAAAAAAATCCACTTACCACTTAAAATTATTTTCGGGACAACCATAAGCCACGATGAAACATTGTAGACGCAACAGGTGACGATCATCGTGATTAGAAGTGTATGGTTTGTAATGGTCTGCCTGCAAACCAAGTACGTTGGGTGGAAATAGAGGCGAGGTATATTAAAATGATGATTTAATATGTTACAAATTTACACTGCCAAAAAAACAGCACATGAAGAATCTTCAATAATCAATACTTGTACATTTTATTAAGATCCAAGTGATCTAGCATAAAATATGTATTACAACGCAAAAACAGTTTTTGTGAAGACAACGCAGTATAAATTGTAAACAACTGATCATAAACAAATATAATATTGAACTGCTAACATGGCGCTGTGCAAACGCCAAGTAAAGTCGAAACGTAATTTGACATGCTCTAGCTGCGACAGCTAGATTGACTTTGCAGTCCGGGTTTATAAATTCGTGGGCAGAGGTTCAGGCAAATGATTTTTATTTCGTGTGTAGGGGATGTGTGTCAGTTAAATATCTGCAGGAGCAGGTAAATGAGTTAAGCCATATGATGTTGATAATGACATGGCAGGATGAGAAAGAAGAGAGCAGAGGTGGTGATAACGATGTGAGAAGAGGTGGTGAGAACGAGGAGGGCAGAGGTAGTGAGAACGAAGATAGTAGAGGCAATGTGAGCGAGATAGCTGGTAAGAAGAAGAAAGATAAAAAAGGTAAAAAAAGGGAAAGTTATCAACAAAAGGAAGTTAAACGGGTGAGTGGTGAAGGATTATCAGGTGATAAGATGGTCGAGGATAACAAGAGCAGAGAAAAGGTGAAGAATGTGGATATGAAGAAGAAAGATGAGAGGAGGCAGAGAATGCAACAAAAGAGATGTAAACGGGTGAGTGGAGAGGGATTGCCAAGTGGTAAGACAGTAGAGGTTGATGATAGAAGAGAAATGGGGTTATAGTGTGCAGCAAGCGAATGGTAAATGAGTGGTGCCGCAGGAAAGGAGCTTTGCTGATGTAGTGTCAAAAGGGAAGACGAGGAAAACCCGGATATTCACGGGGGATTCTATCATTAGGAAAGCAGATAAAGTTGTAAACAGAGAAGAGGACATCACGGTATGCCTACCAGGGGAAAAAACAGAGGATGTAGCAGAGAAGGCAGGACAGGTCATGGGTGGTGACACGAGAGGTGCTGTTCTTGTGCATGTGGGAACGAACAATACCGAGAAGGAGGGAACGTTGGCCATCATCGGTAAGTACAGGAGGTTGGTCGAGACACTTAAAGAGGTACGGATTGGACAGGTTGTGTTGTCTGGGATATTACCAGTAATGGAAGGCAGAAGTATAGGAATTGTAGGATGATGGCGATCAACACACAAGTACAAAATGTATGTATGGAGGGGGAAGTAGGCTTCGTAGACATGTGGTTTAACTTTGTGGGAAAATATAACTTTTTCATGAGAGATGGACTTCATCTGACTGGGAAGGGTGCTGCAGTTCATGGGTGTGAGTTTGTCAGGGTTTTCGACGAGGGCACTCAAAGGAGTACAAATAAACATCAACAGAAATGTTCACCAATAATTTCGGAAAATGAACTCTTAAATGTGTGTGCTTAAATGCCAGGAGCATAGTAAATAAAAAAGCGGGTTAGACATCATGGTAGAAGATACTGACCCTCATGTAATCATGGGCGAATAAAGATATATTAGATGCTGAGTTAGCACTGACAGGCTATGTAATGTTTAGGAAGGATATTCGACATAGAAGGGGAGGTGGAGTAATTTTATATTTTAAAGAATATATCCAAGCATATGAAATAACACTGAAAAGTGAAGCAAATTGTGAGGAGGCAATTTAGTGTAACATAATTACCAAGAATAGTTTATCGTAGTCCAAACATAGGACAGGAGGAAGATGTAAAACTACAAAAGGCTATAAGGCTATAAGGGGAATGTGCTATAAGGGGTGATTTTAACAATGGAAATAATTAGAGAGTGCTGGGGGTGACTGGTTTGGTTTCCCTTAGGTAACGAGACGGCAGTGACTTGTCAGTCGACACGGCCATTAACGCCTTACAGCAACTCTGGTAACGCGCACTCTTGTGCGTTCCAATTCACCACTTTGGTATGTATTAAAACACGTTCAATACAATCATTGTGTTACACTCATCATAAGCTTTAACATGGCGCAGTCGGCGAAAGACCACGAGCTACAAATAAGACTAAACGGTCGTTTTGTCTATGAACATTAGCGGCAAAATGGAAAGAAAATCACGCGCAACCAGTAAACCCGATGCCGCGGAGCTTCCTATAGACCCGCGAGAGCACGCCACAAGCGTTGACATTCACCAACATCCGCACTATGGCGCCACAAGCGCACCAGACTGGCTTATCACTTTCTTGTCGAAGCAAGAAGAACGCGAGTATAAACGCGAACAGCTGGAACAGGAACGGGAGCGCGCACGCGATGAAATACATGAACTATCGATGCGTCGCCTCTGCGAGACCCTTGACAGACGTGTCCGCAATAATTCGCCACCAAGCGAACGCAGCAACGGTGCCAATGACGAGTCTATTTTTTTCACAGACTCGGCGCACTGCCACTGAGACCAACAAAATAATATAAAAAAGACAGCAAGAGTTTCTATGCTTATGTAAGGAGTAAACAGAAAGTTCGAGATAACGTCGGACCACTGTAAAAAAATATAATTTCAGACGGGTTTCAAATGGCAGAGGTCCTGAATGAGTATTTCAGCTCGATTTTTACCACAGAAGATACCAGCCCACTTCCAGTTCCAGTTACTAAGTTTGAGGGCGATAAATCAGATCATTTAGGGCAGTTATTTGTAACTCCTGAAATGATAGCAAGGAAATTAAGAAGATGAAAGATAATAAATCACCTGGAGTTAATGGAAAACCACCAAAACTCCTTAAGGAAATTGTTGAGCAAATTAGTACACCACTTGCATAAGTGCTTAACTTGTTACAAGAAGAATGAATAGTTCCTTCAGAATGAAAAGAAGCAAACATTACGCCGCTATTTAAGAAGTGATCGAGGAACAAGTCGGAAAATTACAGACCAGTGAGTTTAACATTGTATGCAAATTACTCGAAACATTAGAGACCACATGGTGGAATTCCTTGTAAAACATAAATTAATAAATACATCTCAATATGGGTTCCTAAAACCTAGGTCATGTCTAACAAATTTCTTATGTTTTTTGGAAGAAATACGAAAGTTGGTAGATGATGGGTCACCAGTGGATGTTTTCTACTTAGATTTTCAGAAAGTTTTAGATAAAGTGCCACATCAATCACAGATTGTTACTTAAACTAAAAGGCAATTGTAATGGTGAAATCAACTGGATAGAAAAGTGGCTTACACACAGAAGACAGAAAATAATAGTAGATGGTTAGATTTCAAACTGGAAATCTGTTTTGAGTGGGTACCACATGGATCTGTATTAAGCCTTATGCTGTTTTTAATATATATAAATGATTTGGAAGATGAAATATCTAGCAAAGTACTGAACTTTGCACATGAAACAAACGTATTCAGAAAGGTTGCAAATGATACAAATAAACAAAGTTTATAAGACAAAAAAACATGTCAAATGTTATTCAATTTGTAGAGTGTAAATGCATACACGTAGGACATGGAAACGGACGAAGAATAAAGAAATGGGGGATGCTGTACTACGTAGAACCAGACAAGAAAAGGACTTAGGAATAATATTTAGTGCTGACATGAAAGTTTCATAGCAATGTGGGATTGCTGCTTCAAAAGGATATCAAATTCTACAGCTAATTTGGATAACTATCACATATGAGGAGAAACAGCTAATTGTACCCCTGTACAAAGCAAATGGTAGACCGCATTTGGAATATTGTATAC
>OY759270.1:27361092-27371092 GCA_963662155.1 Lamellibrachia columna | reverse complement strand
CGTAAACTTGAGCTTTTGTCTTCTAATTATCAATTAAAGCAACATTTATCTGACAGCAAAGTGCTGACAGTAGGCGATCCAAAACGTTGGGATGCTGGGCGTTTGAGCTGATTTTTTGAGTATATTAACACAATAAGCAGACATGCAATTTTACTTTTCATGTCCTGTCCAAAAAATAGCAGTTAAATTAGAGAAAACACCTTGACCGAACTGTACACGTGGCATACATTATGGAAAAGATTAGGGAAAAACCCTGGCAACGTGCATATCCGAACGAGCCTAATATAACGTTATTTTATAAATGCGCCGTGTGTACATTTATATAGCTAAACCGCACTTTAAGTCTTTCTAATAACGTACACGTGCCAAAACACAACGTTACGGTTTTTGTCATCCGACGACACATCTCCATATCATATCAACCTTTCTGTTTGCTCAGGTTGGGTCAGGACACAGGCGGGGTACGCCGAATATTCAGAACATCTCTTCTTGTCTTCGTCGCATTATGCATCATTGGGGCCGTTGCATCCGGGCATCCATGCAAACATACGCGTGACTTCGGCAAGTCATCAACTTCCGGTCACGTGAAATGGAGTGCTGTCGTTGGCCAGCCTCCATTCTATGTTAACTGCAGTTCACGCGACATAATTCGAATCCCGACAAATATCGACAGAAACGCCACCAGGTTAGATCTGAGCAGAAACAGAATATCACGTGTTCGTACAGATGACTTTGTGAATGTGCCCAATTTGCGCGTTCTGGATTTATCCTACAATTCCATTAGAACGCTCGAAAGTCGATGCTTCCGTCGACTCGGAAACCTCGAACGACTGGATCTGAACGACAACAACATGGCATCCCTGTCACCTGACGTCTTCGTCGGACTACAATCACTGCGCGTGCTCACAATGAACGGACTTCCGCTGACGTCATATCAGACGGAGTTCGTGCAACATACGAGAGAGCTGCACGTATTGTCTCTGAGCGCCGTTGGTGATGCCACCATCCCGGCCGAATATGCTCGTCTGCCTCGACTCCAGGTGCTCGACTTCTACAAAGACACAATTAAACTCACGAAGATCACAGCCGCCATGTTCGACAACATACGAGATTCCGATATCACGACGTTGTCTTTCCGCAATATGAATCGCTTGCAAGAAGTCGAGGCGGGCGCCTTTTCAGACATGTCTAGCACACAATCCTTGATTCTCGCCTTCAACAAACGCCTGTCGTTCCGGAAGACGGTGGCGGCCCTGGCGGCGTCGACAGACACGACCGTCGACACTGTCGTGTTGGACGGTGCCAGTAACGACATTATGACGGTATTTGACGAGTCGGATTTTTGTTCGTCATTCTGGCGTCGTGTCCGACGACTGAGCGTCAGAGGCACGAGTCTTCTTGGCTTTGTGTTTGGAAACACTCGCTGTTTATCTCAACTTCGTGAACTCGTCGTTGACTACAACTCTCCGGTGTACGTACAACCCGTTTCTCCCGACCTTCCCACCATCTTCCCCAATCTGAAGACACTCAGCCTTTCGCACAGGACATTGGATTCTCGTGCCTACTATCATGCCTACGACCCCTCGCGGGAATCCGTATTGGACGCCGATGACTATTTCCCAACTCGGCCGCCCGTACTTCCAACGCAGATACTCGATGATACGAACACATGTAACAATAGCAAGTACTTACACATTCCAATGTCATTGGAGTTCCTCCATATGAGTGATGTTCGTAGCACACCAAGATTGAGCTTAAACGAGAGCTACTGCTTCGGAAACGTCCGGTACTTGAACGTATCGCACAATAAATTCGCAAAGGTGCTTTGCGACGGATGTCGCATTATCGGCAACAATCGTCTCGAGATCATTGACTTGAGCAACGGCGCACTCGAAGCTATCACCTCAGAGTTCTTCAACTTTCCGAGACTACGCTTCTTAAACCTTTCCAATAATGCACTCGGTGCATCTGGGTCAGATTTCCGAGAGACGTTTTCGCACCTGATCCGGCTAGAAGACATCAACTTGTCGGGCAACAGACTTAGAGACATCAGTCCGCAAGCATTCGAGCGATGTAAGAGTCTGCGGCGACTGAATCTCGCCAATAACGAACTCGCACACATCGAATTGAACATCCGCCATCTAACATCACTGGAATACATCGACCTGAGCGACAATTATCTGATGCGCTTGAGTGACACATTCATGGCGACACTGGACCAGCAGTTTCAAGTGAGACCGTTCGAAATAAGCATACAAAGCTACATGTTCATGTGCAACTGCGAGTCGGCATCGTTTGTGCGTTGGACGCTTGTGACACACGTACGGCTGACGGACAAGGACCGACTTACGTGCTTGTACAGAGGTGATCGTACGATGAAGCTGGGAGAAATAGCGTTGGACAAAATCGGAAAGAAATGTTCGTTTCCGTGGAAGCCTGTAATTATTCCTATTGTTGTCGGCCTGTTGATCTCCGTCACCGTGTTCGCGCTGTTTCGATATCATCGCTGGTACGTTCTGCACCAACTTGTGCCACGCCACCTACCAGGCACCATGGCGTCGACGTATGTTCAGGAGAAGCAACACAAGGCAGTGTTGATATACTTGCGTTCTGGTAAATCTCGCGGCAAGCAACGTGGCTTTGCGAGAATCTTGAGCCGAGATGACAACAACATTTTGCCATTGGCCGAGGAGAAGCTAGGTTTAAATATTCACGATGTTGGTTATGAGGTGTAAATGTTCAGCTTCCTGTGTGACGAATGATCGATATATATATATATATATATATATATATATATATATATATATATATATATATATATATATATATATATATATATATATATATATATATATATATATATATAGACATTTCTTATATTAAAATGTTTTTCGTTTCATTACAACCGGACTGAATATACTGGCGTGATTCAAAACAAATTATTTATGTCGAATGTATTTTTATACAGAATTTGCACATATTATCTGCACTCAGCAGATTTTCATGAATAAATGTTAAAATGTAAATTTTATTGTGTACACTGCTATATTCATTCTCGTCAATAAGTGGTTATTATTACAGTGTATTATGCATTTACCTTTACATTGTCGTTTCTATTTTACTATACATAGCACATATTCTTTCTATTATGCATAGGCACGCTTGGTGTCTGAATTATACAGCAACTTGTTATATTTATGTATACATTTCTGTGTTTATGTATCTATGTATATCCTTACTTTGAAAACGAATTGTATGTTATAAATGTATTACTTGTTTAGAGGTAGTCCTGCAATAAGCCTTGTATGGTTTCCTAAGAATCACATAGGTTGTATATCAATATATTTATTATTTATTTATTTACAATTTATTATTATTATTAACACGTGAATTGTGTATTAGAAATGATACTTATTTAATAAAACAAGGACTTTGTAATAGTAGCCGAGTATTTCTGCAGACAGAAGGTGTTCAGCGAGAGAGTAATGCATATCAGTCAAACCCATTTCTAAACCATAGATATATGAAAGATTTATACGCAGAGGGATTTTGATGCTGTATAGCCTGAATAAACATAAAACATTAATAACATACATCACACTGTCGCATTGTCTTTGTCTTTGATTGGTCTACAATTTATCACCGTAATATTACCGTACGCACACACACGCACGCACGCACGCACGCACGCACGCACGCACGCACACACACATGCACACACACGATTTTTCTTCAGATATACATATATATCCGTATCTCGATTTAATTTATACGGACTTGTTTAACATGGAAACATCCTGATAGATGACATATAATCTTGCGTTCATCGCATAAGTGTAACTTCGAATAATACCATACATGCTCAAAATGACTGAGATTATGATGCACTCGCCTCGCACACACGACATACTACACCCTTCATATAATAACCAAACAGAGCAAACACAACAAAAATACAAAGGAAACAAAGTATTTATTGATAAAGAAAATTAATCATTGTGTTGAACGCCTGTGCGTGTGGTTGTAGTCGATGGTGGCAGTTGTTGCTCTCCATATGACTTCGTGCGACGGCTCACAACCTGAGCTGCAGTTCACCTTTGCTGAGTAGAGGGCAGCAGTGGTCTCCTTGACCAACACTGAGCGGGGATCAGCGTCAATATTGTTTACCAACGAAAATGCTAAGATTCTGCGTTGTTGTGATGCAATTCGTTAGTTTTAACAAGGTGGCGAACAAATATTGGCCAACACGCGAATGCCATGGCCAGAACGTATCGAGGTCCTGGTCCACGCAACTAACTGTCTGTTCCTGGTACCTGGATGATTGTGTCATCGAACGGTTTTGTGGATAAGCACGATTCACAAATAATAAAACGGAAAATTATAGGCAAATTTATTCAGAATCAGAAATCAGAATCGGAAAGGTTTGTTGAACCCAAAGTAATACAAACATAATATTATCACGCTTAGCAATAACAATCAATATTTTATAACAATGTCCACGTTTAAATTAATTTATATCAAGGAAACAAAATTACATTAACTAGTTTATTGTTATTAAAAACAAACAAACAAGCAAAATACAAAAACTGCATTAACACGAATATTCTCTTCTGTTAAATGTGGTTTTAAAACGAAGCATATTTCAATGGGTCAGGGAGACTGCTACAAAGACCAAAATGTATCGCTATCGTAGCAACCACCCTAATCAAAAATAATATCACTTTTTGGAAATATTTTTTTTTTTCCACACAGACATTTAAAAAATGTTAGGCTTAGTGCATTATAAGAAATGTTTATGCAGAGTTACATTATATAAACTAACAGAATAACAGATCAGGGAGGTGCAACTAATGGATTTGGTGACATATATAGCAGTTTGGTACTGAAGAGAGGTTTTGGTAATTTTGTAAAAAGTGTTTCTTAACATAAAAGGAACACCCATGTAAACCCATGTATTCGCAAATTTGTTCTCCATTGAACATCAAAATGGCAGAGATTTCAATCTCCGGGACGGAAATTTATTGGTTACGTAAAAATAACGTCGACTCCGTACGAATGACGGGGAATTTGCATGTTTGTAACGTATTTATAGCGGTCGACGCATGAATACTTTTGATTATAGGCCAATTTCAGGCGAAACGGCGATATCGTTTGATTTAGATATATTTCGCAGCCTGATAGATGGCGACACTCGATCGGAATATGAAGGCCGGCTAACCAATGGAAAATGTTCCTCGAATGTATACATATTTATTATTTTAAATAAAAAGTACAGATTTCAACGAAACAGTGTGGCAGGTTTGGCTTTAAGTACCGCAGGTGGCATTGAGCTATGATAACTTATTACAGGAGGACGTGACAGCATTCGACGAATGGTGCGGGACAAACAGGAGACGAACATAATTTGACAAGAGATTTAACAAGATTGCCATCCAACGCAACAGTGGACAAGGAAATCATTGTCTTATCGAGAGTCCAACAATGTTTCACCTGTGTGTAACCCGCCATCCTGAGCTGTTTGTCAATTTTGTTTTTAAACATATTCACGGTGCTAGCATTTACACAATCTGTAGATAATATGTTCAATTTATTTATTGTCCTCTGTGACAGTGAGTACTCTCTAATATCCACCGTACACTGATCCTTCATTAATGACACCCCGGGTCCTCTAGTTCTACTATATTTCTTACGTGAAAATAAATATTTGTATCAATATTTTCATGCCCATTGAATATCTTAAAAAGCTAACTTTGATCTCCTATTAGCGACCTTGTCTCTAGGTTTGTTAAACCACATTCTCTAAGGCATTCATACATTCTATAAAGCGTTCAATGCTGACTTCCGTTTCTCTAGCCGACGAATCAGTCCGTGAGACGTCAGCACTGATTCGGATTAGAAGTTTCTCTTAAAGTTTAATTCGTCGAATATGACGAATACGTCTAATATGAATGTGTGCAATGGACTCCGCTTAACAGAATCATGAAAACACAATCAGCTCTTTAGTAACATCAAAATGGCTGGGACGGAATCACGTCCGTTCCTGATATTACCACAATTCCAGCTACATTGTTTTTGTCTGGACAGTGGTCTAATTAGATTATATTAAAAAAGCGAACTCTTCTGTCTCTTCGATGGTTAACCGAGACACAATTGATTGGGAAACAACATATTCGAATATAAAAACGAGATAGATTCCAGTTTAATAATACAGTATCGATTGTGTTAATCTCTCCTTACAAATACCATTTTGCGCTTATCTGACATTTAGTAGGCAATATATGGTGGACATGTTGGAGCCCAGCTTGATGTGTACAAGTTCAGCCCAAAGAATTCGAATTTAATTTTAAAAGATATGCTGCATTGGGCTGCGTCGAAGACTTATACCACATCTTCTGATCTGATGCTGATATCGTATTTGCTGAAATATGGTATCCTTCACATTTACAAGGTACAATTGAATAATGCACGTGTGTTCGCATTACTGGAAATGCAGAATGCTGATGAACATAATAATCTTGAATATTCGCTCTCAATTACGTACTTTCTCACTTGCGCGAAGATACTAGAACTGGTAAGTCGGTGCTAAAATATTATATAAGATTACGGCATCAGCAAAAGCAATAATCAACGTGATGAATGTTAGTTCAAATATAACCCAACTGCTTCAACGAATGAATTCTACGACACAAAACCGGCGGTGATCAGCTCAATAATCGTAATGAACGTGATCATGAACTCACTCGTGATCGCTGTGATCGCACGATACCCGCAGCTACGCGAAGATCGCACGACACTATTCATGTTCTCCTTGTCGGTGTCAGACCTCGCTGCCGAGTGCACATTCATGCCCATCAGCGTCGCCCTGCGCTCCAGGGCTACGGCAGGCGACATGGTTGGGTACGTCCCGAAGATACACGCGTTTACGGTGTGGTGGTTTGGTTTCAACTCGAAGTATAGCTTGTGTCTGTTTATTTTGTCAAAGACTATCGTCATCCTGAAGCTACTCGGATGTGAGCATCTTCTGACTCTAAAATGCTGCTCTCTCGTCATTGGAGTAAACTGGATTATTGGTTGCATGCTAGCTACGGCTAACTTCAAAATGAACATTACATGGAATACTGTAATGTGTACTTATCGCATTCCGCGCGATCACAATTTGCAGGCGTTTTACATGGCACACTTCGTAATCGGCGTCGTGTTGCCGATCTCCATAATCATCTGTGGCGCATTATGTATACGCATCGTGGCGGTGCGCACCCACCGGCAGATTGCAGCCCAGGAACAGTCGGTCATAGCGGGGAATAGCTCAATCGGAGACCATGGTTTCGTGACGGCTCAAGTGATAGTCATCGTCATTTGCGTGGTATCATTGGCTCTTTTTGTTGCATTTTCTGCACTCCGCAATGTCACTGACGTTCGTATTCCAGATCTGTTTAGTTTCATCAGTATATGGTTATTTGATAGCAACACATTTATAAATAGTCTTTTGTATTTGCTTCTGTACCGGTCGGTACGGCAGAAGGCTATTCATATGTTCTGTACAATGCTGGCCTATATCTGCATACGATGAATGGCAATGCCGTGTTCTTTCAAAACGAGCCGATTTACATTATAGAAAACATTTTACAACCCTCGTTTCATAAAGATAATACATCAAGGATCGTGTTATTGAGCATATAGCTTATGCAGCGTAGTTCGGTATGCTTTATGACGTTGCTGTCATTGTCAAGTGTTTAGATGATGTCATGGTTGATTGGTTCGTCGTACACTCTATGAATATATGTGTCTCTCATATTTTATTTGTCAACAAACGGACGTGACCGTGGTCGTGGGTTATTTACTGCCTGAACTACAGACGGGCCTATGTCTTGCAGATAAACATAAATGTGTTGGAAGTAAACGATAAAGATTGCATTGGTGATGACGACGATGAAATGGACGATGGTGAATGTTCGAGGAGGCCATGAAGATTTATTTATGTTGTATTTATCAAAACCTTTGACAGTTCTTTGTTGGGAAGCAATTACCGGAGAATACCAGTATCCATTTCTTGCAAAAACATCCACTTCGCAGTTTCATAGCATTTGAACCGGAAGTGAAGCACCTTCAAATCACATTAATTGGCTATCGAGAGCAGCGACAAGTTGGTCGTGTGTTTGACGCGAGAGTTCATCGACGACACCGACTGCATGAACTACCTGGCGACGGCGCTTAACAGCAGCAAGCCGCTGTCCAAGTACATCTTTGTCTTTTTCACCGATATCCATCCATTCCCTTCCTCGACGTCTGCGACAGCTGCTGCTGCCTAATGCCCCTTCGGTCCTGTTAACGTGGGGTGACATCGAATACGGAGATGAGCATGCCTAGCATATTTTCTGGCGGATGAACTAATGCGTGACCCCGACCAGAAGAGATGTCGACGCCGCTTCGATGAGTTGCCATTGCGATAACAATGCTGCTGTCGAGCGCCGTCGCCAGGTAGTTCATGCAGTCGCTGTCGTCGATGAACTCCCGCATGAAACACACGACCAACTTGTCGCTGCTCTAGAAACCGCGCGCGAAGTTGTGCATTTTGAAGGCTACGCCGACGTCGTTCCGATCGCCAACGTAGAGACGCAAGCCCCACTCGTCCTCGGCTCGAGGCAGCAGAAGCGTGCACACCAAGCGCGAGATTCTGGCGACGCCGCCATGTTGGTCGCGAGAATTGGCAGTATGAAAGAAATACGTCACCATCGCGTCGTGTTGTTTCCCTTGTGTATAGAAAGACGTCCTCCCATCTCGTAGCCAGCACGCGTGCACCATTGACTCATTTGCTACAGCCCGTGATACCGACCTCTGTCAACTTTCGTCTTAGCAACCAAGTTAACATATTGAGAAAGGCAGTGGCAGAATTTGAAAATGATGAAGACATGTCCACGGAGGACTGACAAATGCCCTGAGAGACTGATAAATGGAACGGCTTTCTGACTTTCCAGAAATCGTTCAACAATGGACAGAAATGTTTCACGTGGATACGGTTATGTGGTCGCCCTATGCCATAATCAGCTGAACGTAGACACGATAACTACAACACACCTATGTTTGCACGTAGGCATGTTATGTCAACTTATGCACCAGGGCGGCATACATTTGCCATCAGGTTTTCGTTGACTTTCCATAACATCTCCAGATATATGAAGCCATAATTTCAACGGGAAAAACGGCGCGGTGTCTGGCAGCTTTACATTTGCAGCCATGTTTATTAATACCTTGACCGGAGGCTGCTTATTTTAAAAAAGTCACGTTATGGATCCATCAATTCGCCTCTCCTCCCATGGTCGGAAACTAGGTTTAACGGAGTTAAATGACACTTGTTGTGATTACGACAATACCTTATTGGTGTATTTTTTACAATATAAAGTTTCTAAGAGCTCAGTTATATTTGTGTAATAGTTAGCCAGGATTGTGAATATTTGCCAGTTACCCGCTATCATTTCTTACTTTCCAGTTATGCAACAAAAAACAATAATTACTTTTATGCAGATTACATAATAATTGTTTAAATGAAGTAATGATAAAACAAAAATACATAGAATAAAACTACCACGTGGCGAAACACTTTCTATAAACTAGTGTTACTCACTAAAGTTACACTAAATAGACAAATACTTCACAGATTTAACAAATGTGAAACATCAGTCACAGTACTTATTGAAATACACAGCTTACCGAGAGCAGTTCTGTATTTATAACTAGCAGAGTTCCCCGGCGTCGCCCGGGAGAAATGGCAGTCGTTGCAAGAGTGACTCCTTGCAATACCCAGTCAAGAGCCAGAGGCTCCTTGCAATACCCAGTCAAGAGCCAGAGACTCATTGCAATACCCAGTCAAGAGCCAGAGACTCCTTGCAATACCCAGTCAAGAGCCAGAGACTCCTTGCAATACCCAGTAAAGAGCCAGAGACTCCTTGCAATACCCAGTCAAGAGCCAGAGACTCCTTGCAATACCCAGTCAAGACCCAGA
>OY759270.1:27353592-27358592 GCA_963662155.1 Lamellibrachia columna | reverse complement strand
TGAAATATCATATTAAATTATGTTAACTTAGTTGAGCTAATTCAATTAACAATATAAATTGGGATTATGGCTTGCATATGGGTTAAGTCAGGGTTAGATAAACAAATATCCTACCCTAACAATAAACCAATACATTAAAGCCAAATATAACAAATGTTACCATATTTAATAGTAATGACACTAAGAAGTTTTTCTTTATTTTTCTTCAGGATATTTGTAAGTTTGAAGAAGTTGGTGGTGCTGAATTTTATAACTCATCCAGCACACTATGGACCTTTTTTATTTAATAAAACAATAAGTATGTTTACAGTTTATTTGTTTTTCGTCTTTGTTATAAGATTATAGGTTTATCTTCTCTAAACTTAGCGGGCCGCGGGCTTGCGGGCCGCGGGCTTACCCATCTTTGGCCCGCGGGTATGGGCCGGGCTTGGGCCTGAAACTTGCGGGCCGGGCCGGGCCTGGGGCCAATCATTCACGGTCTGGGTCGGGCCTGGGCCGGGCCTGGGCCTAAATTCTAGTTTGTGGCCTGGCCGGGCTTGAAAAATTATTGCGGGCCTGGCCGGGCCTGGACTCTAACTGCTAATTGCGGGCCGGGCTTGGGATCAAATTCTAGGCCCGCGCAGGGCACTAGTAGATACGCAATCCCCACTCGTCCTCGGCTCGAGGCAGCAGACGCGTGCACACCCAGCGGGAGATTCTCGCGACGCCGACTTGCTGGTCGCAAGCTTTGGTAGCATGGAGGAAATACGTCACCATCGCATCGTGTTGTTTCCCTAGTGTATTTGAAGACGTTCTCCCATCTCGCAGCCAGCACAAGACCAGGTGATACTTGATGTACCAACGGTGATAGCGCACAAGCAGAGCAACGACGGAAATGAATATAGCGACGGCTATCACTGGAACAACCATAGGCAAGATAGATACATGACAACCGGCCTCCAATTGGTCCACAACTTTCTCTGTCATCCGTACGTTGCCGCGGTCTCCGTACGAACACGTCAGCTGGTCCTTTTCCATCAGTCGTACGTGTGTCACACGCGTCCAACGCACGAACGATGCCGACTCGCAGTTACAGGTGAACATCTCTCGTTGTACGTTGACTTCGATCGACCGTATCAGACATCTACGATCCAATTTCCCCATAAATTCATCACTCAAAGAAACAAGACGGTTTCCACTTAGATCGATACGTTCCAACTCCAATAGGTGGCGCAGGTTGATGTCGACCTCAGTTAGTTCGTTGTCCGCCAGGTTCAGTCGTCTAAGTCGCGAGCAATTCTCAAACGCTTCAGAACTTATCCGGTTAAGTTTGTTATTTGATAAATCCACCACCTCCAACATGCGGAGGGGTGAAAATGTTTTACGGAAATCTGACCGCGATGCCCCAAGAACATTGTGAGACAGATTTAAGAGGCGTAGATTCGTAAAAGTGCGGAAGAATTCGGGTGATATCATTTCAATTGCACCATAACTTAAATCTAATATCTCCAGGCGATTAACGCCGAATAGCTGAAGCCCCTTGCCTAGCACCTTCGCAAAGTTATTTCTCGCAAAATTTAAGAAGCTCACGTGCATAGTACTAATACAGATGATTGGGACGGAAATTTTCATTGGTGATGTAATTCCGAAATCTTCCATGTGTATGATATCCAGAGAAGGTGGAATATATATTTTCATGTCGGTCATATTGTCACTGCATGTCTCCGTTTCATTAATCATAGCCCTTCTCATTGTAAGCGGTATAGGCGGTCCTGTCGGAGGGAAGTATTTATCGGCATCGAACAGATACATTCCCTGGTGGCAATACGCAGCAATAAACCGGTCACTATACCATGCATGATGAGAAAGACTGATTGTGGGAAAACTGCAGAAAGATTTGTGTTTGATGGTGTTATTTTTGCAATCGCGTTGTATTCAAAGTTGATTTCCCGGAGTTGCGAGAGACAGCCGGCGTAGTTGAAGAGAGCGTGAACAATCAACGTTGACTTGACGCTGAGTCGCTGCACATTGTGCCAGAACGGTGAGCAGAAGTCGGCCTCTTTAAATGTGTTCGGCAAATCGTCAGCTCTTGCTCCATCCAACACGACAGTGTTGATGCTAGTGTTGGTCGTCGACGCCAGGGTCGCCACCGTCGGTCGTAAATGCAGGTGACCGTTGCAGGCGAGAATAAGGGAGCGAACTGCAGGAAGGTTCGAAAACGCGCCCTTCTCGATGTCATTGATATTTCTGATATAGCGAATAGCCAACGTCGTGATGTTAGAATCTCGTATATTGTCGAACATGGCGGCGGTGATCTTCTTGAGGTTGAATGTTGCGTCTTTGAAGAAATCGAGCACCTCGAGTCGAGGCAGATGAGCGTATTCAGCCGGGATAGTGGCGTCACCTATGGCGCTCAGAGACAACACTCGCAGTTCTGTGGTGTGTGTCACGAACTCCGTCGGATAAGACGTCAGCGGAAGTCCGCTCATTGTGAGCACGCGCAATGATTTCAGTCCGACGAAGACGCCAGACGGAAGTGACTCGATGTTGTTTCCGGTCAGGTCGAGTCGTTCGAGTTGCAATAACTTGTGGAAGCAGTGACGTTGAAGAGTTTTGATTCGACTGTTGGATAAAATCAGAACACGTAGATTTGTCCTATTTACGAAATCATTTTCAAGAACGTACGATATGTTGTTTCCTGCAAGGTCTAAATCCGTGACGTCACTTGCGATATTTGTGGGTACTCGGGTTATGCCTCGTGATCTGCAATCCATTCTGACTCTCGAATCTCCACCGGAAGTAAGCCACTTTTCGTGGCCGACAGTTAAAGATTCGCCGGAACCTCGCGACAGCTTACATCCTTGACTCGTTGCGAGAGATAGCCGGAGAGTTATTGCGATGCATGTAACAAGTACTATTTGTCTTTTGCGGGACCATTCGTTTCCGCTTGCTGAACACCTAAAACGAACAAATGAATTTCTATTAACACGTGTCCAATTTATGAGGAACGGGCGATCAAACTGAAGGATACGATAACACGTTATACAAACGCAGGTACGTTGAGTTTGACATGAATTTAAGGTAGCTGGGGCGGCTATTATATGTTTGTCTTGAATTGAGTAGTTTCAGTACAAGTTTTTAAGATTAATTAACCATTTCTTCATAGATTGTAGTTGTAATACTATACAATATTCAAATTAAAAAAACTTTTTGTTTTTCATTTACTTGATTATGTTAAAAAATTTGTTAAAACATTTTTGTAAATGTGAAAAAATAGCCACAAAATGCGAAGTTGTATCATTTTAATAAACCCTCAAAGACTTAAATTACATACATAAAAGTATGACAGTGAATAAATTAAGCAAAAGTTGAATGACAGCCTAAAGTGGCAGTGCATTTTTGACACAAACCCTTCACCAATCGTACTCCCAAACAGTGTTGCTACATGTAAGGCGCGTTCATACGCCAAATTGCAGCGTCGTAATTGTTGTAATTGTTTTTTTTATTAGATCACGTTTCCTGATTGTTGGTGATAAAAAATGTCTGTAGATGCGTGTATCAATCTGGAAATGTCATCGGTAATATTGACATGTCCCCTTAATTTGCCGCCACAATGGGCCTTGAATCTGTATTTTATAACGTGTTGTCGTCTACGCTAGGTTACGCCAGCCGTCTGTCACACACACGTGGCAGAGTGTGTTTACGATCATTTCGATTATCCTGAGGGGTCACCAGGTCAGGATCAATGGCCGTTTTTTTTATTATAACGTATAGGTTCAAAAGCACAATGAACTGCGTTAGCGCTGATATTTGTTGGTTTAAGGACACGATTTAGTTGGTTGATATAGTACTGATGTGTACCGGAATCACTGTAACCAGACAATATGTTCCGCTTTCGCGTCGAACGAATAGAATTTATAGCTTGTTCTAAAATCATAGCACTCGCGGTCGTTACTATGGAATCATCGTCAGCGTTTCTAAGAAATCAGGGGGATTTCCAAAAGGAATGTTTTTTTAAAGGATGCATTGACGAAATTTTACGTTAATGCCTGGTTTGCGAGCAACTATTGATGTATTGTTCCGCAAAATATAAAATTTTCTGATCACAGAGTATTCATAAATGATGATGGCATATCATCGGTATATGACGAAGACAGCGTGAAAGACGAAGACGTGTTCTCTGGTATCTACGTGCCATTATAATATGGTGTACGAGTATAAGGTTAAACACATTTATTTAATTATTTATGTTTTCAGATGACCCCCTAAGCCTCGCAGTCTGCGTTGAATACATAATCACAAGCAACAGGAAGTTACAGAGGGGATATTCACGCCTGCACACCCTTGACCCCAATACATAACTGTCCGTAGTGCAATATGCTTTAACTGTTTATTTAAGAAAAACTATCCATCCTCAACTGATTTATCCTAACTCGAATCTGGTTCATTGACAGTCTATTATATTAAAGTAACATCAGCAGTCGATTAAAATTAAACACTGTACGGGTCAACGCCGATCATGAACGTGGCTTCCATCCTCTCGCCGATCACATGACACAGTTACGACATTTCACCAACAGTGAAATTCGTGAGTTTTCCATTTTCTAGCTAGCGGTAAGTGATTCAGCAAAATCATCTTCGAATTCGGCTCTTTCGGAGCAGCTTAGCGACGCCAGTGACCTTTGACTTCGATCTTATTTACTTTCAGACCTAACCATGAAAACGACAATATAGAGCCGCCAAATTTTCCTCATATATATCTACCATACACATAGGCATGTGCCGTATTCAAAACATGTGCATTACAATTGCCACTCTATAATGGCCTGAATAGGAGCTGAATTCGGTCGATGTTATTTCGGCCTCGTGGTTTGGGTGACTGACGGGACAAACCAGATATACTAAGTTCTAGCTAGTAATGGATTAGCCTTCACTTTGTGGGTTTGTCATTCCTGTACTTGTCATCAAAGCGATGCCAAGTAAAACTAGATGTTGTTGAAGTAAAATCCTTTGTCTCAACA
>OY759270.1:27338592-27348592 GCA_963662155.1 Lamellibrachia columna | reverse complement strand
ATAGGTTCCTTCGTAATGTCCCCACCCAATACTTCCACATAGGTTCCTTCGTAGTGTCCCACCCAATACTTCCACATAGGTTCCTTCGTAATATCCCAACCAATACTTCCACACAGGTTCCTTCTTAATGTCCCCACCCAATACTTCCACATAGGTTCCTTCGTAATGTCCCCACCCAATACTTCCACATTGGTTCCTTCGTAATATCCCCACCCAATACTGCCACATAGTTTCCTTCGTAATGTCCCCACCCAATACTTCCACATAGGTTCCTTCGTAATGTCCCCACCCAATACTTCCACATAGTTATTTCGTAATGTCCCCACCCAACACTTCCACATAGGTTCCTTCGTAATGTCCACATACTATACATACGAAACTGACGGAGATATGAGCGAACACACAGACAGGCAGAGTCACAAACGACCTTATAGTATAGACGTAGAGAAGCGTCAACACTTCTCCAGCCCAATGTAAACTACGCTGATCAACTACTAAAATTCGTCCGGTTCGCCTATAAGGGAGAACTCCTGGCTACACTAGTGGCATCTAGTGAATGGTGCAACTTTACAACAACACCCTTGCGCTAGAACGGTTCAAATTGTGATCTATAACAAAAACGTCATTCTAAATGTACTTTTAGGTCGATTCCACAAACAGTCTTAGTCAAAGCACTTCTATGTAACAAGCAAGAAATGTAATACCTAGTCGGCACTTATGTGGTTTGAATAATATTTGTAAACAGTCCTAGTATTGAGACTAACTATTAGTATCGCTAGTGCTGTATGCATTGTTTGTTTTGCTTTGTTTTGTTAGTTCATCTTCCTGATGTGTGTGTGTGTGTGTGTGTGTGTGTGTGTGTGTGTGTGTGTGTGTGTGTGTGTGTGTGTGTGTGTGTGTGTGTGTGTGTGTGTGTGTGTGTGTGTGTGTGTGTGTGTGTGTGTGTGTGTGTGTGTGTGTGTGTGTGTGTGTGTGTGTGTGTGTGTGTGTGTATATCTTTATTTATATATATATATATATATATATATATATATATATATATATATATATATATATATATATATATAATATATATAATTTCAGGTTTAATATACTTATATTTCATCACTGTGTGTGTCGAAGTTTAAAGTGAACAATGGCAACACATCGAAGTGGCGTCGACATCTTTCCTGGTCGGGGTCACGCGTTAGTTCATCCCGCATGCGCAGCCATAATCTCTGATGCGCATTCATATTCTCGTCCGTGATGTCACCCCACGTTACCACGACCGAGGGGCGTTTGGCAACAGGAGCTGCCGAAGACGTCGAGGAACGGAAGTAGGTTGAATGTCATCAAATAAGACAAATATGTACTTGGACAGCGGCTTGCTGCTGTCGAGCGCCGTCGCCAGGTAGTTCATGCAGTCGCTGTCGTCGATGAACTCTCGCGTCAAACACACGACCAACTTGTCGCTGCTCTCGAAGCCGCGCACGAAGTTGTGCATTTTCGAGGCTCCGCCGACGTCGTCGCGATCGCCAACGTAGAGACGCAAGCCCCACTCGTCCTCGGCTCGAGGCAGCAGACGCGTGCACACCCAGCGCGAGATTCTCGCCACGCCGCCCCTGCTGGTCGCGAGAATTGGAAGCATGAAGGAAATAAGTCACCATCGCGTCGTGTTGTTTCCCTTGTGTACGAGAAGACGTCCTCCATCTCGTAGCCAGCACAGAACCAGGTGATACTTGATGTACCAACGATGATAGCGCACAAGCAGAGCAACGACGGAGATGAATATTATAACCGCTATGATCGGTACAACAATAGGCAGGACAGATACATGACATCCGGCCTCCAATTGGTCCACAACTTTCTCTGTCATCCGTACGTTGTCCCTGTCTCTATACGAGCAGGTAAGTCGGTCTTTTTCTGTCAATAGTACTTGTGTCACACGCGTCCAACGCACGAACGGCACCGACTCGCAGTCACAGGTGAACATCTCTCGTTGTACGTTGACTTCGATTGACCGCATCCGACATCTACGATCTAAATTCTCCATAAATACATCACTCAAAGAAACAAGACGGTTACCACTTAGATCGATAAGTTCCAACTCCAGCAGGTGGCGCATATTGATGTCGATCTCAGTTAGTTCGTTGTCCGCCAGGTTCAGTCGTCTCAGTCGCGAGCAATTCTCAAACGCCTCAGGACTGATCCGATTAAGTTTGTTATTTGATAAATCCACCACCTCCAACATGCGGAGAGGCGAAAATGTTTTACGGAAATGTGATCGTGATGCCCCAAGGACATTGTGAGACAGATTTAAAAAGCGTAGATTCGTAAACGTGCGGAAGAATTTGGGTGATATAATTTCAATTGCGCCATAACTTAAATCTACTATCTCCAGGTGATTAACGCCGAATAGCCGAAGCCCCTTGCCTAGCACCTTCGCAAATTTATTTCTCGCTAAATTTATGTAGCGCACGTGCATAGAACTAATACAGATGATTGGGGCGGAAATTTTCATTGGTGATGTAATTCCGAAATCTTCCATGTGTATGATATCCAGAGAAGGTGGAATATATATTTTCATGTCGGCCATATTGTCACTACATGGCTCCGTTTCATTAACGATAGCCCTTCTCCGTGTAAGCGGTATAGGCGGTCCTGTCGGAAAGTAGTTGTCGGCATCGAACAGGTACATCTTCTGGTGGCAATAAGCAGCAGTAAACCGGTCAGAATACCATGCACGATGAGAAAGACTGATTGTGCGAAGCATGGGGAAAACAGCAGAAAAGTGTGTTATTGATGGTACTACTGATGCAATCGAGTTGTATTCAAAGTTGATTTCCGGAGTTGCGAGAGACAGCCGGCGTAGTTGAAGAGAGCGTAAAAATCAACGTTGACTTGACGCTGAGTCGCTGCATATTGTGCCAGAACGGTGAGCAAAAGTCGGCCTCTTTAAATGTGTTCGGCAAATCGTCAGCTCTTGCTCCATCCAACACGACCGTGTTGATGCTAGTGTTGGTCGTCGACCCCAGGGCCGCCACCGTCGATGGTAAATACAAGTTCGTATTGCAGGCGAGAATTAGGAGCGAACTGCAGGAAGGTTCGAAAATGCGCCCTTTTCGACCTCTTCGATATTGTTAATATTGCGAATAGCCAACGTCGTGATGTTAGAATCTCGTATGTTGTCGAACATGGCGGCGGTAATCTTCTTAAGTTCGACTGTGTCTTGGAAGAAATCGAGCACCTCGAGTCGAGGCAGACGAGCGTATTCGACCGGGATAGTGGCATCACCTATGGCGCTCAGAGACAACACTCGCAGGTCTGTCGTATGTGTTACGAACTCCGTCGGATAAGACGTCAGCGGAAGTCCGCTCATTGTGAGCACGCGCAGTGATTGCAGTCCGACGAAGATGCCAGACGGAAGTGACTCGATGTTGTTTCCGGTCAGGTCAAGTCGTTCGAGTTGTAATAACTTTCGGAAGCAGTGACTTTGAAGAGTTTTGATTCGATTGTCGGATAAAATCAGAACAAGTAGATTTGTCCTATTTACAAAATCTTCTTCAAGAACGCATGAAATGTTGTTTCCTGCAAGGTCTAAATCCGTGACGTCACTTGCGACATATCTGGGTACTCGGGTTATGCCTCGTGATCTGCAATCCAATCTGACTCTCAAATCTCCACCGGAAGTGAGCCACTTTTCGTGGCCGACAGTTAAAGATTCGCCGGAACCTCGTGACAGTTTACATCCGGGGCTCGTTGCTAGAGACAGCCGGAGAGTTATTGCGATGCATGTAACAAGTAATATGTATCTTTTGCGGGACCAAACGATTCCGCTTGATGAACACCTAAAACGAACAAATTGATTTGTATTAAAATGTATGTATGAGGACCATGCGAGCAAGCTGAAAGATACGATATCACGTGATACAAATGCTAGCACTTTGAGTCTTGCATACATTTAACCTGTAGGAATAAAAGAACAAATTTACAGAAGCTGCGACAACCAACAATATTCTTTCAGAAACGATCATTCACTAATGACATTTTCACTTCATGGACAGAGACGAAGACGAAAATCATCAATTAATACAAATCAAAATCGGTTAAATTTGGGACAGCAACTATTTCGTCTAGAGTCGACTAAACAGCTAAACTGGTTATGACGCTAAACAACAAAAAGGATGTGCAAGCGGTCAACCTTTTTACCATTTTCTCGCTGACATTGCCTTTTTTCATTGCCCTCACAACCAGTTTAGTTATTTAGTCACTACTAAGCCACACTTAGAAATAATTAGTACCACACATTGCCAATGAGCGAAATTAAACAAAAGCGCTTATTGCACTAAATATAATTAATAAAATAAAATAATAAGAACGTTAAACGTGAAAAACAAATAAATTTTGTTTTTAAGCATATTCACGTTGGTAACATTGACAGGATTTTCTTCCATTCATTTATTGTCCTCTGTGAAAATGACTTTCATGACTTTCATTCATGAAAATGTATGAAATATAAATTACCCTTGTAATTTGCTTTTAGACACCTTTATCTGGGTAGTATATTATATGATGCTTTTGGCGTCATTACTTCGCTGCACATCCTACAACGTTATTTTCAGTGTCGGTAGTAACCAGACTCGATCGATATCGGAGAACTCGACGGTTCTCGCAGAACCCGACAGGTTTTGCCGTTTCATCACTCTCTTGTCCGCTACGGCGCCTCATGCCAGACTCCCTTCTAGGCGAATTTATTAAGGCGAGCGAGAGTCGGATAAGCGAGACTATAAATAATCATAATGAGCAGCAGGAAGTTACCGAGGGTATATTCCCGCCTGCACCCCCCCCCGCCACATTAAATGATTACAACTGTTCGTTGTGTAATATGCTTTAACCGTTTATTAAACAAATCCATGCTCATCTGATTTAGCCTATCGCTAATATGGTTCGTTGATGTCTAAATATGTAGTGTGTAAAGAGTCGATTTAATAAAAAAAAAGCGTATTCTTGTTCAAATCATCGAAAGAATTGACTTTAGCGTTTCGATCTGATAAGGCTCAAAATACTTGATATCAAAAATGTTAAACACTGTGCGGGTAAATGCCGATCATGAAAGGGTTTTCCATCCTCTCGCCGATCACATGACAAAGTTACGAAATTTCACCAACGGGGAAATTCGTGAGTTATCCATTTTCACTTTAACTAATGTTTGACCAAATATTAAATAATTCAATAGTTTATCTGATGATTTCACACACAAAATCTACGTACAAATAGATAGCATGTTGTAGTCGGTACTAGGTTTGATTTTTCGCAAAATGAAGTTGAAAGGAGACTAGCGAAAAAATCGAATTGAGGATGGCCCTTTAAAAGACAATGATTTCATTATTTATACTTTGAGAAGTCCCATCAGCTTCGCAGTTTGCGTTCAAACAATAATCACAAGCAACAGGAAGTTCCCGAGGGGATATTCACATCGACACTCCCTAATACTTGACCCCAATATATAATTGTTCGTTGTGAAATATGCTTTAACCGTTTGTTTAATAGTAGAATCGCTCAGACTGTTTACAAATTAGTCAAAGTGTACTACAATCAAGAAGAAGAAGATTTATTTGACCAATCACACATTTCATATAATACATATATATCCATGTTGAATTATAATTTTAAATAATGCAGGTGTATACGGTTGTAAGTAAACATGGTGTGTGTGTGTGTGTGTGTGTGTGTGTGTGTGTGTGTGTTCGTGCGTGCGTGCGTGCGTGCGTGCGTGCGTGCGTGCGTGCGTGCGTGCGTGCGTGCGTGCGTGCGTGCGTGTGTGTGCATGAATCTTGATAATTTTGTAAAAAAAAATAAAGTTTTGCGTACTGAGCAAATCCCTGTAAGCTGTGTGTATTAGCTTTTCCTAAAGTGGGAATATTATTAAGTAAAAATGGTAAATTATGCCGAAGACATTTCTTTGCAAATTCGTGTTTAGTTTTATAAGTATATATTTCATTTTTGATTCGCGTATCATAATTATGTATGTCATTGTTGAAGACTATCCAGCAGTTTTTAAATAAACTATTAAATTGTTATGTAAATATTTATAATAAAATATTAATTGTTGTAATTTAAGATTGTCATCTACTTTTAACGTCGTACTGAGTTTTTTGTGGAGTGGATCTGTGTGGGAATTATAATTACTTATGGTAATAATTCTCAAAGCTTCCTTTTGAAGTTTTATTATTCGATTTGTTTAAAACCCCAAGCCATGATACAATAATTAATGTGTGGTACAATTAATGAAATATTTAATAACGTTTTAATTTGTTGTGATAACACATGTTTTAATTTATTTTAAATACCAATCTTTTTAGAACATGCGTTTGAAATATTTTCAGTATGTCTTTTCCAGTTTAACTTTGTATCAATAATTAAACCAAATAAATTAAATTCCTTAACTTATTCAATATCTACATTATCTATCTTCAGAGAAAGCGTCTGTACAATTTGTTTTGCCTCTTGGAATGTCATATATTTATATTTTGTAATGTTTAATGATAATTTATTTATCTTGAACCATTCATTTATTTTTGTTAATGTTCGTTATTTATTAAAAATTCTAAATTGTCATCGTGTATGTTATCGTTAAAAGTGTTTATAGTACTTGATAAGGTTGTGTCATCAGCATAAATTATGAAAATATTTTACTGGCTTGAGCAAAATCATTTATATGTATAATAAATAACAGAGGTCCTTGAGCCCTGTGGTATGCCAGTTGTTATTGCTAATATGTTTGATTTTATAAGATCAATTTCTATATATTGTTTATAACTATTAAGTAGGTACTGAATAAGTTTAGAATTGTACCATTTATACCATACTATTAAAATTAAATGGTCAATGGTATCAAAGGCTTTAGAAAGGTCTAAATATATGTTTATGGATATTTCATCCTGTCCCATTTTGTTAAATAATCCTATCTATTAATTCCGGTGCAGCATATTCCGCTGAATGCTTGGGTCGAAAACCATATTGATGGTCAAAGAAAAGTTTTGGATTTTTTTAGTTTAACAATTGCTTAAAAATATTTTTTTACCAGTACTTTTGGGATAGCTGGTAGAAGAGATAATGGTCTATAATTATAACATATTGTTGGCTCACCTTTTTATATATTGGAATTACCTTAGCAATTTTTTATTTATCAGGGAATCCTCCTCTGGTTAAAACTTGGTTTGTTAATAATGTTAAAGATGTAGTTATTGCAGGTTCAATTAATTTGAGTAGTTTGGTGGTAAAACCATCAAATCCACAACTATTTTGTTGGGTAGATTATTTATTATTCTGTCTAATTTTTTTATGTAAAATAGTTTACTTTTTTATTTAGATAATACGAATGATCATGGAAGCCTTTGTATATAATATTGTTTGCCAATTGATTCCCTATATTAGTAAAAAATAAATTAGATTTGTTTGCAATTTCCAATTTATGTGTCATAATAGAATTTGATTCTTTAAAATATGCAGGAAATAATTTTTTAGTTTTACTTTTAGACAGGATTTAATTTTTTTTTAGTTTTCCAAGTATTTTATGTCAAATTTTAATTGATTAAAGCGTGTTTCAAAATAGGATTGCTTTGCTATACGAAAGCTCTTTTCAATATTATATTGCATGTTTTTAGATTAATCAGTAACATTTCATATTCTGAAGAATCAGGATTTGTTAAATTTAAGTTTATCTCTGTGTCATATTGAGACTAGCAAACCTTGAGTTATCCATGTAAACTTTTTATGTGTTTATATTGATTAAATTTCACAAATTTACTCATCATATATTTATTTTAGCTTGATTGATTTCATCGAGGATAATGTTATAGTTATGGTTTGTTTCAGCCGTTGGGCTTACTTCTAGTTTCTCATATATTTCAGAACATATTAAATCCTCTTTGACTTTTAACATTGCCTTTGTGTTTTGAATATTAATTTCAATGAATTTTGTAGGATGTTCTTTTTTCAGAGTAGTATCCAAAATTATGAAATACGGTTGATGATCAGACAATGTTTTATTAATATCCCTAATATATAATTTGTTAAATTAAAAAAGAAATTATCAATTATTGTGCCATTACAGGTTGTAAATCTGGTAGGAAGATTTGGGGGAAGAGACTACATGAAGTTAATATGTCAAAGAACCTGCTATAATGTTCTTGCTCATTTATTTTTAGCATATTTATATTAAGTCCCCCTGTTAGAATAATAGTATTTTTTGATGATTTTGCATAGATGATATGACCATTGTAAATTCATTTAGAATTTCATTATAATTTTCATTTAATGGCCTTGGAGGCCAGTAAATATTTCCTATAGTGATCGTCTGTGGTAAGCCTCCTCCATTTACTTGTATTATTTGCCCCTCCCAATGTTTATACATGTTTAATTTCATGTTTTATTCATAATTAAATTGTTGATCTTTTTAATGTATTAGCAAATCAGTAAAAATAAATAACAAAAATAAATAAAAATAATAATAAATACACTGCAGTTTTGCAGTAAAACTAATAATGTATTAGCAGTCAACTACACTGCAGTTTTGCAATGAAACAAATAATGTGTTAGCAACACAGTCGAGTACACTGCAATTTTATAGTAAAACGAATGATGTATTAGCAACACAGTCAAATACACTGCATCTTTGCAGTAACATTAATAATGTATTAGCAACACAGTCAAATAAACTGCAGTTTTGTAGTAAAACGACTAATGTATTAGCAACACAGTTAAATACACAGCAGTTTTGCTGTAAAACGAATAATGTATTAGCAACACAGTAATATATATATATATATATATATATATATATATATATAAATATTAATGTATTAGCAACACAGTAATATATATATATATATATATATATATATATATATATATATATATATATATATATATAAATATATATATATATATATATATACATACATATATATATATATATATATATATATATATATATATATATATATATAACAAATATATATATATATATATATATATATATATCTAAAAAATATATATAAATATAAAAATATATATAAATATATATATATATATATATATCTAAAAAATATATATAAATATAAAAATATATATAAATATATATATATATATATATATATATAAATATATATACAAATATATATAAATATATATAAAGCAATAACAAATACACTGCAGTTTTGTAGTAAAAAGAATAGTGTATTAGCAACGCAGTCAACTGCACTGCAGTTTTGCAGTAAAACGAATAATGTATTACCAACACAGTCAAATTCACTGCAGTTTGCAGTAAAACAAATAATGCATTACAAATAATGAATTAGCACTAAACACTAACACACTAAAAAAAACATTATAATAAATAAATACACTGCAGTTTTGCAGTAAAACGAATAATGTATTAGCAGCTCAGTCAACAACACTGCAGTTTTGCAATGAAACAAATAATATATTAGCAGCACAGTCAAATACATACATCCTGTGTTGCGCAATACCAACATTACTAGTCCGCGGCTACAAAGCCACCCGGCGAACTCAATCAGATCAGGTGGTCTTGTATGTGGGACGCTTGACTGAGTAATTGCCTAGTGGGCCATTTCTGACAGTCATGAACCAGGTACTGTGTTGCACAATACTTGACTCTATATTGCGCAATACCAAAATTACTATTTCACTGCAACTAAAAAACCCAGTGGGCTAAACCGAGCAGGCCGTCTGGTATGTCAGGACGGTTGACCGAGAAATGTCAAGTGGGGCACTCCGTGTTGACAATGAATCAATCAATGGTCCCTGGTATACAGCCTCGTCCATACATGTTATTGTATAAGAAAACACGGCATCGACTAAAGTGTTGTTGTCTTAATATAGACGAAGGTCGTCATCAGATGTTATTTTGTTTACCTTATTTGCCAGATCCTTCACCATGACTTTGCCGTTGAACGTCAAACAGTCCGCCAGCTTCTTTAGTTTCTTTAGTTTCCTC
>OY759270.1:27316092-27333592 GCA_963662155.1 Lamellibrachia columna | reverse complement strand
TTGTAATATTGACACAGTGGTGGTGAAACCTGATATCGGGCATGACAAGAAAAATGGGTCGAATAGCAAAGAAAAATATTATTCTTGGGGACTATATCTTAGCTTACGACATGGATGTGAAACATAACTTTAGAATCAGATACTACAAATAGCGAAATGTTAACATTTAATTAGAAATGATACGTATCTGAAATAAAATATATGTGGGAAAGCCAATTTTGGTTGTTTTTGCCTGTTTTATAGGGAAGTAGGGCCACTTGTTGGCACATGACTATAAAAAGTATGTATTTCCAGAAAGATCTCGTCGAATCTAGTGACGTGTGTAGTTGGCATTTGAGGGAAGAAATAAGGAAGTAATACGACAGGGAAAGTTCACAACGAACTGTCAGACAATTTTGGAGAGTGGCCCATATGGGGATGCACACACGAGCACACACGAGCACACGCGAGCACACGCGAGCACACGCGAGCACACGCGAGCACACACGAGCACACACGAGCACACACGAGCACACACGAGCACACACGAGCACACACGAGCACACACGAGCACACACACACACACACACACACACACACACACACACACACACACACACACACACACACACACACACACACACACACACACACACACACACACACAAACACAAACACACGCGCGCGCGCGCACGCACGCACGCACGCACGCACACAACACTAATATAAACACATATACGCATACATTCCACACCATTGTCGAAACGTCACCGTCTCGTTGTTAACGCTGATCCAGCATAGTTCACCCGATGCCAGCTCTTGTGCTGTAATATTTATAATTGCAAGGCTAAAAAACAGAGGCGCTTATTACATAATTCGATCAATTCATACATGACATATTTACGGTTGCCTAAGGAGATTTGCAGACTGCAAAAAGCAGACTGTTAGTCTTAGGGACCGTCTCAAAACATTGATGTTTGCTCCTAAACGAAGCCAATGTCACTTAACCTGTATGTAGCCAGGTACTCCTTCAAGCAGCTGAGTGTACTGTGACAACGTGGGACGAACGAAATTGCCCAACCTTCAAAACGACAGCAAGATAATTCGAAACCGGATTTTCTCTATTGAGAACCCGACATTCTAGCCGCTTCGCTACCGCGCCCTACATCACCAATAAATGTTGAGAAAGCCCCCATTTCCAGCAGTCTTGCAACGCCGTGTTTGCGGCCTATTTAGAAAAAAGACGTACAATCAAACGACAGGGCCCATATATTAGGCACAGAAAGCAACGATTCAAAAGGCAACGAGGACAGCATTTATAACAAAGCGGAAGTTATTTGAAAAACACAGATTGCGCAACATGCTTCTGAGTCACAGCCTTTCTATAACATCTACAACAACAGGGTTTTGTGGTCAGAAATTCCGGTGCAAGTTTTTGTTTGTTTGCTATTGTAAATGAGGATTACTACCCCCGCTTTTGTGTTTATTCAATTGTAAATAGATTCGCTGGTACTACGCTTGTACGATTTGTATTTGTGGATCTGTTTCCCTTTTATTTCATACGCTGGAACCTTATTGAGCAGCAATTGGTCAATTTAATCTTGCAAACCAGTCTTGACTGCTATTTATACTAATTAGTGACTTGTACCAGCTTATGTCTGTACATTCATTGTTATTGTAATGTACTTGTGTACTTAATGTACTTCCTTGCTGTACATTAATTGTTATTGTAATGTACTTCCTGGCTGTGTACACTGCTGTAGGCGCTGTATGTACAATGGCAATCCTTGTCCTGTCATTGTCAATGAAAGACAATGGACAGATTGCCCATGTTTCACCCTATATGGTAGTTGTGTTTCTCACACAAACAGAGAAAGGACTGCACAGACATATACAAAATAGACACATTTCTACCGGGTTGTGCCAATGCCATCCGCTGTGTGCCTAGTTTTTCCGCGTTCGGGCGGCATTCGTCGCGTGGAGCAGTCGATCGACACCAAGTGCTCATCGAAAGCACAGGAATTGGACCAGAGAAATAGAGACAATGTAAGAAATGTGTTCCAGTGTAAATGCGTGCGTGCGTGCGTGCGTGCGTGCGTGCGTGCGTGCGTGCGTGCGTGCGTGCGTGCGTGCGTGCGTGCGTGCGTGCGTGCGTGCGTGCGTGCGTGCGTGCGTGTGTGCACATGTGGCCGCGTGACGTTTGCGCTAATCATGTGAACATGTTTGTGTATATCATTGCCGATAGGTGGCATCCTGATTGGTACCTTAGTGTTGATTGGGTAAATGAAAACGTAGTTTATATTCAATCACATCGCAATAGACAAGGTATATACTACTTATGTTTGCTCAAGATCAGTTTTCACTATGTGTAGTTTAGACATTTGTGGTATGCAATGGGTGATTTGTGACAGTCTTAGAAACTGTATTATTAAATATACGATTAATGAACATTGCACAACTAACAGTTATGTATTGTGGTCTTGCAGAAATGACGTGATAATCCCGGTGACTTCCTGTTGCCAGCAACTATGTATTGCAGACTGCAGAAAGCAGACTACGAGTCTTAGGGGCCGTCTCATACTTCTTTATTAAGATACACCGACTTATGGATACCCACGGAAATGTCTTTCACGCTGTAACTATCATATATCTTTCAAATTTACCAGCCATAAAGGAAGACTGCCTGCATACGCTCGAAGGCAACTGTGATCGGAAATAAACATAGCTTTAGGACAATAAACAAAACAGTATTATCCACCACCCCACCCCACCGCCCAATGATTTAAATTAAAAAAAATAGTATCAGTAGATGTTGAGATTACCCCCAGTGTTGGGATTTGTCGATGTCTTCGTCTTTATCCGTGGTTGATCTTTTTCGACAACAGGCGGATGATTCTTCTCCTAGTTCTGTTCTTCATCTTCCTTCGACAGCTTCAATTGCTCCTGGCGTGAACGCACTTGTGATTGCATGCATTTGTTTGTGGACCTTGAGTCCGAATAAAGATGGTAATAATAATACTAATTTGTCATTGTATCCATTAACCAACTCACCTTTTCTGATCAGTGGAACACACAGTAATATAAATTCACCTCTTCCTTTTTAGGCATTTATCAAGCGGAAACGTTTGGCCCACTAAGAGATACATTACACTGGTTGCATGCATCGCAATAACACTCCGGCTATCTCTCGCAACGAGCCCCGGATGTAAACTGTCGCGAGGTTCCGGCGCTTCTTTAACTGTCGGCCACGAAAACTGGTTAACTTCCGGTGGAGATTCGAGAGTCAGAGTGGATTGCAGGTCACAAGGCATAACTCGAGTACCCAGCGATGTCGCTTGTGACGTCACGGACTTGGATCTTGCAGGAAACAACATATCATGCGTTTTTCAAGATGATTTTATAAATACGACAAATCTATGTGTTCTGATTTTATCCAACAGTCAAATCAAAACTCTTCAAAGTCTCTGTTTCCGCAAGTTATTGCAACTCGAGCGACTCGACCTGACCGGAAACAACATCGAGTCACTTCCGTCTGGCGTCTTCGTCGGACTGCGATCACTGCGCGTGCTCACAATGAGCGGACTTCCACTGACGTCATATCCGACACAGTTCGTAATACATACGAAAGAGCTGCGCGTGCTGTCTCTGAGCGCCATACGCAACACAACCATCCCGACCGAATACGCTCGACTCGAGGTGCTCGACTTCTACAAAGACACGGTGAAACTCACGAAGATCACCTCCGTCATGTTGGTCGACACACGAGATTAAAAAATCACAAGGTTGGTCATTCGCAGCATCTATCATATCGCTGACATCGAGAAGGGCGCGTTTTCCTGCAGTTTGCTCCTTTATTCTCGCCTGCGACAGAAACCTGTATTTGCATCCGACGGTAGCGGCCCAAGCGAAGACGATTTACACTAGCATTGACACTGTTGTGTTGGACGCTACACATATTGACGACAGGCCGACCACGTTTAACGAGGCTGACCACTGCTCGCCGTTCTGGCGCCGCAAGCCGCGACTCAGTGTCAAGTCAACGTTGATTGTTTACGCTGTTTTCAACCGATGACATCGAGAAGGGCGCGTTTTCGAACCTTTTCCTGCAGTTCGCTCCCTTATTCTCGCCTGCAACGGTCACCTGCATTTACGACCGACGGTGGCGACCCTGGCGTCGACGACCAACACTAGCATCAACACTGTCGTGTTGGATGGAGCAAGAGCTGACGATTTGCCGAACACATTTAAAGAGGCCGACTTCTGCTCACCGTTCTGGCACAATGTGCAGCGACTCAGCGTCAAGTCAACGTTGATTGTTCACGCTCTCTTCAACTATGCCGACTGTCTCTCACAACTCCGGGAAATTAACTTCGAATACAACTCGGTTGTAACACTAATGACGCCAGTTCCCAATTTATCCGTCATTTTCCCTCGTCTCCGCACAATCAGTCTTTCTCATCTTGCATGGTATCATAACCGGCTTAATGATGCCTATTGCCATCAGGGGACGTATCTGTTCGATTCCGACCGCTACTTCCCGACAGGACCGCCTATTCTGTTCACACGGAGAAGGGCTGTCATTAATGAAACGGAGACGTGCGGGAAAAACTTTTCCTGCATTTAAATAATTCCTCATTCGCTGGATAACATACACTTGGAAGATTTCGGAGTTACATCACCGATATCAATTATCAACCCCAGCCTTTGTGCTAGTGATATACACGTGCGCTGCATAAATATAACGAAAAATAAATTTGCGGAGGTGCTAGGCAATCGTCTTCGGCCATTTGGCGTTAATCGCCTGCAGATCTTATATTTGAGTGGTAGCGCAATTGAAATGACATCACCCGAAATATTTCGTACTTTTATGAATCTACGCTTCTTAAATCTGTCTCACAATGTTCTTGTGTTATCACATTTAGATTTCTGTAAAACATTTTCACCTCTCCGCATGTTGGAGGTGGTGGATTTATCAAATAACAAACTTAACCGGATCAGTCCTGAGGCGTTTGAGAATTGCTCGCGACTGAGACGACTGAACCTGGCGGACAACGAACTAACTGAGGTCGACATCAATATGCGCCACCTGTCGGACTTGGAACATATCTCAATGGAAACCGTCTTGAGTAATGTATTCACGGGGAGTCGACATACAACGAGAGATGTTCGCCTGAAACTGCGACGGATGAGGATCAACTGACGTGCTCGTTTGGAGACAGCGACAAGGTACGGATAACAGAGATAGTTGTGGTACACTTGGAAGCAGGATGTCATGTATCCGTCTTGCCTATTGTGGCACTAATCACAACGGTCGTCATATTAATCTCCATCGGTTGTTTCCTGGTGCGACATCATCGTTGATACATCAAGTATCACCTGGTTCTGTGCTGGCTGCGATATGATGGAGGAGGAAGTCTTCCAGTACACAAGGGAAACAACACGATGCGATGGTGACGTATTTCCTCCATGCTTCCAATTCTCGCGACCAACAGGACGAGTGGGGCTTGCGTCTACACGTTGGAGATCGCGACGACGTCGGCGGAGCCTCGAAAATGCACAACTTCTCGCGCGGCTTCGAGAGCAGCGACAAAGTTGTCGTGTGTTTGACGCGAGAGTTCATCGACGACAGCGACTGCATGATCTATGTGGCGACGGCGCTCGACAGCAGCAAGCCGCTGTCCAAGTACATCTTTGTCTTATTTGATGACATCTAACCTACTTCCTTTCCTCGACGTCTTCGGCAACTCCTGTTGCCAAACGCCCCCTCGGTCATGTTAACGTGGAATGACATCACGGACGAGGATGAGCATGCGCATCAGATATTCTGGCGGCGAATGTGCCACGAATTAATACGTGACCCCGATCAGGAGAGTTGTCAACGCCGCTTCGACGCGTTACCATTGCTTCAAACTACGACAGACACGGTCATGAAATATAAATATGTTGAACTTGAAATTGTGCGTGCATGCGTGCGTGCGTGCGTGCGTGCGTGCGTGCGTGCGTGGGTGCGTGCGCGTGGTACTACGTCTTTGTGTAGTTAAATTGGTATATACGATACTATTTAAGACATTGTGTATATTTTTGTATGAGCTATGTAATGGAGTGTATGTGAAATGCCTGTACCGTAATAATAGTATACTTACTTACTTGTCATCTTAATACCCTATCTGGTGCATGAGGCCATCAAATACTGTAACATATTCGCATCTTACTCATGCGTTTACTAGAGACGAGAAGGTAGGAAATGCTTAACTAGTGGGCCCGAAGTTGTGTTAGAAAAGGAACCCTGAGCATTGTGTATAAGAGAATACTTATTCACCCGGAGGCCACAAATGATTTGAACAAATTATCTACTAATTGTGTAAATGTTTGCACTTTAAAACCAGAAGGCACCCATGAAAGTTAAAACATGTTTGGACTCACGATAAGCCAGTTACTTCCTTGTCCATATGCCATTTGGAGGTGGTTTTTTGTGTGAGGGATTATTACCAGTAGTTTATGTGTATGCAAAATTCATCTGAGACGACGCAAATAAAGCCGTTGCTTTTCAAGAAATGAAGTTGCTAGTTGAAACATTACATATTGTGTGTTTCGAGTCTCTTTTCTCCGTTGGATCTCTTGAAACAGTATGTTACTTGCTTTTATATTTTTATGTATAACAACAAAATTTATATTCTACACGTGTTCACCGAGTACGCAGCACAAATGCAGGACATACATAAAGGGACACTTTGTGCAGTAGCTTTAGTTTTCAGATGTCCTACAAATATTCACAACCTACTATCCTTACATACCTGGTGATCTGGCGTGCGTTATTCAGACCCTTCTTGACTGCATCAATGAGGTCAGATGCCGGATGTTTCAACATAAACTCAAGCCAACTGATGACAAGACTGAGTGTATGGTGGCACACAACCCACTTCGGCTGAGGAAATGTGTACTACCGGAGAATACTGTGGTTGGTGGTGCTGCCATCAAGCATGTTGTCTCTGTCAGGAACGTGAGAGCTCACGTTAATACCTACATGAGCATGCGACATCATGTTGCGCTGTTTGCAAGAAGTATAATTTCCATCTGAAACGTGTCTACTCCATCGTGCTATACATCACTAAGCGTGTATATCTTTCATTATTCATTGCTCTAATCATTTCAAGTCTGGATTACTGCAATGTCCTCATGCTGGATATACACGAATGTCACGCTTCCAGAAGACAAAAACAACAGCGCAGTGACCTTGGTAGTTCTTACACCTATTTCAGCACACGACCGTCAGGGAACCCATAAGGTTATGCAAGATTTGGTCCCTGCCTACCTTTCTCAGCTACTTAGGCCAAGCACTCGCAATCCTCGTCTTCGGCCGGTCGGTCGGTCGGTCGGTCGGTCGGTCGGTCGGTCGGTCGGTCGGTCGGTCGGTCGGTCGGTCGGTCGGTCGGTCGGTCGGTCGGTCGGTCGGTCGGTCGGTCGGTCGGTCGGTCGGTCGGTCGGTCGGTCGGTCGGTCGGTCGGTCGGTCGGTCGGTCGGTCGGTCGGTCGGTCGGTCGGTCGGTCGGTCGGTCGGTCGGTCGGTCGGTCGGTCGGTCGGTCGGTCGGTCGGTCGGTCGGTCGGTCGGTCGGTCGGTCGGTCGGTCGGTCGGTCGGTCGGTCGGTCGGTCGGTCGGTCGGTCGTTGCAACAGATTCGTTAAATAATGATATGGACTTTACCCTGGCGATGTTTGCACCTTCTTCTCCTTGTCAAGGACTGGGTCCTTAAGAACGTTGTAAGTCCTGCGGTGTGTATGTGTCCACTGGTAGTTCCGGTTTGAGCCTGGGGTTCAATTTAAAAGACGTTGCACCACTATAGGGGCAACGATAGTTGTTGGGGTTAAAACTATATTAAAAACTAAAAACTATATACAAGATCTGAAGTTATATATGGAGTGGTAAGGACTGGCTGCAGATTGCGGAGACTGCGTCCTAGTCGACTCTGGAAGGACTCCAGTGAAGGGGCTGAGGAGACAGCGGTTGGGAGGTGGTTCCACTCAGACACTGTACGGGGGAAGAGATATTGAAAGAGGGGAGGGTGTTGGATCTATCCCTGATGCAGGCGTTGTGCTCCTCTAGTCTTAGGGTCAGAGTGGTGGAAGAAACTTGCTGGGTTGGTGTCTGCAAGGCCTTTGTTGATTTTGTAGAGCATCCCCAGACGGATATGTTGTCTTCGATGTTCTAGACTTGTCCATTTCAGATTTTAGAGCATAGACGTTACACTGCCTGGTGATCTGTCCGTGTAGTTGTTGTTCACGTACCTGGTGATCTGTAAGTGTAGTTGTTGTTCACGTACCTGGTGATCTGTCCGTGTAGTTGTTGTTCACGTACCTGGTGATCTGTCCGTGTAGTTGTTGTTCACGTATCTGGTGATCTGTCCGTGTAGTTGTTGTTCACGTAGCTGGTGATCTGTCCGTGTAGTTGTTGTTCACGTACCTGACTACTCGACTTTGGACTTTTTCAAGGAGTTGGGTTTCCCTTTGCTTGTGCGGATCCCATACAGCTTAGACGTACTCTAATGTGGGGCGTACCATTGTACGTTATATCAATATATGCATTAGGGTGGCATACATTTCGGCCTGTATAATTGCAAAAGATTCTTAGCGACATTCCAAGCAACATATAACTAATTATTATGAATTTTGCTTTGGCTACAGGGTGGAAATTGTTGAAGGATCCAGACTGTGACGTCATAATCCGATTCATGATCAGTGAGCGTGCACCATTGTCTCGGTTGCTATAGCCCGCGATACCGAACCCCGTCAAGCTTCGCCTTAGCAACCATGTTTACATATAAAATATTAAGAAACGCAGTGACAGAGTTTGAAAATGGTGAAGACATTTCCATGGCGGACAGACAGATGCCCTGAGAGATTGAAAAATTAAATGGCTTTCGTACATTCCAGAAATCGTTCAACAATGGACAGCAATGTTTCACATGGATATGGTTATGTGGCCACCCTATGCCATGTTCAGCTCAACGTAGACACGATAACTAAACACATCTATATTTGCAGCAGCATACATTTACCAGCAGGGTTTCATTGACTTTCGATCACATTGCGAGTATTGCCATAAACTCGTGCACCCTAATAGATACTATATATTTGCCAACCTAATTAATTACTCTGCTGATAGGGAGTTACTAATCACTAACATTAGTGACCACTTGCCAATATTTGTATTATGTAAATATGAACTTGAAAAAAAATATTCTAAGACAAGTTTAGAAATGAAAGAAGCCTGAAAGAGGGCAATGTACCTTGGTTGTGCAACCGCTTAAAACATGCGTGTCGTAAGAAGAATCATCTTTACAGATTATTTCTTCGGGATTGAACCGAAATCTTTGAATCTCGATACAAACGTACACAAACAAACTTCTATATTAAGATCCACCGAAAAGGCGTATTACAGTAAATTGCTAGCAGAAAAGAGAGGAGACATTAAAGAAACATGGGCAAAACTAAACACTGTAATTCATAAACAACGTCCATACATCAAGTATCCTATCCATATAAACTGTGGAGACAAAGACATTTCCAACAATAAAGATATGGCAAATAAATTCAATAAGTTCTTCACAAATATTGATTCCAAATTAGCAAAAAAGAACATTACGAATTATGATGGAAATGTCTCTATTTGTGATTATTTAGGAGGCAGGATCGGAAATTGTCTGTATTTAAAACCCGCTGATGAGGAAGAGGTTATTAATAAAAGCGTGTACACGAACAAAATCTACAGATTTTGAAGATATTAGCATGGATAGTATATCCAATGTCATACCCGTTATATCCAAACATCACATGCACATTTGTAATAGTTCGTTTAAGACTGGTGTGTTCCCCTCTAGAATGCAGATAGACAAAATAAAACTTATATTCAAAAGTGGTGAGAAAAAGGACATAGGAAATGATAAGCCAGGTTCTCTTTTGCCACAATTCTCCAAAATTGTTCCTCACTAGGTTAGACAACTGTATCAACATTAAGGACATACTAAAGTCACGTGATGGATCCATCACTTCACCCCTCCATGGTCAGAAGCTAAGTATAACTGAGTCAAATAAACGCAATGCATACAGCACTAATGATAATAATAGTTATGTAATAACTGTATGCATTACGTGTATCGTAGTATACACGATACACGCAATGCATACAGTTGTTACATAATCAGTTATAGTATCCACAGCGCAAACTACACTGCGCAACACTTATGATGAAACGCAGGAAAAGCACTACCATTACATTCTCAGAGCATTTGACAGTTGAGAGTCGACTAATGCTCTCCATAATGCCTGGAAGTTAATAAACCAACTCTCAGGATAGAAATCAAAAACCATCTTCATACAAGGGCAAGATCGTTTGGATGCTTGGAAAACTTACTTTAAACAACTGCTCTCTACAGATAATACGAGAACATCCAACCATCCAGTTCATCCGATCTATTAGACCAACCCCAACATTGACACCGTCATCTTCTCACTAGCAGAAGTCAACATCGCGATCAAACAAATGAAACTTGGCAAAGCCCCAGGACTAGATGGCATTCCCATTGAAGTGTGGCAACTACCCAAGTTAAGGAAATATCTACTAAAGTTCTGCAACAAAATTTACTTAGGGAATAGACCACCGGAATGGGGAATTTCGGGTAAGAAATGAGACCTGACTATTCTTGAAAACTATCGTAGAATAAGTCTAACACAGACTGCTGCAAAGATCTACAATCGACTCCTGCTTAACAGAATTCCCCATGAGCTAGAAAAGATCTTACGCCCAGACCAGAACGGATTTAAACCTCTACGATCTACATCTTCGCAGATTCTTGTCCTTAGACGCATCATCGAAGAAATGGGAAATTACCAGAAAGAAGCTGCCATTATTTTCATCGACTTCAAGAACGTCTTTGACTCTGTAGATAGAAAAACACTATTCCAGATTCTCCATGCATTTGGCATCCCAGAGAAGATCGTAAAAGCCATACAGATAATGTATGTAAACACATCTGCAGTTGTACTGAATCCCGAAGGGGAAATTACTAATTTCAAAATTGATACAGGAGTTCTCCAAGGTGACCCTCTTGCCCCTATTTCTCAACCCAAGCAAAACTAATACATCCATATCAACCCCTGTGCTATTGATAGCGTTCATACATCAGATGGGAGTCAAATTGAGAAAGTAGAAGATTTTAAATATCTCGGATCCTACACAAACTCTCAGCGTGACATCCAGTGCAGAAAAGCACAGGCATGGGCAGCAGTTCACGCCCTTGACAAAGTTTGGAGAGCGCCTATCTGCAGACTCACCAAACTGAAGATTTTCAGGACGACGGTTAAACCGATCCTGATATATGGATGCGATTCGTGGTCACTAACCCAATCAGTAGAAAACGCACTGGATGGCACGTACACAAGAATGCTGCAAAAAAAAAAGTGTCATGGCGCCACCACTTGACCAACCAAGAACTGTACGGCTCCATCCCACGGATCACCACCATCGTGAGACAACGACGTCTTCGTCTGGCAGGTCATGTGATGCGCCATGACGAAGCAGCCAACAAAGTCCAGCTCTGGAAGCCCGATGGCTCTCGGAGAAGTGGTCGACCAACAACTATTCTACAAAACATACTAGAGAAAGACTCCAACCTCAGCGGCAATGAAGAACCGAAACCTCTGGAAAGAAATCATCATGTCAACACATTAAGTGGATTACATAACAATCATATCAGGAATATGTATAATGTGTATACACACATGCATATATCCTTTTTGTTACTTCATCTTCATGATCTATATTACTTGGAAGATGACATTCATATATATATATATATATATATATATATATATATATATATATATATATATATATATATATATATATATATATATATATATATATATATATATATATATATATATATATATATATATATATATATATATATATATATTTCAGGTTTAATATACTTATATTTCATCACTGTGTCTATCGTAGTTCGAAGTGAGCAATGGCAACACATCGAAGTGGCGTCGACATCTCTCCTGGTCGGGGTCACGCGTTAGTTCATCGCGCATGCGCCGCCAGAAATTCTGATGCGCATGATTATCCTCATCTGTGACGTCACCCCACGTTAACATGACCGAGGGGGCGTTTAGCAACAGGAGCTGCCGAAGACGTCGAGGAACGGAAGTAGGTTTGATGTCGTCAAATGAAACAAAGATGTACTTGGACAGCGGCTTGCTGCTGTCGAGCGCCGTCGCCAGGTAGTTCATGCAGTCGCTGTCGTCGATGAACTCTCGCGTCAAACACACGACCAACTTGTCGCTGCTCTCGAAGCCGCGCACGAAGTTGTGCATTTTCGAGGCTCCGCCGACGTCGTCGCGATCGCCAACGTAGAGACGCAAGCCCCAGTCATCCTCGGCTCGAGGCAGCAGACGTGTGCAAACCCAGCGCGAGATTCTCGCGACGCCGCCTTGCTGGTCGCGAGAATTGGAAGCATGAAGGAAATACGTCACCATCGCGTCGTGTTGTTTCCCTTGTGTATTGGAAGACGTCCTTCCATCTCGTAACCGGCACAGAACCAGGTGATACTTGATGTACCAACGATGATAGCGCACAAACAGAACAACGACGGAGATGAATATTATGACAGCTATGATTGGTACAACAATAGGCAGGATAGATACATGACATCCAGCCTCCAATTGGGTCACATCTATCTCTGTCATCCGTACGTTGTCGCGGCCTCCATACGAGCACGTCAGTTGGTCTATTTCCGTCAATCGTACTTGTGTCACACGCGTCCAACGCACGAACGATGCCGACTCGCAGTTACAGGTGAACATCTCTCTTTTTACGTTGACTTCGATTGACCGCATCTGACATCTACGATCTAAATTCTCCATAAATACATCACTCAAAGAAACAAGACGGTTACCACTTAGATCGATACGTTCCAACTCCAGCAGGTTGATGTCGATCTCAGTTAGTTCGTTGTTCGCCAGGTTCAGTCGTCTCAGTCGCGAGCAATTCTCAAACGCCTCAGGACTGATCCGACTAAGTTTGTTATTTGATAAATCCACCACCTCCAACATAAAGAGAGGCGAAAATGTTTTACGGAAATCTGACCGTGATGCCCCAAGAACATTGTGAGACAGATTTAAGAAGCGTAGATTCGTAAAAGTGCGGAAGATATCGAGTGATATCATTTCAATTACGCCATAACTTAAATCTAATATCTCCAGGTGATTAACGCCGAATAGCCGAAGACCCTTGCCTAACACCTTCGCAAAGTTATTTCTCGCTAAATTTAAGTAGCGCACGTGCATAGTACTAATACAGATGATGGGGGCGGAAATTGTTAACGGTGATGTAATTCCGAACTCTTCCACGTGTAAGATATCCAGAAAAGGTGGAATATATATTTTCACGTCGGCCATATTGTCACTGCATGTCTCCGTTTCATTAATGATAGCCCTTCTCCGTGTAAGCGGTATAGGCGGTCCTGTTGGAAAGTAGTTGTCGGCATCGAACAGGTACATCCCCTGGTGGCAATAAGCAGCAGTAAACCGGTCAGTATACCATGCACGATGAGAAAGACTGAGTGTGCGAAGCATGGGGAAAACTGCATACATTTTGGTTTTTGATGGTAGTACGTTTGCAATCGCGTTGTATTCAAAGTTGATTTCCCGGAGTTGCGAGAGACAGCCGGCGTAGTTGAAGAGAGCGTAAACAATCATCGCTGACTTGACGCTGAGTCGCTGCACATTGTGCCAGAACGGCGAGCAGAAGTCGGCCTCTTTAAATGTGTTCGGCAAATCGCCAGCTCTTGCTCCATCCAACACGACCGTGTCGATGCTAGTGTTGGTCGTCGACGCCAGGGCCGCCACCGTCGATGGTAAATACAGGTTCGCGTTGCAGGCGAGAATAAGGGAGCCAACTGTAGGAAGGTTCGAAAACGCGCCATTTTCGACTTCTTCGATATTGTTAATATTGCGAATAGCCAACGTCGTGATGTTAGAATCTCTTATGTTGTCGAACATGGCGGCGGTAATCTTCTTAAGTTCGACTGTGTCTTTGAAGAAATCGAGCACCTCGAGTCGAGGCAGATGAGCGTATTCGACCGGGATGGCGGTGTCACCTATGGCGCTCAGAGACAACACTCGCAGGTTTGTCGTATGTGTCACGAACTCCGTGGGATATGACGTAAGCGGAAGTCCGCTCATTGTGAGCACGCGCAGTGATTGCAGTCCGACGAAGACTCCAGACGGAAGTGACTCGATGTTGTTTTCGGTCAAGTCGAGTCGTTCGAGTTGCAATAACTTTCGGAAGCAGTGACGTTGAAGAGTTTTGATTCGATTGTTGGATAAAATCAGAACACGCATATTAGTCATATTTACAAAATCATCTTCAAGAACGCGTGAAATGTTGTTTCCTGCAAGGTCTAAATCCGTGACGTCACTTGCAATATTTCCAATTTATGAGGAACATGCGTTCACGCTGAAAGATACGATAACACGTAATACAAACGCAGGCACATTGAGTCTTTCATACATTTAACCTGTAGGCAAGAGACGAATAACAGAACAAATATGCAGAAGCTGCCAGAAACGGTCAACCACTGATAACATTTTCAATTCATGGACAGAGACGAAGACGAAAATGATCGATTAATACAAATCAAAATTGGTTAAGTTTGAGACATCAACTATTTACTTTAGATTCGGCTATTGATGTATTGTTCTTTAAAATATAAAAAATTTCCAATTACAGAGTATTCATAAATGATGATGGCAAGTTTGCCTTAAGACGGCTGAATATCATCGGTACATGACGGCGACAGCGTCAAGGACGAAGACATGTTCACTGGTATCCACTTGTCGTTATAATATGACATATGACTTTGAGGTTAAAAGATATTTATTTAATTATTTGTGTTCTGAGATGACCCATAAGCCTTGCAGTTTGCGTTCAATACATAATCTAGCCTCGACTATCCAAGCTCCGTGCTGTGGCGCCACCGTTTGTCGCACACATCATCGCCTGGATGCGAAGTGTACTTTTCTTTGTGACGAAAATTATGTATGCATCCTGAATGTTGGCGCATACCTAATTACCTAATTACGATGTAATTCGGCCACTTGGCTGATTCATAAAAAAGAATGAACTTTTATCAGTTTATTCGACTGAACAGTTACTTCAGGCATATAAAATGTTTAGTGTAGAATATCGATAATAACGTTGATTGGGTGCCTGCGCTTCACGGGACCGCCTTCACAAAATGGAGTGGTGACTGTTGGTAAACAACGAGACCACGCCTCTGAGGCCAGACTATGGGGCGCCGTAGCGGACAAAAGGGTGATGAATCGGCAAACCCTCTCGAGTTCTGCGAGAACCGTCGAGTTCTGCGAGTTTGGTCGAGTTCTGCGAGAACTGTCGAGTTCTGCGAGAACCGTCGAGTTCTGCAAGAATCATCGTGTCTGGTTACCACTGAAAATAGCGTTGTAGGATGTGCAGTGAAATAATGCAACAAAAAGCATAATGTAATATACTATCCAGATAAAACTGGCTAAAAGTTATCATAACAGAGTAATTTATATTTCATATATTTTCATGAATCACTCACAAAGTCATTCTCACGGAGGACAATAAATGAATGGAAAAAATCCTGTAAATGTTATCAACGTGAATATGCTTAAATCAAAATTGACAGTTAAGACGACAATGCCACGAGACGGCCTTCAGAATACGTAACGAATTCAGTGCAACTTACACGTGAGCTGTCGTGGGTTAGCGGTAGAGCGTTCGCTTTACGCTTGGAAGGTATATGGTTCTAGCCTCGTTATGTCCGATTAACATTTTTTATTTTTTATTTTGATCAATTATATTTAGTACAATGTTCGCTTGTGTTTAATTTCGCTGATTGTCAATGTGTGGTATTAAAAATGTCTAAGTGTGGCCTAGTATCGGCCAAACAACTAAACTGGTTATGACGTTAAACAGCAAATAGGATGTGCAGCCGGTCAACCTTTTACCCTTTTCTCACCGACACTGCCGCTTTTTCATTACCCGTCACAACCAGTTTAGTTGTTTAGTCGCTACTAAGTCACACTTTTAAATAATTAGTACCACAAATTGTCAATCAGCGAAATTAAACAAAAGCGGATATTGCACGAAATATAATTGATAAAATAAAAATAATAAGAACATTAAACGAGAAAAAATATATATTTTGTTTTTAAGCATATTCTCATTGATAACATTGACTTTTTTATCCATTGATTCATTGTACTCTGTGAGTGATTGATGAAAATGTATGAAATATAAATTACTCTTGAATGGTAACTGTTTTTGCTCTTTGCGGCATTACTTCGCTGCACATCCCACAAAGCTATTGTCAGTGCCAGTGGTAACCAGACTCGACCGATCTCGCAAAACTCGACGGTTCTTGCAAAACACGACGGTTCTCGCAGACTCGACAGGTTTTGCCGTTTCATCACCCTTTTTTCGCTACGGCGCTTCATACCAGACTCCCTTCTCGGCGAATTCATGAAGGCGAGGTAGAGTCGGATAAGCGAGACTATAAATTGAATAATCACAAGCAACAAGAAGTTACCGAGGGTATATTCACGCCTGCATCCCCCCCCCCATTAAAGCATGACCCTCAGTACATAACTGGTCGTTGTGTAATATGGTTTAACCGTTTAGTTAAAATCCATCATCAACTGATTTAGCCTATCGCCAATCCAGTTCGTTGATGTCAAAATATGTAGTATGTGAATAGTTTAAGTAACATTTGCTATTGATTTAATTAAAAACGTATTCTTGTTCAAATCATTGAAAGAATTGACTTTAATCGTTAGATCTGGTAAGGCTCAAAATACTTGATATCCAAAATGGTAAACACTGTGCGGTTAAATGCCGATCATAACCGTGATTTCCATCCTCTCGCCGATCACATGACAAAGTTATGAAATCTCACCAACGTTGAAATTCGTGAGTTATCCATTTTCACTTCAATTAATGTTTGACCAAATATTAAATAATTGAATAGTTTGTCTGTTGATTTCACTAAAAAAAAATCGTAAAAACGAGATAGCATGTTGCAGTGGATACTAGGTAGGTTTGATTTTTGGCAAAATGAGAAAGTTGAAATGAGAATTGAGGAGGGACCTTTAAAAGACATGGATTTCATTATTTATATTTTGAGAAGTCCCCTCAGCCTCACAGTTTTCGTTCAAACAATAATCACAAGCAACATGAAGTTCCCGAGGGGATGTTCACGCCTACACCCCTTACTACGTGACCCCAATATATAATTGTTCGTTGTGCAATATGCTTTAACACTTTATTTAAAGCTGCTTAATCAAAGGTTTAGCCCATCGTGAATCCGTTTCTTTTATGTCCAAATATGTAGTATGTGACTAGTGTACGTAACGTACGCAGTTTGTTTAATAAAAAAGCGTACTTTTGTATAAATCGTCGAAAACAATGACTTTGG
>OY759270.1:27048592-27313592 GCA_963662155.1 Lamellibrachia columna | reverse complement strand
TAATAACACACAATGGAAAAACTAGTATTGTTACAAAAATCATTTACAGTCCTATGTCAAGAATCATTTACAGTCCTATATCAAGAAAAGATTTACGTGTTCGGCGAGTGCAATCTTGTGTTACGCGTGTTCATCGAGTGTTGACTTGCGTTCGGCGTGCTCGGCGAGTGCAATAGTTATGCAATGTTTGTACTAAAACATCCCAGTATTAACCATTCAAATCACATGATATCCTACAAAAAAATGTGTTTCATAGGTATCTCTACAATACACACATTACGATGGTATACATCAAAATGCAGCTGATACCAGATTTATAACAGAAAACCACTTTGAACATTCCTTTAACTCCCTCTATTATTCGAAGGTGTGAAAGTAAATATGTTTACCTGGCCCTATGCTGTCACCGACACCAAACAACAACCTCGGCTTCTAAAACAATGATAAACAATATCAGTAGACAACTAATTTTCCAACGATACCAAACATGATAAAATTTCGTTGATTTGTTAATCAGTTGGAAACAAATACATTTCCGATCTCTAGATTAGTCATCGGTCGCTATTCGGCGCCACTAGTACGTCTCTTACCAAAATTGTAATCGTTAGGTGACTAAAGTCACAGACATAAATATAACACCCTTTAGTTTATAGGGGAAGGGGTGATTAATGATATAATTCTATCACTAAAGTAAACAAGTTAATTTAAATAAAACCTCATACTAATATAAAACCTCATACGATCTCCGCTCTATGACAGCTTCGGCAGCAAATTCTTGGACAATTCGACTAATTAATTGGTCGCTTCGGGGCGGTATAGATGCGTAATGTGGCGTGGTGTGGGTTCGTCACCATATAGTCTGTCTATTATTATCGATTGTCATTATAGATTGCATGCATGTTTGGGTTCAAATGCGAGTATGTGCATTTAAATGCGATACAAATGTTTGAAATGATGCACATGCACGTACACAATGATTGAATTTAAATGCAGATGCCTAAGATCGAATTAAATGCAATGCATCTGGCCGTGCATTTACAAAAGGCATTTGAATAGTTTTCAAATGTTTTTTGCGTGAAAAATGCAACAATTCAAGCACAACCAGTTTGTACACATTTTATCAGCTATACTAACTTAAAACGGATGCTTTATTACTAAATAAAAACGTTTGCAAACTATATTCATGGAATAAGCGTCCGGTTACTGTCGACCCAAGTGCACAGACGGTTAAGAATGATCACCAGCAGAGCTGTGGTTGGGCATACCTTGCCGTTCGTAATCCTGTTTTGATGACTCTTCAGTCGGCTCGCAGCAGGTGCACCGCTGGCAGGTGTCTTGTGTCTGCTACGTGTCGTGATATTTCTGTGCGGCTGACAACAGCCGCCTTACAGATAAGCAGCACGATTCACATATAATACACGGAAAATGGACGGAGATTTTTGGGCTATGTAAAAATGACGGAGACTCCGTACGAATGACGGAGCGTTGACATGACTGCTGTTGGAGTCAGACCACAGTTGGGAATTGCATTGGTGGCCATGTTAACGTTTTGTCTGATTATAAGAAAACCTGACCACTAAAAATTCTGAAACTTTTTCACAGCAACTGTCATCACCTCACTGACATGCTGGCCAAATTTTATCAAAATCACATACCTTCAGCTCTTTTAAAATGCCCCGACGTGCGATGCCCGTCAATATTGAAAAAAATTGCCATGTATCCATGCGCCCACGTGGCCCATAGCAGAAAAATTCCCATAAATCCTTCCGCCAGTTAAACTCTCCAAAAAATGCACTATTTCACAGCCAATAGCTTCTATAAACAAACCTGTGAATATTCATGCTCAAAGGTACTCATGTCACATAATATGAATTTATTAAGTTCACATTTCACAATTTCACGTGCCCTACATTCGTGTGAAACAGTAAACAGGAATGTCAACTGTGGTCTTACCCCTGTTGTGGTTGGGCTACCCAGAATAACCCGTGGCGCCTCTGGTGCATAATATAGCACTAATATGACGGTGAAGTCCAAATTCCCCGCCAGTGGCGCCACTCACAATCTCGCCATTGCTACAACTTATATTTGATGTGCCGATTCTGCATACCTTTATTTCATTTGGTAAACTCGCAGCGTTTGTCACGAAATCTCTCAGTTTAAATTGCACACAATTGTGGATATTGTTTGCACTGAAAATGAGTCCAGAAACACAATAATTTCGTTTTCGTTACGTTACTCAAGCGCACATTACTTGTATGCATGTATATTACTCACGGCTAGCCAGCTAAGTACACATGTACCAATGCTAAATATGATGTATAGAATGCCTTGGGTAATAATAAAATGCTGAATTGTCCATGCAAGACTGGGCTATGCAATAAATGTTATAAACATTGTATTATGCACATGTAGTAAGTAGAATAAAATAAACAGTAAATGGGTTATGCAATTAGCTAAGATGATCAGTAGTCATGGCAGAATGATACGTATACGTTATGTGTTGTCGCCTGGTGGATTAGAGTAACACCAAAGTCGTTTAAATGGCGTTATTTTTACCTTTTACCAATATACTTCCTGTCCTGACGTTAACACGTGAATTGTTCATACAATCTTACATGGCGTTAGACAGGTCAATATCTACTGGGTGGGTTTGTTTCAAATTCCACTTTGTTTCTGTTTGTTCTATTCCTTTCTTTTTTGTCTATTTCTTCCATTCTTTTTCAATTAGTTTTAAAAGGTTTTAGTGTATAAGTTATAGTGTATTGAATCAAACAGAGATATATTCGACAACATTTAGGCCCTAACTACTAAATTATATCCTAGCAACCAGTAGCTAGGGCGGTTGACATGACTCATATAAGAGGTGTATTAATACGTGGAGTCATAAGTCAGCTGATCACGTCTTGACGTATAGTATACGAGAATTGCTGGTAAATTACCGTTTTGTTGCATTAAATGTGTTCAAATGTTAGTTATGAACCCATATAATAAATACGTTATCGCACGATGCTCGGTTTTACGCACTGGTTGGTTCCGAATGGAGTACAATACTCAGGAACAATTCGTGCAGATCGTTCAATAATTGAATGCTACCACAATATTCGTAAGAAATGACCAAATTAAAAACATTATATAGGGCTTATATAATCGGACTATTTCAAATTCGGTTAAAACTTATTTAGCCTATACCATAGCATAGTTTGAGTAGTTTACGTAATATCCGCAGTCGATTTAATAAAAAAGCCTACTTTTGTTCAAATCATCGAAAGAATTGACTTTAGTCGTTAGATCTGGTAAGGATCGAAATAGTAGTTATCCAAAATAGTAAACACTGTGTGGGGCAATGCTGATCATGGGCGTGACTTCCATCCTCTCGCCGATCACATGCCAAGGTTACGAAATTTCACCAAGGAAAAAATCGTGATTTTTCAACATTTCGATTTTCACTTCAGATAATGCTTGAACAAGCATGAATTTAATAGTTTGTCTGATGAATTCACAGAAACTACATATAAAAGTTGCACAAACGAGTTACATGTTGCAGTGGATAATAGGTAGGTTTAGTTTTTCGCAAAATTTATTTGAAATGAGACTAACAAAAAAATCGAATTGATTAAGCACCTTTAAGGTTTCATTAGATTCCCTTTCGCCAATGTTCGTCGTGTCGTGAGTTACGGCGAGAAAGGGTAACACGTCGAACTGACGTCGACATCTCTCCTGATCTGGGTCGCGCATTAGCACATCTCGCAAGCTTCGCCAGAATCTCTGATGTCCATGCTCATCCTCGTCTTCAATACATCCCCACGTCAGATAGGTAGACGGGGAACGGAAGTAGGTTGGACATCATCGAATAAGACAAAGATGTACTTGGACAGCGGCCTGCTGCTGTCGAGCGCCGTCGCCAGGTAGTTCATGCAGTCGCTGTCGTCGATGAACTCTCGCGTCAAACACACGACCACCTTGTCGCTGCTAGTGAAGCCGCGCACGAAGTTGTGCATTTTTGAGGCTCCGCCGATGTCGTCGCGATCGCCAACGTAGAGACGCAAGCCCCACTCGTCCTCGGCTCGAGGCAGCAGACGCGTGCACACCCAGCGCGAGATTCTCGCGACGCCGCACTGCTGATCGCGAGGATTAGCCGAGTGCATGAAATACAACACTATGGCATCTTGCTGGATCGACTCAGTGCGATTCGTTGTTGTTGTCTCCCAGCACAGAATCAAGTGATACTTGATGTACCAGCGTTGATATCGTACCAGCAGTATAATAATTAAAACGAATATCATGCCGGCGAAGATTGGTACGACGATCGGTATGATATTGAAACTGGAAGTCGGATAGTCACATCCGGCTTCCAGTTTTTCCAGCACTATCTCTGTCAACGGCACGTCATCACGCTGTCCGTATGAGCACGTCATGTTGTCCTTATTCGTCAGTCGTACGTGTGTCACACGCGTCCAACGTACGAATGACGTTGACATGCACGTACATGCGAACATATTTCTTTGGATATTTACTTCTAAAGGTCGATGACGGTTCAGCCGGTCCAGCCTATCCAAGAACGTGACATTCAAAGGCAACAACCGATTTCCGCTCAAATCGAGATATTCTAACGCCGACAGCTGACGCAGCTCGATCTCAATTTCCGCGATGTCATTGTCTGCCAGAATCAGTTGTCTCAACCGCCTACACGAATTAAATGCACTGGCACTTATACGTGTAATTAAATTATACGAAATGTCGATGGCCTCCAAGCGGTGAAGGTGGGTAAACGCCTCCCGGAGTTCTGAGCCCGAAACACCAAGAGCATTGTGGGATAGGTTTAAAAACCGCAGACTCGTAAAGTTGCGGAAAAACTCGGCCGTGATCGTTTCCAGTGCGCCGTAACTCAAATCAATTATTTCGAGGCGATTCAAACCAACGACGCGGCAATCCGTGCATAGTGATTTTGTGAACTTATTGTGCGAGTAATTCAGGAAGCGCATGTTCCCGTAACATAAATTACCGCTTGTGTCCCTCGGGGTTTCGATCCGGTTATCATCCAGGTAGAGAAATTCCACGGAAGGAGGAGTCGAAAAGCTCAGACGGAATTTACCGCAAGGTTCGGAAACATACTCCGTTTCTGGCGTCGGCAATACGGGTGGTCGCACGGGGAAGTAGTCGTCGGCTTCAAACAGGAAGTTCCGTTTATAGCAAAAGGTGTCGTCAAAGTCGTTGAACCGCAGCGTTTTGTGCGACAATACGAGTGTGTGCATATTCGGGAAGATACGTGAATAGTCTGGATTTAACGGTGTGACAGAAGTCAGTGAATTATACTCAAAGTTGAATTGTCGTACGTTCGAGAGACAGCTGGTGTTGTTGAAAGCGAAGACGACGCGCCGCGAACACTTGACGCTGAGTCGCTGCACACGACGCCAGAACGGCGAACAGAAGTCAGACTCGTCAAAGACGGCGGGTGTGCCTGCAATCGCTCCGTCTAGCACGACGGTATCAACGCTGGTATTGGATGTCGCCGTCAGGGACGCCACTGTCGCACGGAACGACAACTTCCGGTTGCAGGCAAGGATAATGGAAATCAAGTTTGGCAGATTCGAAAAGGCGCCCGTCTCGATTTCTCGCAAATTATAAACACTGCGGAAAGATAAAGTCGTTATGTTGGACTCTCGTATATCGTCGAACATGGCTGTTGTGATTTTTACGAGTGTCGCTGTTTCTTCGAAGAGGTCGAGCACCTCGAGTCGAGGCAGACGAGCGTATTCGGCCGGGATGGTGGTGTCACCTATGGCACTGAGAGACAACACTCGCAGCTCTCTCGTGTGTGTCACGAACTCAGTCGGATATGACGTCAGAGGAAGCCCGCGCATTGTGAGTATGCGCAACGAAAGCAGTCCGACGAAAACGTCGGATGTAAACGAAGTAATGTCATTGTTGTTCAGGTCGAGACGTTCGAGATTTCCGAGGTGCCAGAAACATCCAGTTTCGAGCTTGTTAATTGAATTGTCGGACAAATTCAAAACGCGCAGACATCTCATATTCACTAAATCATTAGAACGAACAGTCGATATTCTGTTTCCGCTCAGATCTAAATTTGTGGCGCTATTTTCAATATCGTCTGGTATTCTAACTATGTCCCGCGAGCTGTAGTCCACATTGACACGAACGGTATCACCAGTACCGTGCCATTTGTGGTCACCAGAAGTTGTTGCTGTTCTGACGTAACATGACCGTTCGCTTGGACGTCCGGAAGCGACGTGGAGACATAATGTGACGACAAGAAGAAGAACTGCATCGAGTCTTCGGTACGAACAACGATTCCCAGGCTTCCGCCTAAACAAAAAAGAGATGGTTTAATTAGCGCCCTGGTTAAACACTCGTGCAATGTGCTCCATTCAATACACGGGTACAGTTATGATTTCATAATCCACCAGTAATAAACCACCAGTTGCGCCACCCAACGTATCACCACTGCCACAACTTGATCATACATTCAAAATGGACGGTTACTGAGTGATATGAACAAACGGTTGCCATGGCAACGCGATTGTTGTTGACGACTTATTACGTCATTGCAACTGTGCACTTGATTGCGTAACGTAGTTTCAAGCATAAACGAACGTAGGTGCGGTTTTAGACACATTTCTAATGAAAACACTATACACTATTGTGTGCAATTGAAATTGAAAGTTTTCCTGACAAAATAGTGCACCAAATGAAATAAAGATGTGCAGATTCTGCACATCAAATGTAAGTCGTGGCAGTGGTGAAATGGTTAGTGGCGCCACTGGTGGGGAATTTGGACGCCGTCATCGCGTACAAAATGGCGCGTGTGATGACTACGGGACCATTGTTTACGTTTGACGCGGTTATCGTAAACAAAATGGCGCGTATAATGATGGCGGGACTATTGTTTACGTTTTGACGCGGTCAACACTAACACAATAGCAGACCTTTGAATTGTTCTCTGCTACCAAGATAGAGAACATAGTACCCAAATTAGAATGGACTAAACTAATTAGGCGTGTTTAACAGATGGCACATTTCCGACGTGTAGCCCCCTGTAATCGTCCATCGTCTGGCGGCATAGCTGAAATAATCGGACGTGTCCAGTTATGCATTGTCCAGTTAGTTATGCTACTCCACCATCACTACAAGGGAATGCAATTAGCAAATAAATCATTTTATATATTAAACACACACAAGATGAACTTCTAGGCAAATGAGAAGGACGGGGGGAGGCAAAGATTTGGAGTAATGATTTTTATGTCAAGCATACCATATGTTAACTACTTGTCAACTACTTTTCTTTACTAAAAACGTAAATATCTACTATGTATATTTGTATTACTTAGCAATTTTCATTTGTTAAAACAATACATCATGAATGTTTAGATGTTGATACATGGTTAATATATCTGTTTGTGTAATTTACAATATGTTAACTCTTTCGTTATTGGCTACTTGTATATAAACGTACGTATTGACCAAATAAAATTTACATTCATACATTCATTCATTAATAAGAACGGTGTCATAAAACGTCCATCGCCGTCTCTGACTCATCCTGTACTAGATGCTGGTGCACAAAGTGGCAGGGAAACTGGTCACGTACTTATGTTTAACTTGCGTGAACAGCGAGCGAGTCAACAATAGAATTAACGCATGAGTAGCCCCAGGCTGGTTGATGTAAGTTGCGATTCGAGACACATGTCTATGTTAGTTCATAGTACACGTTAAATGTTTAAGTAGGTAACGAGGCAATAATACTTTTATAAAGCGTCCACATCATAATTAGTGCGTGAATTACTGTTACACAGGCGTTACGTATGGCGCAACTTGAAACACGTGTCGCGTTTGCTTCGAACTTGGTGAACTACGCTGTTTGCAGTATACTGTTTGTCACGCTGGCAATCTAACGGCATGACGCAGCTAAGGCAAGCATTGTTTCAAGTTCAAAAATATCGTGCATGGCACAAGTGCAAGTCATGCATTTGGCGAGCTCATTGGGTGATGACAAAATGTATGTTAAAATAAGGGACGAGATATACAGGGAGGGAGGCAGGACGGTAGGGACGAAGTAGTGGAATAATCAACAAAGGACGTTGGATGAGAGGGAGGGCCATGTGGGATAGAGGCAGGACGGTAGGGACGAAGTGGTGGAATAATCAACAAAGGACGTTGGATGAGAGGGAGGGCCATGTGGGATAGAGGCAGGACGGTAGGGACGAAGTGGTGGAATAATCAACAAAGGACGTTGGATGAGAGGGAGGGCCATGTGGGATAGAGGCAGGACGGTAGGGACGAAGTGATGGAATAATCAACAAAGGACGATGGATGAGAGGGAGGGCCATGTGGGATAGAGGCAGGACGGTAGGGACGAAGTGGTGGAATAATCAACAAAGGACGTTGGATGAGAGGGAGGGCCATGTGGGATAGAGGCAGGACGGTAGGGACGAAGTGGTGGAATAATCAACAAAGGACGATGGATGAGAGGGAGGGTCACGTGGGATAGAGGCAGAAAGACAGACAGGGAACAGAGGGCATGGCCATGGCTTGAGGCAGTCAGTGGGGGACATGGGCCATTCTCCAAATTGTCTGACATTTATATGTCCACCAATCCCCGTTAAACTCAATTCCCATAAAACACATTCTAGATATTTAAAAGCTGAAGTTATTTTATTTAAATCCGAAAACTCACTAATTGACAGCCACCTATATCAGGAATATAACTATCTGCCGTTACGCCGGGCACCACGGCACCACATTCTTTTCAACAGCCTCTAGGTATAAAATGAAATGCTGGAATTGAATAATTATAGGTTAATTCGACATTTATTATGTTCTTCGTGATGTTATGCCAGACAGCAGTCTGTGATACACCCATCAATCCATAAAATGAGATCATGTTCCAAAGATATTGTTTGAAATGGCTCGAATCTGCCCAATGTTACTGAGGGTACCTGTACATATCAAAACTGGTAATTGTGTAAAAAATGTGTTTAAATTATGTTTTCCCATGTAGCACTTTTGAGGTATATAACCATAGTTTGGTACCGGGCGTAACAATCCTCTGACACGACATTAAAACAGTGTACATTTGTTTGTATATATGAAACTTATATTTATTGTGTTACCAAATGTAGTACAGTAATATAATATCTCGTTACTGGACGGAACAGTACGTTTTGGCGATGGGTGATCAGTTGTTTTGTCCACGCCCACGCCTCTGAACACGTCCACAAGTACGTGTCTAGGTATTGCGGATGTCAGTGTGTTTGATGTGTGGTGGTTCTCTTCGTCCATCCATCACACTTCCCCAGGAATGTCTTGGTGGCAGCGTCAAAGCAACAGCTCCTATAACAGGACCTATCCCTTGCACAGAAGGAGGCTTCTCTCACCATGATGCTGTGCACATTCATGATGTTCCAGTATGACATAGACTGTGCTTGCATTGTGATGTCTATCATCCACTACATGACGATGTATGATCTGCATCTTCCTCGCTATCTTCATCCTGAACGTTCTTCTTTTAGTGTGCGTTAGGCCTACAAGTGGATGCAGTGTAACCGAATTTTCGTTGAAACAGGCGGTCTGGATTTCTTCACAGTGAGTAGTTATATGACAAGGGAGGAGCTCAAATTCCGCGCACTCTGGCACCGTCTTGGCACCATCAAAGGCTAAACTCAATTAGATCAAAAGGTAAACATGCCCGGCACCGTCTTCTGCACCATCACCGGTCAAACGGGCCCATTTTACCCTCACTTCCCGTACATACCGTCTTCGGCACCGGTCAAAAGACAAAGGAACATCAAAAGCTAACATAATTAGGTCAAATGTTAAATCAATGAGGTTAAAAGTCAAATTAATTAGGTCAAAAGTCAAACTAGTTAGGTCAAAGATCTGAAGAACATCGGTCTATGTATAGAAATATCGGCACCGTCTTAAGAACTACCGGTCAAACATTATCCAGGTATAACCACTACATAACCACCAGTCTGGTACGCCAGTTCAGCGGACGTAGACAACGAGAGACCGTCGGAAAAACAACTGACTATGAGTCACAAAAATGCGTTTATGTAATAAGCATAAAGAATAGTTCTGCTTTTGTTACAGCTCGGTTGGTCTACTTCAGTGCGATGCCGTACGGGAGAGTGGCCCATATGGTGATTAAGGGAGACGCACGCACGCACGCACGCACGCACGCACGCACGCACGCACGCACGCACGCACGAACACACACAAACACAAACATACACATATATACGCATGCATACCACACCATTGTCGAAACGTCACTGTCTCGTCGTTAACGTGTGCAAGCACGTACTGTATTGTATACGTAGCCATAGCTTACATTAAGTCGATGTCGTGTGATTCTCTGTAGAGGAACAATTCACTTATGTCTTGGCCACTGCTGTCCACCTCTGTCTTCACCCCAGAACAACACAGTGAAGCGAGCATATTACAAGCAGCTGTACCAGGTCAATCGACGTGCTCAGTGTACAAACTTAGCGACGTCCAAGCAAACATATGTAGAGCGTGACGCTGTGTCACAGCCCCCCGTTGTTCGGACCGGATACACTTGATTAAACCAGGTGACCTAGTATGGTTCACCCGACGCCAGCAACCCTTGTGACATGCTCCAGTTAACTGATCCTTGTGACATGCTCCAGTTAATTGACCAAATGCAGGTCTACGAGAACTGGTGATGCATGTTGAGTAATCGGTCCACAGTGCAGCACACCGTGCTAGCGTACATTAACCACGGACATAGACGAATAGACGAACTATGCAGCGGAGCGTAGCCTTCCTTATTTATGCTGTAGGCTTTATATAGAAATCGCCATTGTTTGTTACAAATAACGAGAAATGGAACATCATTTGATGGGGAATTTGAGTTGTCCCACATCTTTGAGCATCTGTGTAGGGGATAGCGGGAGAACTGTAGGGGAGAGCGGGATAACTGTAGGGGAGAGAGGGAGAACTGTAGGGGAGAGCGGGATAACTCTAGGGGAGAGCGGGAGAGCTGTAGGGGAGAGCGGGAGAACTGTAAGGGAGAGCGGGAGAACTGTAGGGGAGAGCGGGAGAACTGGGACAATATGATTAGATTGTTATGTTTGCTTTCTTCACACCTTGAGTAGCCACACATTTTGTCTGCCCAATGTCATATAGCCAGAACCCGACACTTTAGACTAGTATTTTAATGTTGTTTCTTTAGATTTGTTGTTGTTGCAATTCTAAAACAGGTGATAATTTTGGGTCAACTGGGACATCACTGGGGGTGACGTGTGACGCCTGTTGTGGTGTGGGACATTGATAACGATAGCATTTCCGACACCTACATCACAACAATTTATTGGGCAGGATGATAGGGTAATAGAGGTGGGACACTGCGTCCCAGTTCTCCCCACACTAAAGCTCTGGGGGAAATGGCTTCACAGTACTTTATCTCTGGCATAAATGATCCTATGGTTTCTGAAAATGTTACACAAATGCCCATATATTACGCTGTAACCATGTTACACAAGTGGATCAAGTATATTTGATACAGGAAAGAATATGTTAGATGTGTGAGAACATATTTTTGAGAAAAAAAAACAGCTTTTGTTCATGTCGCTTACCTAAATGATCCTACCAACCTTATAACGGCACATGGAATGCAAGTGGTCTGGGTTTGCAAAAAGATCCTAACCTGAATCTGATTGGCTGAACATGTTGTAAATACGTAGAGGTGTACAATTTCTCCCCGCTCTGCCCTATAGGGAGTTGCATGCAGGGTAAAATAATATATAATCTAAACTAGATTCTATTGATTTACTAAAAGGACGTAAATGCACTCGTTATTTAGTTTTCTCTCATACAAATGTACGGCTATTCTTATCTGTTTTGCATAATATATCTTACCGAATTACCAAAGAAATGGGCACACATACACGCATCCAAAATGAAATAATAATAAAGGTCCTTTTTCAGCCATGCGGATTTAACGTGGTTCTTGGTCTATGCGCAGCGTCCGTTGAATGGCGCCACGGCGCGGCTGTCGTTGCTTTGATTACATAACATAACAATGATGTATGTTTCCGTGCAGTTACTGTAATATGGTGGCTGAATGTTTCCAACAACTGTTGAGTAGGCGATGGAATGAACAGGTCAGCCAGATGTGATGTGTAAAACGCTTCGAGCGATCCTAAGGAACACACACGGCATAAAGCGAAATACGAACACGCATTTATCTTTGCCTTTAGAATATAAAACGGCTGTCGTGTCACGTGATGTACGTGCCCGCTTTGTGTCTGATAGGATGTCGCCCAGATGGAATAGGCACACACGACTTTGTAGAGAAATTAGATCAGAATAAATATGTTTGTGTATTTGTCCGTGCTCGCGTGTACACGTGAACACTCTATCGTTGCATATATTATAAGACACTTTCAAATGAACGCATTGCAGACGAACTACATTCATAACATCAGAAGCGACTGATGCATACAACGTTCCGTTAACAATATGCACGCATATTGTATTCGCACTGACACTGAACACTGGACTACATTATTGTTTTGTACACGTCTTTCCGCAGCTTCAGCGACTTCATACGATCACTATTGACTACACCAGAATGATTTGTAGGGATAATAATAGGGATTTTTTTCTATGCAGATTCAAAATACTTTGGGATAGTAATCTGGATAACATTATGACATGTTGCTATAATCCGTATAACATTTGTCATTAGTTAATCAGAATATGGTATTCGTATTACGATCATGTGTCGCCATCTATCAGACTAAGAAATATATCAATATCATGCGAAATCTACTGTTTCGCCGGAATCGAGTGTGGTCATCTACCTATCCTCGATTATTCAAGCTCGTGTGTGGCGCCAGTATTTGTTGGACACATCAGAGTTTCGATCCACATTATGACGGAACCCGGATGTATGCCCAGAATTTTGATATACATATAGGGACTTTCGTTTATATGTATCATTGTTGTTATCAAATGATGTCCGAGATTTAAACAACATAAACTCCTGTGTTTAAACGTCAATTCACCAGTTAGAACATTTTCACACGTCTACATATAAACGTTTATTATTTTTAACGTACACAAATGTATATACCCGGTTATTCTGGAACGATAAACATATAAGTATCAGAAACGTCCTTGTGTATATAGCAATGTAATGATATAATATATTTAATAATGCTACATTGACCAGAACATGTCGGTGTTAGTGTCTTGATAAATAACATAGAACACGGCGTTGCTGTAAGTATTCTCTCACTTCACGCAACCAACTTGCCGATAAAGTCTTGAGTAATACAAACGACCTTTCGTCACCCAGGAAGCTGAGTATTTATACGTCATAACCACCATCGTGGGTATTCAAGTCCAACTTCTCTTCGGCCAATGGCAAAATGTTCTTGTCATCCCGGCTCAAGATTCTCGCAAAGCCACGTTGCTTGCCGTGAGATTTCATAGAACGCAAGTATATCAACACTGCCTTGTGTTGCTTCTCCTGGACATACGTCGACGCCCTGGAGCCTGGTAGGTGGCGTGGCACAAGTTGGTGCAGAACGTACCAGCGCTGATATCGCAACAACGCGAACACGGTGACGGAGATCAACAGGCCGACGACAATAGGAATAATTACAGACTTCCACGGAAACGAACATTTCTTTCCGATTTTGTCCAACGCTATTTTTCCCCACTTCATCCTATGATCACCGCTGTACAAGCACGTAAGTCGGTCCCTGTCCGTCAGCCGTACGTGTGTCACACGCGTCCAACGCACGAACGAAGCCGACTCGCAGTTGCACATGAACATGTAGCTTTGTATGCTTATTTCGAACGGTCTCACTTGAAACTGCTGGTCCAGTGTCGCCATGAATGTGTCACTCAAGCGCATCAGATAATTGTCGCTCAGGTCGATGTATTCCAGTGATGTTAGATGGCGGATGTTCAACTCGATGTGTGCGAGTTCGTTATTGGCGATATTCAATCGCCGCAGACTCTTACATCGCTCGAATGCTTGCGGACTGATGTCTCTAAGTCTGTTGCCCGACAAGTTGATGTCTTCTAGCCGGATCAGGTGCGAAAACGTCTCTCGGAAGTCTGAACCAGATACACCGAGTGCATTATTGGAAAGGTTTAAGAAGCGTAGTCTCGGAAAGTTGAAGAACTCTGAGGTGATAGTTTCGAGTGCGCCGTTGCTCAAGTCAATGATCTCGAGGCGATTCTTGCCGATAATGCGACATCCGTCGCAAAGCACCTTTGCGAATTTATTGTGTGATACGTTCAAGTACCGGACGTTACCGAAGCAGTAGCTCTCGTTTGGGTTCAATCTTAGTGTGCTACGAACATCGCTCATGTGGAGGAACTCCAATGACATTGGAATGTGTAAGTACTTGCTATTGTTACATGTGTTCGTATCATCGAGTATCTGCGTTGGAAGCACGGGCGGCCGAGTTGGGAAATAATCATCGGCGTACAATATGGATTCCCGCGAGGAGCAGTAGGCATGATAGTAGGCACGAGAAACCGGTGTCCAATGCGAAAGGCTGAGTGTCTTCAGATTGGGGAAGATGGTGGGAAGGTCGGGAGAAACGGGTTGTACGTACACCGGAGAGTTGTAGTCAACGACGAGTTCACGAAGTTGAGATAAACAGCGAGTGTTTCCAAACACAAAGCCAAGAAGACTCGTGCCTCTGACGCTCAGTCGTCGGACACGACGCCAGAACGACGAACAAAAATCCGACTCGTCAAATACCGTCATAATGTCGTTACTGGCACCGTCCAACACGACAGTGTCGACGGTCGTGTCTGTCGACGCCGCCAGGGCCGCCACCGTCTTCCGGAACGACAGGCGTTTGTTGAAGGCGAGAATCAAGGATTGTGTGCTAGACATGTCTGAAAAGGCGCCCGCCTCGACTTCTTGCAAGCGATTCATGTTGCGGAAAGACAGCGTCGTAATATCGGAATCTCGTATGCTGTCGAACATGGCGGCGGTGATCTTCGTGAGTTTAATTGTGTCTTTGTAGAAGTCGAGCGCCTCGAGTCGAGGCAGACGAGCATATTCGGCAGGGATGGTGGCGTCACCAACGGCGCTCAGAGACAACACGCGCAGCTCTCTCGTATGTGGTACGAACTCCGTTGGATATGACGTCAGCGGAAGTCCGTTCATTGTGAGCACGCGCAGTGATTGCAGTCCGACGAAGACGTCGGGTGACAGCGATGTCATGTTGTTGTCGTTCAGATCCAGCCGTTCGAGGTTTCCGAGTCGATGGAAGCATCGACTTTCGAGCGTTCTGATGGAATTATCGGATAAATCCAGAACGCGCAAATTGGGTACATTCACAAAGTCATCTGTACGAACACGTGATATTCTGTTTCTGCTCAGATCTAACCTGGTGGCGTTTCTTTCGATATTTGTCGGGATTCGAATTATGTCGCGTGAACTGCAGTTAACGTAGAGTGGAGGCTCGCCAATGACAGCACGCCATTTATCGTGACCGGAAGTTGATGACTTGCCGAAGTCACGTGTAAGTTTGCATGGATGCCCGGATGCAACGGCCCCAGTGATACATAATGCCACGAAGACAAGCAGAGATGTTCTGAATATTCGGCGTACCCCGCCTGTGTCCTGACCCAACCTGAGCAAACAAAAAGGTTGATATGATATGGAGATGTGTCGTCAGATAGCAAAAACAGTAACGTTGTGTTTTAGCACGTGTACGTTATTAGAAAGATTTAAAGTGCGGCTTAGTATATAATTTCAAACAAGGCGCATTTATAAAATAACGTTATATTAGCCTCGTCCGAATATGCAAATTGCCCGTGTTTCTCCCTAATCCATTTCCAGAATATATACCACGTGTACAGTTCGGTCAAGGTATTTTCTCTAATTTGACTGTTATTTGTTGGACAGGACATGAAAAGTAAAATTGTATGTCTGCTTATTGTATTAGTAGACTAAAAAAATCCGCCCACCCTCCACACACCAGCTCAAACGCCCAGCATCCCAACGTTTTGGATCGCCTACTGTCAGCACTTTGCTGTCAGATAAATGTTGCTTTAACTGATAATTAGAAGACAAAAGCCCAAGTTTACGAATCGAGCTGTGTAGAATCAAAGTCTTACAGTGACGTGTTTCACTCTGTTCAGAAAGACTCGAGCTAATGACCAAAAAAAAATCAACTTGATTCAATTCAAATTTAAATTGATTACAACCTGCAGGAAACAGGATTAAATAGATCACTGGATTTGAGTCTGGGTTGTTTTACCATTAACGTGCATGTCTTTAGGCTTCACTAAACATTTTCGAATAACTTTATTATATACATTATGATCCATAAAGTGTAGACGCAGTTATTTGTAACGTGGTTTAAATGCTGAATGATCTACTTTGTTTTGAAGAATATTTCCCTACTTTTTTAAACATTATAGGAACGTGTTTACTAAAACTGGCATAAAGAAATATATAAACTAATGTTGTCCTGTTTCGAATAAGTTTACATACGTCGATCGTCCTGTTTCGAATAAGTTTACACACGTCGATCGTCCTGTTTCGAATAAGTTTACACACGTCGATCGTCCTGTTTCGAATAAGTTTACATACGTCGATCGTCCTGTTTCGAGTAAGTTTACATACGTCGATCGTCCTGTTTCGAATAAGTTTACATACTTCGATCGACCTGTTTCGAATAAGTTTACATACGTCGATCGTCCTGTTTCGAATAAGTTTACATACGTCGATCGTCCTGTTTCGAATAAGTTTACATACGTCGATCGTCCTGTTTCGAATAAGTTTACATACGTCGATCGTCCTCTATCGCATAAGCCTACACACGACCGTTCTCAATCAAACAAACCAAGTGTCGTCATTGTTTACTTCCCTTTAACCTGTAGGTTTACTTACGTTAAAATCAGTACGTGTCGATTCATGTTGCAGCAAAACCACTCCACTTCTCTCTCGGCGACGGCTCGGTGTAGACTGACGCTCACCTTGACTAGACGCAGCTCGGTAACGAGTCACCGCGCACGCAACGCGTAATTTCCAATCTATAAACAGGCTGTGGTTATTCAAGTATCGACAACTTCCTGGTTGTCGATACGTCGCGCCAGAGGCTCTAAAAATCCCGTTTAATTCGGTTTCACTTCCCTGTTCACGCAAAGCGAGCCGACAACAGCTCACCGCGTCGGTGTTGATTTTGGCAAGAGTCGAATGCTTCTTCTTCGATAGAAAGGGGACGTGTCAGAATAAACTCGCATCGGCCTCAAGGAGTAGCTCTCACAAAACGTCCACTATAACTAGAGCCAATCTAGTAGCCTCCAAATACTGATCCCAAAACTGATGCTCACAAACACCTTTGTTGTTTTAGGATAGGCAAAACCTGGACGCGATTTTCCACAGGAAGTCACCAATAGTACCAATAATAAGCTATTAATACAGACTGTAGCAAAGCACAGATTCACATAAACACAAACGGTGACCGATATTTCGTTAAGGTGCTATCAGCATAATTATTATTATTACTAAACTTTATGAAGCGTCATATATATGGGGCCAGCCCGTTCATATGCGCGTACATACATGCAATGTTATGTATGTATACATTATATATGTAATATATATATATATATATATATATATATATATATATATATATATATATATATATATATATATATATATATATATATATATATATATATTATGTATACATTATATATGTAATATGTAAAATATATATATATATATATATATATATATATTAAAAGTATATTTAAATATATTGAATAAAAATAGAGGTATATATTAATAATAGAGATTTATATTAAATATATATATATATATATATATATATATATATACATATATATATATATATATATATATATATATATATATATATATATATATATATATATATATATATATATATATATATATATATATATATTAAAAGTATATTTAAATATATTGATTAAAAATAAAGGGATATATTAATAATAGAAATTTTTATTTAATATATATTATATATATATATATATATATATATATATATATGTATATATTAAAAATAGAGTATTCGATTAAGATTAATAAATATAATAAATCAATAATTACGCAAGATCAAGCTTGGGGGGTCTCAGTCAGTCGTAGTCATAATATGTCATTCTACGTATGAACCGGGGGGGGGACGACACATGCATCGTTCTACTTACATAAGGGTTAATATTAGCCGGCTGCTAATACTTCCGTCTTTACATTGACACTAATTCTGGCGTAGGCCGATATAGGCCCTTAAGTGTTCCTTTACCGTAATATTTGCCACGGACACAGAGGGTCTAAGACCCCCATCCATGGCCTATGGGGGTCTTGAGACCCCCTAAGACACCCTTGGATCCTCTGTTGCATACACATGCACGCACGTCACGAATGGGTATGAGAGAAAATGTGGGGTAGGAGGTTGGCCTCAAAAATAAGTGGGAAATGGGAATTGAGACTTGTGGGATGTGGGTGGTGGACTCGCAAAAATAATGGGAGGTGGGAGATTGGCCACACAAACAGGTGGGAGATGTGCGTATCGTCACACAGTTCCTTTGATTGGAGATTTGATTCATTTTGATTAGCATTTACCAGCATTAATTTGTATACGCTGCAAGCAAGCGCGCACGCACGCACGCACGCACGCACGCACGCACGCACACACACACGCAAACACGCACTCGAGACGTAATAAAATATGTAAAAGAAATTCAAATGATACTAAATAACTCAGGTAAACGGCATCCTTTTACGGGTCAAATGTAAAAGTGTTGATACTTTTCGTTTTCCAAAACCCCCCTTTTACCCACAATCCTGCCAAACGACCGCCCACCCAACCAGATCAAGTAGCTACAGTATGTTCATCATTTTCCTGTTCTTGACACAAGTTACTCCTGTATTCCTCTAATAAAAGTCCTGTTGTGGAACAGTCCACATTTTCGAGGCTCTCTATAATACCAATGTCAGGTGGGATTTCAAAATATTGAAAGTCAACTTTTACTGGATTATTATACGTATGTTACAATGGTATCAAATACATACAAAATGATTGCTGTTGGTGACTGATGTTTTATGAAAAGAGTGCATAATTATTTCTATTTTATGTTAAAATGTGAAAATTCACAACGGAACCCGTAATATCGTATTGGTTTGCAATTCTGCGGGAAGAACTTTCGAATCGGACATAACATAAACGAGGGAGAGATCGGTATTTTACTTCCGAGTCCATGACCAACGAATAAAGCACCTGTGTTCTTGAGACGGTGCCCACTTTCAATGATTTTGCGTTCCCTTAATTTTCTATGAACAGAGAAAGGGGCACATTTACAGACTACCACATTTCTGCTGCGCACATGTTTAGGGTCTACTTGCTAGCCGAGAGCACGTGCACGTATCATTGACATAGTTTACAGGTGTTATTCAACACAAATTGACATAGTTTACAGGTGTTATTCAACACAAATTGTAACTTTGCGCAAAGTTTCGATTTGCCTGACTGACTGTTACCATTGGTTTCAATGGAAAAAAAGCAATACTGATATGTAGCCAACATATCAGTATGTGACTGCTCCACGGATCCGCCTGAGGCACCAAAGGTTGTGCTACACTGTTGATTGTGCGGAGTGGCCGTAGGTGGGGGTAAGCGAAACTGTTATTCACCGTTCTGACTCATGCGACTGAAGCACTTTATTGTGTGACTGGCATAATTCCCCTTCACTACGTCCTAGTCGTGTTGGCAAACGCTCAAGTTCTTGACGGTTGTTGTGTAAACATGTTATTGTATGACCGCGTGTTACATGCGTTCACGCGCTCACGCACACGCACACGCGCACGCGCACGCACGCACACACACAAACAACTCACATGCACGCACAAGCGCACACACATACACCACACACAAACCACACCACACACGCGCGTTCGCGCACGCACGCACTACCACCAATACTCCCCCCCCCCCAATACGCCACTGATAGAAAACGTGCGTCCGTCGTATGATAACTGAATTTGATAAGTAAACACTTCGACGCTTTCTCGAGCGACCGGCCGTGGTGCACGGCAGGCACGAATTCGGTAGTCCTACTTCGGTCGTTACCTAAGGTGTTTTACAGTTTATTCGAATGTGTACGTGGTGGGTTTGTCGTAGTCAGGCGAGTCACGTTATCTGAAAATCTCCCGTTAAAACGTTTGCGTGCGAGCGAACAGTGTTCACTTTAACCGCGTCCGTACGACAAATTGCGCACAGTTCCACACCAAGAGATATGTGAGTATCCTCTGCAACGCTTCCTGAAATTGCGATAGCGGTAGCCATAGCTGCAGTGTGAGAAGGTAGAAACTACAATGGTGCGTGTGTATTTGAATGTAGCAGCATGAGCTTCCACTATGGAAATACTCCAACTGCATAGATATTGCACAAACTCATAACAGTTACATAACGTCAGAGGGAAATGCTAGGCGTATTATATTTAAGCCTTTAAGCTTCTACAACGGAAACACACTGCAACAGACTAGTGCTAACGTCACAGGGGAAATATTTGTATATTTATATTAAAACAGAAATTATATCAACTGAGTCAGCTGTATAAGCGAACACTCGGTGAACCTAATTGAATCCATATATTTCTACAGTTTCTGTTGTTTTCCAGGAACCCGTCTCTGAAGCAAGTGTTGGTCGTCGCGATGGTCATGGCCTGCATCTTTCCCGTAGCGCGCTGCGTGTTCTTCCGTAATTCAGGTAGATGTTGCTCATGAAACTTCCGTTATTACAATGACTTTTCCCCTTCTTCCCAGTAGTCGATGTAAGTTAAGAACTAGTCCAGGAGAGTCCCGTCTACCCATAGGTATCAGTGCCGGATTAACCATGGTACGAGTTGTACCTCGGGGATGCTTTCCCAATGTGGAGATATTGCTTCGCATACATCTGACTTTGATGATAATTAACTGTAGTAGGAGAGGTCGGTTTCCAAGTTGAAACTGATCAAGGATGAGCACCACAATGAGCCAGAACAAACAGGTTCACCTAACAGTGCTCATTACGAGATGGGACACCGTGCGTTGGTTTAATGTCGACAAGATTTTTTTCGGACTTCAGTGCAGGCAACATGCAAACAGTTCATTGGTGTTTGAGAAAGTACAACATAATTATGTACAATCAGATCTGACTATTCACACGATCACATCACTAGATCCGTTGGTAAATGACTTGGTGGAAAGTATTTGGATGGACATAAATCTGTATTTACTCAGAAGAACTTGTTCGGTCTCTGTTTTATGCTGTATTATCTTGTATTGTTTTCTCAGAAGAACTTGTTCGGTCTCTGTTTTATGCTGTATTATCTTGTATTGTTTTCTCAGAAGAACTTGTTCGGTCTCTGTTTTATGCTGTATTATCTTGTATTGTTTTCTCAGAAGAACTTGTTCGGTCTCTGTTTTATGCTGTATTATCTTGTATTGTTTTCTCAGAAGAACTTGTTCGGTCTCTGTTTTATGCTGTATTATCTTGTATTGTTTTCTCAGAAGAACTTGTTCGGTCTCTGTTTTATGCTGTATTATCTTGTATTGTTTTCTCAGAAGAACTTGTTCGGTCTCTGTTTTATGCTGTATTATCTTGTATTGTTTTCTCAGAAGAACTTGTTCGGTCTCTGTTTTATGCCGTATTATCTTGTATTGTTTTCTGTTCAGTCAAATACTAATCTTAGAAGCACTTGCCATATCTATAATTCCAGTGTATGATAAAAATGACCGGAATGTGTACATTTAAATGGGGTCCGGTCACATGTTCAAGATGTGTCGTTTGTGTTGCCAGGTTGCAGTGAAGAGAACAATGACGAGGGGATGTGGATGTGCTGCCAGGACGTTATGTGGATGAGGGGGACCCTTTACGACGAGTGTTGCGGAGACCAACTCTTCGACACGAGAAAGTCGGTCTGCTGTGACGGGAGGATTGTCCCTTCTACTGATGGGAAAAAATGTAAAGACATTATTATGTAACTGCGAGACGTTGGTTATGAAAGACATGAGAAGTATAAGTCAACAAATGTATTCAGTGCATGATGTAAACAAGATGAACACAGGAATGATAGCGTGAACTTTAATTTACTGTCCACTTAAGTATTAATTACTATTATAGAATACAGTCTTATGTAAAGCGCAATAATCAATAATGAATAATTAACTAATTAATTAATTGGGTACATTAAACATAGAGGCTCATACGATGGAGGCAACGCCCGGTCTTAGTAGAAGTCTCCTAGACCCATAATGAATGTATTGTGTTTCATTTGAAATAGTCATTCTATGCATCTACGTACGAAGAGAAAACTATATAACAATTATGTGTATGTTTTGTGATTGTATGAAATTGTCATGGTACTTTATGTATGTATTGTGGGTCAAATAAAGCACAACTTCAACTTCATATAATATAGTGTGGTTTGACAACACTTCAGATCAGGAGACTAAGAGGACACCAAATATAATAACAGTTTTTCTAGTCAGCGCTGGTGGAATAAAAAAAACACCTTTCGCATTCCTGACATTCCTGACATTCCTGACATGATCTTCTGCGGGATATGTTCCCCGAGTATCATATAATATCGCTCTGTGTTATCTTCGAGGCCTACAGGTAGTGTGTTATCAGTGTTGCCAAATGCGTCTCCAGAACAGGCCCGTGGGAACAAAATGTATTGGTAAGATCCACTCTGATTGTAGGCATTGCAAACACAAGACAGACGCCGTAACTCATATCATAGTTTATGTAATTGAATGTCTTGTGTAGCTATGAAACGGCATTAGCCTTCAAAATCATAATTTAGTTAGAAAATACACAACAATTATTGACTAACAACAAATTTAACATGCATTTAATGCAGTGGGCAACTGTTAGCGTTGTGTTGTGTCTTGTGCTCTTCAACATAAGTTTCATGCTTAAGAATTTCAAAGAGGCTAAATACTAATGTTTTACTTTTTTCTAATACAAGACTCGACACACAAACGTCATCAAGACGTTTAAAAGCTGCGGCGGTTCAGCAACCTGTCGCTCTGGGTACACTGTCGCTGGCGAACGTAGAATGTTGAGGCAAATTAGTTCACGCTGTTCGATCCCATGATTGCATCATATTGCACATTTACAAAGTATTTGCTGTTTTATTTGGTCATAGTTGCATCCCGGTTATGCACGTTTCGTGATTAATCGCTTGCGGCAGCAAAACGACACTACTTTTATGATCTAAGGAATTTATCTTGCTGCCAAGCCACTTTTTTAACTGCAAATCAGACTTGCATGATGGGGCGAAGCGACTCCCAACTGAATAACAGAAGAGAAACGACTACTTGCGCCTTAGGCTATTTATCGGCAGCCAAGGAAGATGACTCGGTTAGTTGTCTATGCGGAAGACGGCTTACAGATATTTCGACAAGATACTCCGCTTTGGAGTGAGTGTCATGTTTTATAAATTTAGTATCTATTTTGTTTTTAAAAATGGCTATTGTATGTATGTTCAGATAGTGAGTAGTAAGTCACTGACTAAATTGACAAACGTGTGTTGTATCCTCATGGCTAGCCACTATTGTAACCTCATCGCTAGCCACTATTGTAACCTCATCGCTAGCCACTATTGTAACCTCATAGCTAGCCACTATTATAACCTTATAGCTTGCCACTATTGTAACCTCTTGGCTAGCCACTTCGTGTTATTTTAAACAGTTTTGATTTGTCGATGACATCATGATTGGATATCATTTCAGTCAGCATATCACATATCACAAAAATAGACCCGTTAAATCTGGGCGCTCAACTGTTGACCCTATATATATTCCCGCCGGCCAACATTGTCAGTAAGATGGAGGTTTTAAAAAAGAAATATGTTTTGCTCACTTCATTAAAGTGAAACCAAAGGCATTGTTTTGGGCCTTTGCACCTATAAGAATGCCTAAAAACTAACAATTTGCAACTATAATCAAGAATATCACGCAAGTGGTTTACTGGGAATATGTTCTAAAAGTGCGAAATTCTGGTCTAATGTCATTTTTCGTGAGGGCTGACACATTCATCAGTGTTTGCAAAGTTGACAAATCAGTGGCGAGCAGCCCCTTAACCCCCAACTCGGCTGTGACGTAGGCTGTGCATATCGCATGTATTTTTAACGTGGTTGAGATGTGCAGTTACATTTTTATTTGGTTTTATATTGGATTTACACGCAGCAAAAACTCTTGCAATCCTGTACTGTGCAGCATTCGGATGTAAACATGATTCAAGGAGGTATAGAGAATTGTCTTTTTTTCGATTTCCTCTGGAACAACAGACACTAGTGAAGCGATGAATTGATATGCTAGACTTAGTTCGGCCCATTTTGAAGAGACGTGTTTTGAAGTTGATATATTTTCATCAACTAATGGGTCAAGATCCTTCAAAACGTCAACGACGGAGAATGTTAAAGCCTGAAACTGTACCGACAATCGTCCAGCAGGTACTTCAGCCGAAGGCTTCGACACAACGTAAACACTCGATCAAGAAAACTGTCAAATCGGAAAGCGAGGCGGTTAGTAAACAATGAATGGATTATTTTGGTTAGTTTTCAAGTACTCGTACAGGTGCCTTTTACAGATAATAACTGTCCTTATTGTGAGCTAAAGTAGCTAGCAAGCCTGACAACAGCTGTTGAATAGGGCCTAGTGGAACTTCATTAAAGATGCACTGACAACAATAATCCATTTGCGTTTACTTACTTACTTACTTACTTACTTACTTACTTACTTACTTACTTGCTTACTTACTTACTAGGCCTATTGTGAGACAAATAACCATACTGGAGGCAATACCTTTATAGATCGTATGTTAGAAATATTATCATCTGAGGAACAAGTACAGAAAGTCGTATCAAGGATCTCGCAAAGGCTGAGGCCAAGGGGGGGGGGCAAGTACAGTCACCCATACTACCACGCAGCGGCACAACGGGAAAATACGATAAAAAATTAAAAATGTTAAGCCAAAGGGGGAACATGGCCCAATGCCCTCTCCCTCCTAAATACGTCACTCAGAAGGCGCCGCTTCGCAGTGTCCCGACATTAATTCTGACTTGATGAAAAGATTCTGACAGAAATAAACCTGATGGAAACCCCCTCAATCCGCCGATGGCGGGGATGGCGCAGTCTTCAGCATATGGTCTACTGGAGGTTGATGACTGCTGTCTTCATAACTTCCATCTTGCCATTGAGACGACTCGGGTTGAAGAACCTCAAGTAAAGCGGTGAAAATGATCGGTGCAACACTCACTAGATGGCAGCACAAGCATTGAAGATAATTATGGTAAGCCGCAAGGTGGCGGTAGCATAGCTTTCCTCCTTACTTCCGGCGGTGAAAATGGCTACCTTAGCCAAGATGGGGAGGACAGTGGCCGTGCCTTTACTGGCAAAAAGACTTGGTATTGTGACGAAGTCGGTCCGATGCATGGCCTGTGAGTTTTTAGTGATGTGTTCATTGTTGCTGATGTGTATTTAACATTGCCAGTTGTACTGGATTAATTAAAATATGCACGGGAAGGAGTGACCTTGCGTCTCGAGTCAAGACTGCATTCGATATCCGGACTTGCTTCTCCAAATAAAAAAATAAATATCGAAATTGCAAAGAAGTACTGAATGCTATTATAAATTGGCACCCGTGTGCATTGAATCGTAAAGTTAAATATTACGACGATTGTGTTTTTATTATAATGATTTTTCACAGCTAACCATGATTCATGAAGACACTGACTGAGTGACTGACACTCAGTGTGTCACTGACTGGTGACTGAGTCTGTCAGTGACCGACGTGTCCAGGCCTTGCCAAGCCACAAGTAAAACATTATATTGGTTGATATACACTGGTGTATATGCATAAATAATAAATCCTTATTTACAGACAGTAACACTATTACTTTTAGTATTTCATTATGTTTGCACACCCTGCAGTGACTCAAGTCTCAAGTAGTTATACTCCAAACAGCCCAATCTTGAGCTGGACGCAGGAGTTTGGACCAACAGCTTTTAGTGTCTCTTCCGAAAGACACGGGCAAAGTGACAGTTGTAAACCAAAGAAATTCTCCATTGCAATTCTATTAAAATGTGCACTTGATCAATTCCCAGACTGGAACAAGGACTGGAAGCCTGGCCCATACCCCCGTACACCAAAGGAGCGGGCGGCTGCAGCCAAGAAGTATAACATGAGAGTCGAAGACTATGAACCTTACCCTGACGATGGTTTTGGCTATGGAGACTACCCTAAGTTGCCCCGTATCGCTGACGAGGCGAAAGACCCATACCAGCCGTACGATTTGCCCAACAATCGTCGCTTCTTTGGAGAACCTGTAAGTTGACACCATTGTATTTTTACTGATGCTCCACTGCATTTTGTATAGTTGAACATTCAAATACCTCTGGGTATTAACTCTTTTAAAAGTATATATTTTTCAAAAGAATTGGTGATTTGACAATCACTGACAAATCTATGCAGATATCGTATTGAAACAGCAATTCCTTACACCTGCACTGCATACTTATTACAATAACATCATTGCATACTGCTACTTTGCTAGTTCATTGCTTACTGTTAGTGTGGTGTAAGTTCTTTATTCAACCAGACCATATGTACAGTGTATAATCTAGGAAAGTGGCAAATAGCTTGTTCCCAAAACTTAAACTTTTTTCTTAAGCATATTCAGGTCCCGGGAGATTACTATTCTTTTGTTTATAATATATTTGATTTCCTTTCTGATGGAATCTCATTTTAACTCCCACTGGGTTTTTCTAAACTTTCCATGAGTGAATGTATGTTTGTAACTGGAAAGGTGCTAAATAATAAAAAAATTAGCTAATTGTTAATGCATCTTGTCATACCAATAGACTTTATGAAATGTTAACAACAACATTTGTTTATGACAAGAAACAACTTGTACTTACTCAAATACAAGCGTATTTTGTTTAGATGTTGATACTTTAAAAAAAAAATTAGAATTCTGAAAATTTGCCAGACCAATATGTTGAAGTGGCCAATTTGTATGGACATCATTATCATTACAGGCTATCATTGCCATCAATGGCCAGTTTATGTCGGGGACAACAAAAGTGACTTCATAGCAGACATGACTGTTTAACACAAGCTCACAAAGTAACAACGATGCTGGAAAGTTTTCTGCTGGTGTAACACAGCCTCATTATCCCATACTGCTTAGCTGCTGCTTGTTCGTTAACTATTCGATCATGGATGCTTAAGGACAAATACGTCAGCCAATAGTTTACAGCCTCTAAGAAATGTTTAGTTTGTTCGAGCATTACCCACCATTGCAGGCCCGGGAGCTGCAATGATTGATGTACTGATGCAGATATTAGCTTAGTGCTGGTCCACTGCTAGAAGTCTGGAACCTTTATCAATTAAGTGATCACCAGCGAATGAATGGTGTCAATGGTAAGCCTGTGGAGCCTGTCCATACCAGGAGGCTTGTGTGAAAAAGGACAGTTGGATGGGGAACTGGCTTCAAAGATTCATTAAATTCTGTTAAACATTCAACACTCACTGACTGTCACAGTTTCTCCTCATATGTAAACTTATGACTCCAACCCTGGTTTGCTGCACCAACACCACAGTGCTGTCACATCCAAGGAACTCAACTGCATATGTTTACAGCTGTTGCGCTATCACCTTACATTAATATGTTGACACTTTTGGGTTTGTTATTATTCAATGTAATTTGTCTTCGTGCAATGTCAGTCTACTGTTAAAGTTGAACGTATCCATGACTGTAGCAGGCAAGAACTGTTGTGATCATTATGAATGATTTGTCTCAGGTACACGTTGATGCTGATGCAATGACAGAAGACAGGTGGAATCCTACAAGAACGTACAGATTTACAATGTGAGTAACGTCATCCCTCAAAATGTCAATTAATTTTTTCAAATTCAGTGATCAATTCAAATTCAATTAAATTTACTACAAAAAGGATAAATTCAATAAAAAAAATTTTTTTTAGTTCAGATTCATTTTACAAATTCGCAACAGCAGAATATATATATATATATATATATATATATACACCCAGTAATCAGTTGCTATCAAGTCATCATTGGTATACCAAATTTGACAAAAATAATTAGTTACTGTCAAGAGTAAGTTACTATCAAGTAGTGTGTCAACTTAAAAAAATAGCACTAACTATTCTTGGCTTGTGAGAGTCACAATTGATTGGTTCCCTTTTTATGTTCTTTGTGATATACCCTATAACAGGAAATTGCATTAAGCATTAACTGCTCATCTAAGAGAACAACTTCAAACAACTATGTGCTAATCTAGATTAACTCATTTCACCAGTTTTATAGCTGCACAGACAGGAATGTCAAAACTACTTTACACAAAAACAATGAGCAGTGAGCACAACCTCCCCAGTCTCACATACTCAATGAACAGTGAGCACAACCTCCCCAGTCTCACATACTCAATGAACAGTGAGCACAACCTCCCCAGTCTCACATATTCAATAAGCAGTGAGCACAACCTCCCCAGTCTCACATACTCAATGAACAGTGAGCACAACCTCCCCAGTCTCACATATTCAATAAGCAGTGAGCACAACCTCCCCAGTCTCACATACTCAATGAACAGTGAGCACAACCTCCCCAGTCTCACATACTCAATGAACAGTGAGCACAACCTCCACAGTCTCACATACTCAATGAGCAGTGAGCACAACCTCCCCAGTCTCACATACTCAATGAGCAGTGAGCACAACCTCCCCAGTCTCACATATTCAATAAGCAGTGAGCACAACCTCCCCAGTCTCACATATTCAATAAGCAGTGAGCACAACCTCCCCAGTCTCACATACTCAATGAGCAGTGAGCACAACCTCCCCAGTCTCACATATTCAATAAGCAGTGAGCACAATCTCCCCAGTCTCACATACTCAATGAACAGTGAGCACAACCTCCCCAGTTTCACATACTCAATGAACAGTGAGCACAACCTCCCCAGTTTCACATACTCAGTGAGCATTGAGCACAACCTCTCCAGTCTCACATATTCAATAAGCAGTGAGCACAACCTCCCCAGTCTCACATACACAATGAGCAGTGAGCACAACCTCCCCAGTCTCACATACTCAATGAGCAGTGAGCACAACCTCCACAGTCTCACATACTCAATGAACAGTGAGCACAACCTCCCCAGTTTCACATACTCAATGAGCATTGAGCACAACCTCCCCAGTCTCACATACACAATGAGCAGTGAGCACAACCTCCCCAGTCTCACATACTCAATGAGCAGTGAGCACAACCTTCCCAGTCTCACATACACAATGAGCAGTGAACACAACCTTCCCAGTCTCACATACACAATGAGCAGTGAACACAACCTTCCCAGTCTCACATACACAATGAGCAGTGAACACAACCTTCCCAGTCTCACATACTCAATGAGCATTGAGCACAACCTCCCAGTCTCACATACTCGGTGAGCAGTGAACACAACCTTCCCAGTCTCACATACACAATGAGCAGTGAACACAACCTTCCCAGTCTCACATACACAATGAGCAGTGAACACAACCTTCCCAGTCTCACACAAACAATGAGCAGTGAACACAACCTTCCCAGTCTCACATACTCAATGAGCATTGAGCACAACCTCCCAGTCTCACATACTCGGTGAGCAGTGAACACAACCTTCCCAGTCTCACATACTCAATGAGCAGTGAGCACAACCTCCCCAGTCTCACATACTCGGTGAGCAGTGAACACAACCTCCCCAGTCTCACATACACAATGAGCAGTGAACACAACCTTCCCAGTCTCACATACACAATGAGCAGTGAACACAACCTTCCCAGTCTCACATACACAATGAGCAGTGAACACAACCTTCCCAGTCTCACATACACAATGAGCAGTGAACACAACCTTCCCAGTCTCACATACACAATGAGCAGTGAACACAACCTTCCCAGTCTCACATACACAATGAGCAGTGAACACAACCTTCCCAGTCTCACATACTCAATGAGCAGTGAGCACAACCTCCTCAGTCTCACATACTCGGTGAGCAGTGAGCATAACCTCTCCAGTCTCACATACTCAATGAGCATTGAGCACAATCTCCCCAGTCTCACATACTCAATGAGCATTGAGCACAACCTCCCAGTCTCACATACTCGGTGAGCAGTGAACACAACCTCCCCAGTCTCACATACACAATGAGCAGTGAACACAACCTTCCCAGTCTCACATACACAATGAGCAGTGAACACAACCTTCCCAGTCTCACATACACAATGAGCAGTGAACACAACCTTCCCAGTCTCACATACTCAATGAGCAGTGAGCACAACCTCCTCAGTCTCACATACTCGGTGAGCAGTGAGCATAACCTCCCCAGTCTCACATACTCAATGAGCAGTGAGCACAACCTCCCCAGTCTCACATACTCAATGAGCAGTGAGCACAACCTCTCCAGTCTCACATACTCGGTGAGCAGTGAGCACAACCTCCCCAGTCTCACATACTCAATGAGCATTGAGCACAACCTCTCCAGTCTCACATACTCAATGAGCAGTGAGCACAACCTCCCCAGTCTCGCATACTCAATGAGCATTGAGCACAACCTCTCCAGTCTCACATACTCGGTAAGCAGTGAGCACAACCTCCCCAGTCTCACATACTCAATGAGCATTGAGCACAACCTCTCCAGTCTCACATACTCGGTGAGCAGTGAGCACAACCTCCCCAGTCTCACATACTCAATGAGCATTGAGCACAACCTCTCCAGTCTCACATACTCGGTGAGCAGTGAGCACAACCTCCCCAGTCTCACATACTCAATGAGCATTGAGCACAACCTCTCCAGTCTCACATACTCGGTGAGCAGTGAGCACAACCTCCCCAGTCTCACATACTCGGTGAGCAGTGAGCACAACCTCAAGCATCTGTCAGTGAATGTTGCAGCATTAATTTTAAGAATCTTAAGAGTGACTTAATTATAACACATTTTTGTTTCTACATGTAAACATATATTGAAAATGTAGTATTTTTTTCATTGCATTCAATTCAGTCAGTTCATTTCACTTTGTGGGATACAAATTCAATCTGTTTCTGTTTTATTTCAATTCAAGCTAATTTGTTATCAATTCATATTCAGTTCTGAATTGACATCAGGTCTGGTCATCATCACATCTGTAATTAATGAACGTCTAATCCATAAAGTTGTTTTAATTATGCATTTATCTTCACTTCCCTGCTTCATAATCAGCAGCAAGCATTCTGTAAAAACTAATTTTGGTGGGGTGTTACCCTAAGTCTCCAGATCTGTACAAGAAACTGAATTATAGTTTTCATGATTACATACTGTAACTTAGAAACATTCCTTGGGCATTTGAATTATGTATTTACAGGACATCTGTAAATAAATCGCTCAAATGAATGGGACATATATATATATATATTACAACGTAAAAAAATGCAGTTTTGAAAAGATTTGTAACTAGCTCAGTTTCAGGTCAGTTAAATGTTTGTTCTTATGAAATAAACAATTTGGTTAATTAATTCATACTGATCATCATGTTTTCATTGTCGTTTACTTAAATGTGCATAGTTTATCTTATCGTCACATTATAAACTATATCATAACATCTTGGTCACCCAAATGTGTTTTAATTATCCACAATTTATAAGACTTAGTGTAATTTTTCTGTTATCTGTCTATCATTCATTTATGATTACACTGCTATTCAACATGCAAAGTAATCATTGCTTTCAGGCAGGGCTGGGTCCAATTACACAAAATTATATCAATTACAATTACATTTAATTTTTTATTTCAATTACAGTCATAATTTTCCAAATCAATTACAATTACACTGTTTCAATTACAATTACATTATGCGGAACCAAATATATTCAGCATTTGTTAATTATGTATTTTTGCACGTTTTACTGAATTTCAATATTTTGTACACAATTGATAAACAAATATAACGGTAATGTTTGTACGTTTTGTTGAATTGTGACTTTGAATTATATTAAATAAAAAGATAGCCGTTTAACATAATTTATTATATAAAAATACAATGCAATATCCGGACATATTCCTTACAGACAAAATCACACAATATGAAAAGTGAACAAAAACCCACAGGACAAAATAAAAAAAATTGAAAATTGGACAAAATTCCACAGGCCATAATACAATATTTATTTGTAGTTCTTCTCTAAGCATCCTTTCTAGTTTTGCAGACATTTATCCATGTGCATTTCTTACATTTTTTTTCGGAAAATACTAATAATAGGGTATAATGTGTTTACTTTGAGGTTGTAGCTCCTGCTCTAAGCTAACATTCTTAATTGGCCTGCCCTTTGCTTTGTGTGAGTTGGGAATGGGGAGAGAGGCCATATAAACGGTCCTTGCCACCTGACCTGTCTCCAGTCCACCACAACACAAGGGGTGTAATTGGCTTGCTAACTCTGCAATGTTTCACTGAGCTGATATTTTCTGAAGCAATATCAGGCTACTGGTCGTTCCATGTTGTTTGAATACCAGCTTAGCCTTTGTCTGACAGTCAGTGCATTGTTTATTGCTTCCTGGCTGTTACCAACTTACTGAAAAGGCTAATTGCTAAGGCTACCCACCACTAGCACCATGGACCAGTACCCACCAGACATTGAATACTGTAACTTAAATTTAAATATATAAGCAGATGTTATTACTAGTCTTGATTTTCAACTCATGTGAGACTTAAATTATATATGTGAGACTTAAATTATATATGTGAGACTTAAATTATATTTTTATTGACAATTCGTTCAGGTAGTTTGTGATATGAAACATACTGTAATTGATTGAAATACATTTAAAATTTTACAAAATATAACAATTACAATCACAGCAAAATTTCGAAACCATAATCAATTACAATTACACAATTTTGCTGTAATCAATTACAATTACATAATTGGACCCATCTCTGCTTTCAGGTGGAAACAATAATAATGGCCGAATTATATGAACGAATGTGGTTCATTAATACACATTTGGGCAGTCAAACTGTTAAAATAATATTTTATATAAGTTATACTGTAACATGATTTTACAGTAAAAACTTTCCTACTTTGTGCCTTTGAAACCAAGCTTAATTTTTCTAAATGACACGTTCAAAGGTAATAGATAGAGTAGATGAAAATTTTGCAGGACAAGCCAGCTGATCCCTGTAAGGATGAAAGTCATCAAAAGGACTCTTTCAACCTCTCTCGCCTACTTATGTTGCAGGAATCAGCAGAAGCTATGGTTTCTAGCAGTGATGGGTGGATTCTGGGCTGTCTATTTGCTCGGCTGGAAGTACACAATCTTCAACCCAGTGGTGAGTATGCTCGTGTTGTTGGTCAAAAAGCGTATAAAAAATCTGAAATGTCCAAATAATCATCTTTATAGTCGTTATATACATATATACCTTTCGTTTGTATACATGTATACACATGGGTTCTCAATAACATTTGAAGTAGAAGGCAGCCATAAAAAGTAGAAGGCCTGTTGACTTGAGTGCTAAAATCCTGACACAAGCTATTGAAGTATGGGTGTATGCCAACAGGTTGCCCCCCCCATGTCTAATTCAGAAAGTATTGCAAATACATACAATACTGTATTAGAAGTTTTTAGTATTGTAAATACTGAAATATTACAAATAAAAAATATTGCAAATACTTTGCAATACTCAAAATTCTGTTTTGCAGCGTGCAAGCCCATCACCGATTTATTAATCTGAATATTCTTGACGTTAGATGTTTTGGTAACGTTTGCTCTTTCACATTATAAAGTTGGTGATATGACACTTTACATCTACTAATCCAATGCCAGGTGGTGCATCATCCTTCTCATAATCTTGTTTTCAGTTGCCAAAGCACTACTCCAATGACAGCAAGAAGCACTACACATTCGAACCTGTCGACTGATCAAGAATGTCTGTGTGAAACTGGACAAATCTTTGCTAGTTAATTTATAGTGCAACAAACTATTGCGAGCTGCGACACCCCAAACAATGGGTGATGGCAAGATGTTTGATGGCTGATAGTCATGTTGAAACCTTCATTGAATAAAGTTCTATACACTTAGTGTAGCCAAAACATGGTTTGTACTCGCCCCTGGCTCGAGAGGGCAGTCTTGGTTTTTAATTTCACCAGCGTTTGTTGCACGCAATTCCTGACACATGACACCGTTTCACCCAAGCTGACTTGCCTCTGTTCCTGACATCTTCATCTCGTCCACCTTGATTACAGATAACAAAAACTAATTAATTAAGTGTCAAGTCCAAGAAGATGTCTGAAGACACATTTTTTTAAATACCTTTTCTAGAAATTAGTCCTAGCAACATACTAAAATCTCAGGGTGTTAGGGTAAACCACTTTTGTTCCCATGTCATATGCTTTATTATATCTATAATCTACAAAACAAGGATCAAATCAGAGGACTAGAGAAATAGCAGGCCAACATTAATGTCAGGTTTTTAAAAAACAACTTGAAATATATTTATTGTAATACAATTTGGATTGCTGTTTTTAGCAGTTTGCTTTGGTATCTGACCCCAATCTATATAATAAATCATTTTGATTCTGTTATAGCGCATATTCCTGCACTTGACAGATCAATAAAATAATGCGTACATAAAAGTGCACATAATTTTTTTATATTTATATTATTAAATAAACTCATTTAAATCTTGTTAAAAATATGAATATATAATATAACTATATTGAACATTGTTCACATTAAGAAAACATATTAAAGTGAGAAATTGTATAACTATCGTAGCCACCTATTACAGTGTCACTGATCATAAAACAGTTTGAAAAGAAAACATATTTAGTGCTTCCAATCACGCTATTGGACCAAGTTCATTGTTACAATATTGAAATATGTTCTTGAACAAGCAGTTTTTACAACATTTTTATTGAACAGCCACACTGCCATTTCTCTGGCACGCTGGTCTGGGTGCCGTGTTCACATCTACTCAAGTCTTGTAGACAAAGAACCACAATGGACTCTGATGAAACAACGTCTTCGAAGACGGAGCTTCCTTGACCGAGTATCACAACATTCGAAACATTCAACAGCAACTTTGGCATAACAATAACTTACAATCTTCACAAATATTCAACATCAAAACGACTTAAAACATTGAATGTAACAATTAATGTATCATCATAGTCAATAGGCTGTGAGTAATTATTGATTCCAAGCAGCTATGCTTTATGCGGCCAGCTGAAAAAAATTATGATATGAGTAATTATTTATTCAAAGCCGTTTTGCTTTATGCAGTCGATCGAACAAGTAAAAAAAATGTATTAATACTTTTGAGAGGACAAATAATAATTTGGGTATTCCACGACACATATTTAAAGTTATACATATTTTTTATCCAGTCTAGCTGGTGTGTCACTGTCCAGTTTCTAAGACAATCCTACATATCCATTCACTCAACGTCACATCAACATGTCATACAATTATGGCTGGTTCAGAAAGCCTACACAATCGTGTCTGCAGTGCAATCTTCTTACCCTTGACCACTGTCCAATCTGTATAAACAACAGAGCTACAGAACTCATCAAGGGAATCCTAATTGCCAGCATTTGATGTCCAATCTTTAGTAATGCCACCCCATCAACATAAAATATCTTGCATAAAATATTGCATTTTGCCAGCAATCTAGTCATAGTAAGAACTGAAAATAGAATAAATATTTTTAATTTAATATCCACAATTAACAAAGAAATGTGTATCGAAGATTAGATTAAAAATATCAAGTTTTCTTCAATTAATTATGTTATCAACTGTAGAATACATATTAACATTACTTTCCCAGGCAAATATCATAACAATAATCAAAATAACAAATGTCCTGATACAAAATTCAACAGAACATTAGCAGTATATAAGAGAACGTATCCTCTATTTTACCAAACGAACTGCAACATTTTTAACAAAAGGCACAATAAAATGGGTTAAATGCAAACCGACAGCACAGACGTGCTAGAACTGGCAGACAAAATATGCAAAACATTACGTCGTCACCGGACAGCAAGAAAGACATTTGAACATGTTTTTGGTAGGGCCGCCTATGTTTCAACTTTTGTGCTTTCACCACCTCCTCCACTGTTTAAGGGTGGCTGTTCATCGGGAAGAACGCATTTCCAGAGTCCGTACGTCTTCCCAACGGTCATCTGCCAGAGTCGCAAGGTTCCGTCTTCGCTCCCACTCGCATACAGCTCGCCATCTGGTGAGATGCGCACAACGTGCACTGGCCCGAAATGGCCCTTGAATGACTCTACAAAAATGGAAAATAACCATTTTAAAAGACCCCCTCAATTGATTTAGCCTATCGCAAATCAGGTTCATCGATAATTTAAGTAGTACATGCAGTCAGTTTAGTAAGTGTACGTTTGCTGAAATCACTGAAAACATTGACTGATCATTAGATCGGTTAACTATCATAAGTGTGAATAGCCTTTTCCAGTCAAAAATAATTCAGTACTTTGCCAATAGGTTAAAATTTTCAGGAAACAATTATGAAACAACATGAGCAAAACAAATCGAATTGAAGAAGGACCTTTAATAGTAATCAATAATTAATGTACCTATAATCAATTAGCACAAAACAATTAATTAAACTTTTTACTCGACACATCCCAGCAAAACAACAAGTGTTGCCACCTTTATGCAAATTCGCATAGACTATACATTTAGAGGAATCAATTTGCCTTACACATGCATAGGTATGTCATGATAACAATAATAACAATGAACTTCTATAGTGCCTTATACTCAGGAACCTGAGCTCAGAGGTGCAACAAAACAAAACCATTAAGAATGATCGTGAACGGGACATGGAAAAGTTAAATTATCAGAACAATTATAAATATATTTATGGTGGGGTTGCAATTTTGAATAAACATGTCTTGAGATTTATTTGGAAGGAAGCTACAGTTTGAGATGATTTCACAGTGATGAGGACTTTATTCCAGACCCTAGGCACAGCTACAGAGAAACCCAAGTGAAGCTCAGCTTTAGGAATATTATATTATCTGATAATTGTACTCATGTGATTTCCCGCCAAATTTTTATACAGAACATACACAGCAAACAATTTTTTTAAGCTTTTGCTTATAGTCCTTCACTTGAATTATACCATCCCATTGGGACAATAAGTGTGTCAACGAATGACACACTATAAGCATGTCAACGAATGACACTATAAGTGTGTCAATGAATGACACACAATAAGTGTGTCAACGAATGACACACTATAAGCATGTTAACGAATAACACATTATAAATGTCAACGAATGACACACTATAACTGTCAACTAAAGACACACTATAACTGTGTCAACGAATTACACACTATACGTGTGTCAACAATGACAAAATTGGTCGAAGAACAAATACTTTTGATGCTAGGCAGATTTCTAACAAAACATAGCAGATTTCTTTTAATTTAGGTTTATTTGATAGATGGCGACACTCAACCGGAATACCACTGATAAATAATAATAAACCAATGAATTTTTTATATGGGTTTGTAAAGAATTTTAAGTCAAAAATACGGATTTAAAAAAGTGGCATTTCTGAGTTGTAGGCTTCTTGCAACACTCACCCACTTCCTCGCCAGAGTTGTAGTTGAATTTATACATCTTGAAGTCTTCGCCACCACAAACAAACATGCCGTGCTCACTGTTAAACGATGCTGAGTTTACCTGCGTCGGAATCTCAAACTCCTTCACCTTCTCAAGTCTGAAACACGTACCATGTGGCAGAACAAGCTCGCAGAGAATACACTCGATGTATCGACATGTACAACATGATCAAAAACTATTTTCAAAACATTTTATTTCTACATGTTCACCTGTACTACCATGGATTGAAATTACAAATTAAATTGTGTAATTTTTCGTCTAAATAATTTATATCGTATGCAATATTAAGTAAAGTTTGTTAACATTTGTTCTACATAAAATAAGCCACAATTTATTTTATTTGGGACACAGTTGCACAACGGTTAGAACGTCGGAGTAGAAAGTGGACGGGTTTGAATCTATTTTGAAGTTTGGGCAGTTTCGTTCATTCCACGTTGCTTCATTTCACTCAGCTGTATAATTGAGCCCCTGTCTATAGACAGCAGTGAATACAAATCTATATAAATTAATAGTTTTCGTGCAGTAATTGCAGCGAGTACGTGTTGGAATGAGCAGGTCTGCCAAGGGGTGAAGTTTAAAGCACACTGAGCAGTTCGAAGGACTTGATACCGCGCTATATCAGAACATACCTTGACTTCTTTTTACGACACAAGCGTTTTCTCATTATTTGGTTTATTTAACAAAATGAAGTATGATAACTGGTCTGTCCTACAACTCTACCAGCTGGAAATTAAATTCAAAATTGCGATGGAAGGTACCGTAATTTTCCGTGTAATATGCATAACAAGCCTAACGAAAATGTTGTCGGACTGAATATGTGGTAATCAGGAACTACACTGACCTAAATTATTTACGCTGCTAAATCATTCCACATACAAAAACCACATACGTTCTTTTAAAACATTGTGTTCAGCACACTTTAGCAGTCCAAATAATAAAGATAATACAAGCTGCTGCTGTCACTTACTGCAGAATACACTGATGCACCACGGCACTACATGGACCGGAAAAGTTCACTAAGTGACACTGGGGAAATGAGGCGCGTTGATGCTAAAAAGTTGAGGCGCATGGTAATAAAGAAATTCTGTCAGATTTGAGCAAAACATCAGGGTACGTATTAAACTTGGGGGCGAATCATATACGGAAAATTATGGTAGACACTAACGTCCTGATGTCCCAGAACGTCACCCAGTGGCCGTGGGTGATGAGTAGTGTGTTGCCGTCCTTTGACAGTTCCATGCTACTCGGGGAAGATGGGAACTCCAGCTTCTTCACCTCAGCCTTGTTGTTGACATCCCACATTCTGACAACAATGAAAATGCATAATTTACTATATTAATTTCAGGCTAAATTACGGTATATGTAGTACACACTTACCCACTCAGCCTAATGACGCACAAGGCAGAATAATCGACACCATGTAGTGCATGCTAGAAATACAAACACACCTTCCTAGTCTTCCGATAAGACAAAACTCCCACCTTTTGATAATTTTTTAAACACCTCCCGCTATTTCCTTCCTTCCCAGCAGTGATGTTTCCCAGCAGTTCGGATCACTGCAAACTATCACATTGAGTGACAAATATATCAGCTGTGTATGTAGAATCATAGATAACATTACCATGAAGGTATTTATTTGGCTGAAAGTTGTTTTTTCAAACAGAATTAGAACTTGTAGCAGCCGTGTCATAGGCAATTTAACTTATCGGTAGTTATAATTTGTTGTTCTACTTTTGTTGTTCTACTTTGCGAGTTTGCGACCAGTGTAGCTTTAACGTGATCGTCTCCCGTGCGAGTCCCACCTGACTGTCTTGTCGTCGGAAGCACTGATGAATTGCCTGTCGTCTGGCAGCCAGACAGCACATCGCATGTTACCTGTGTGGCCGGCAAACGTCTGTGGCTCTGGAAAAAGCAATACAAACACACATCTTTGAAATATACAATATAAAAAAGTACAGCAAAATCAACATCATGTAACGGTTTGCATCTCGTATCAAGACTGTCATAAACATGATCATCCATTCCAAAAGTTTACAGTAAAAACAATTTTATTATCAGATTAAATGATTGTCAGAGCTGCACTAGATGTTCTTCTCACTTAACAATAGACTCTTCCCATTATGCCACCATGCTACCTGTTGAATTATAATGAAATGTAAAGATTTTGGTAAGAGAACCACAGGCATATACATTACAGGGTTGGCAAGTTGCCCCCCCCCCCCCGGTATTTACAGAGTGGTAAATACTGCCCTGGGAAAAAACCCAATAGTGAGAAAAACTGGGAAAAACCCTCAGAGGGATTGTATTTGAAGTTGTAGTGCAATAAAAGCCAATGTAACATTACCAGAATGAATAAATTGATTCTGGTCAATTATAATATAGTTTGACTTAAAAAACAACTACAAAAATTATATTCTAAAATATATTATGTGGGATCGGTCAACTGTCTACTGACTCTACTACCTATACATGCTGCAGATACAATAACCTTAAATTCTTAGGAACTTTGTCCTGTTTAACAATAAGTTCAGAAATCTAACCACTAAACAACTGCAAAATGAACACTCTGTTAGTACCATAACATGGTTTCCCAGCACACTACTGGGTCATGCAAATTGGATTAAGTTGGAGCTGATGTTGGGCTCATCGAGACAATGTCCACAGCTGTCTGTAGTTCCTTAGCCCATATTAGAAGACATGCTGACAGATATACTGACCAATCTACTATTTACTGAGAGGGTGGGTTAGCACCTGCCAATGTCCAGGGCTCAATATCCCAGTTGTACTTTAACCCAGACTGCAAATTAGCACCAGAAAATACTGGTACTGCCTGTCTTCTTGAGTCACCAAACTTCTTCAGAAGAAGACTGAGCTAACAGTACTTAGCACTGTCACTTGTGAGAGCAACAAAGGCATTTTATGGCTAACTGAAAAATTACATTTTCATGACACAGACTTCCTGCTTTAAACTAATAAAAGGATTATAGCCGGATGTTGTAACTAGTACAACTGTTTGCTTAAGATGGATATTTAGTACAATTGTTTGCTTAAGATGGATATCAACTATGTTTCCCAGTTTACTAGTGGACTAGACAATGTTAATCCCAGTAATGGACAGTTCTTGCCAGTTTATAGCAGTTTTTTCCCAATGCCCTGTTCAAAACCAGTTTATCCTGGGAAAAAACCAACCCTGATACATTAAGCAGTGTGATGTTCTCGGAGAATCTTTAAGTTCCATTATAATCCATCCAACAACACGGTGATAATGGGAAGGATCTATTTACCCATGCCCAGACCCTGACAGACACACCTACAAACATTTACCATAGACTGAGAACACATCAAATACCCATTAAATTGATGTTAAGTGTCCACTGAACTGTCACACAGAATCTCCAAGAGGATATCAGAAAAAATCTAAGAATCAATCCAGCCAACACTGAAAACAAATTCTGGGAAATTCTAGGAACTTCGGCTCTCCTAATCTTGCCCAGTGGCAGCACCAAAAATTGCAAACTGACCTGAATCTGGGGTGTTGAGATCAAACACACGGAGTAGTTTTTCGTTGCTGCCTGTCAGAAGATGGTTGCCATTGTGGCTGAAGCGCACCACCTTCACGATGTGTTTGTGTGGGAATGTCTTTAACTCGTCGCCACTCACTGCGTCCCACAACTTACTGCAAACAGAAATGCGCATAAAAAAATTTTATTAACTTAAATATATTCTTTTTATTTGACATGGGCTCATAAACCATTCACAGTGCCGTTTAAATTTTATAAATCGATCAATGAGAAGTGAAGTTATGATCTCTTAACAGACGGAACATCTTGGAAAATCTTGTGAATGTAAAGCAACAGAGGTAGTAGATTTGTACTTGTCCAGAATTTTCTGATCTATGCAGTGATACAACTGAAATGAAAATCAAGCCATTGAAAGTATCATGTTTTTCACAATTTAACAAAGAGTATCGTAGATGGCTGACGTGTGCATGCCGCAAGCTGATAAACGCTACACTGCGATTACTACAACTTAATTTCCTTTCTATTACAGTGTAAGCGCATAACAGGCATGAAGGTGGTTATATGCTGTATACTGTCGACTTCCATATACTAGTCTGCAATGGCCAGAAAACACAAACTTGTGTTTTTGATCCTTGCTACTACCTTTGTGTAGTAGCTAACAATGCCTCATGAGTTAATTTAGTTAATGTTGAAATATGTAGTGTCTAAATTATTTAAATATTACGCACAGTCAGTTTAATAAAACAGAAATTGACTTTGAGCATTAGATCGGGTGACTTACGAAAGTGTGGATAGCCTCATGTTATAGTACATAGAGCCAGGCCACTTTCACATTGTTTGCCGAATTTTTACCAGACCAGTGAAAATATTTTAATAGTTTGTCGGATGGTTTCAATTAAACTAAATAACATGTTACAAATGAGCTAGCATGTCATAGCCAATACTAGAGAGGTTCAATTGTTCATGAAAGGAGTCTGAAAGAAGACAAGTGAAAAAATTTAATTGAAAAGAGACCTTTAACAAAGATCTCAACGGGTTCGAAATTAAATGGAGAAGCTTGTGACATAAGCAACATACACTCAACTTTCAGGGTTGTCAATTTACACAGTAACTAGGCTAGTGCTACCGGTGGCCATTTGGGCGATACGCCACATGGCATCGGATTTTGCTAAACAAAAGTTACACATTTGAGCCAATTTGGCGACCAGCATCTTCGTTGAAATACATGCAGCATACATTCAGCGTTTGTTGTTGACTAGGTGCATATTAAAAAAATTGGGCTAAAGCAATTTGTATTTGACACAAAAAAAATTGGGGGCTTTGGCCAAAATGGCTAAACAGTTTACAACATCACAGCTAGCTCAGAGTAATATCATGGTTCCAGTCCAAATAAAAGGTAAAATGTGGGTTTTTATATCGCATGGTATCCGGTCCTTGGGGCTGTTCAAAGCACTTTATAATTCACCCCTGGCAGGCCTGTTCTTTCCAACACCATCTTGATTTCTCTGGGAAGCATTCAGCCATGCTGCAATTACTGTGCAATGACTATTCATTCATATATCCATCACTGTCTACAGCCAAGTACTTATTTCTACAACTATATGGGGTGAATGAAATCCCCAGTTTCGAAACGGCGGCAACAGGATTCTCTCTGCGCTATCGCTCCCCAAACAATGGGGCTAAGAAACACTAGAAATTACGAATACCGTGTTATTAGACTTATTACAAAAAATTCTGGCAATCTGTAATTTTGTGCATATTATTCAAAGTTTTTCATGGGATTTATTTGACTACGTACGCTGTGAAATCTGCAGCACCAGTAGCAGCACGAGTTGCCTCTCTGTTCAGGGTCGCTCCCCAGACAGCCCCCTTATGACCCTCGAAAGTGCCGATCCAGTCCCCAGTGTCTCCCTGGCGCAGCATTGGCTTGCCATCTGGAAAAATAAGTTGGTAGAGAATGTTGAAGTAACGATTTTCTTTTGATCACAGCTACTGAGGTTTATTTACTCAATGTTTCAGCTACCATTAGCAGCCTCCACTTCGGTTCACTAGCAGACAGAAGAAGAACTAGTCATCCCAGAATTCATTTCCTGGTGAAGGCTACCAATGATAGCTGAAACGTTGCATAAGTAAATCTCAATGGTTCATAATTGTACGTATTATTATATTATAGTTATGATTAGAAGAACATTTTTACTTTACAAATACTGTATGCTTTGTATTTCCATATATTTAACATAGAGCCTATTTGGCCAATTTAATACAAATAAAACATTCTGAATTAACAACTGAACTTGCTTGCTCACAAAGTCAAAGGGTTAGTGTTGAGTTAGTGTTGCATAAAAGTTAAATAGCTTTTCCTCACAGTTTCAGTTTTTATATTTTAACTAAATTAAATGTGATTCAACTTGGATATTGTATGTCGGAATTTTCCTGTATGTCACTAGGCAATTTTTTCATGATTATGCAATACTGCTACAAACATTCCATGACGAGGTGGATGTGGCAATCTGATTCTGAGACTGAGTCATACACTCAAAATGAACACCCACATCTTGGTCTTGGAATCGTCTTTATAAATCGGTAAACAAATTAACTATGATTTTACTCAACTTGATATGTTAGTAAATGAAATTGGTTTTAGTTCAAAAGAATGAAAATGTACATAGTTACGGAGTAAATAAAAACAGCAATTAATGTAAATAACACATGGCCCGACGAACTCGAAGCACCGATCTCCGACTCCGGCGTTTGTGTACAACACTGTCGTCGAACGATGCATTTATTTTTAAAACTACAAAGTTATATTTTACCAAACTTGGACACACGATACCTTTGCATGCGCTTATCATAAAATAACCATATTGTGTGATATCACTGAAGTCTAAATCGACAACTGGTCGAGTGTGACCACTACAAGTCAAAGGAGTCTGTCTGAAGGAAGACATCTTGCCGGTGGTAGCTTGCAGCGCCACCCGGCGTCCTTTGTTACGCTTGTTTATAATTTACGGAGCACGATGTTCCGCTCCTAATACTACACTGTTTACAGCAATGAAGCTATCACCAGTAACTCTAGTACATTGACTTATAATTTGTTATGTTTCCACAGGCCAGCATTGGCTTTTTTTTACATCTGTAGGTAATTGCTTCAATAAATGTAGAGCCTACTGCATGTAAAAAAAAAGATTTTGGGCTTTTCTCGGTTCTCTAGAAGTTCGGTTGCTGCTCGGTAGGTGTCACTATATATAAAAATATATGTTTTAAACGCCCAAGATTAATGATTTTTGGTATCAAGATTTCCTCACGGGTCTACACATGAGCAAATATATACTAATACTATATTAACATTTACACTTAATATAATAGCTTTCACATGAGCCATTCTACAGTAATTAACATGGAACTTCTGTTCCCAGTGCGTGCGCGCGCGAGTGCGTGCGTGCGTGCGTGCGTGCGTGCGTGCGTGCGTGCGTGCGATCGTTCGTGCGTTTCATAGGTGAAACCCTTGAAGTACTCAGATGTCATCCCGTTCAGAAAATTGTTTTGTGTCTTTGACCAACATAGATCGAGTCTGTGTACGGGTTCGTCTCGCATATTGTATATTTCCAAACTTGAACATATGCAGAGATGACACATATTTTATTTATATTACAAACGATTTATGTAAGTTAAGCCCAACTGTTTTTTAGTTCAATATGTTGTCAGTTTGTACCCCACTTTTTATGTCTACACAAAAACAGAAACCAAAGGGCCGCACAAAAGTCATTATCAGAACAGTTAATTAAGGGAAGATTTATGGTGGAAATATAAATTGGAATAAATATGTTTTGAGGGTTTTTTCGAAGGTAGCTATAGTTTATTCCTGAATATTCCAAAATAGACGATGTAGTTTTCCTTGTCTGCTTTTACACTTTTCCCGAGTGACTCTGTTTGCCTCTGCATACTGTTCCTGGGTTGCTTCTCTTGTTCGACTGTTGTTTAGAACAACTTTATTTTCCTTCCTCGTTTGCTCTTTGTTGAGAGTTTCAGCTGAGATCCACTCCTTCTGTTGGGTCTTTTTCATTTCCAGGACTTCCTCACGTCCATGTCTCTTTTACAATGTTGCCACTGGGTGTCGACATGCGTGTTTTTTTCCTGTAGAAGGTCTTGATGAGGATAATAAATGTTGCAAACGACGAGTCGGAATGTCTCTGGTCTCTCCACATAGTTGTCATATTCTGGTACTCCTCTGTACTCCGCTCGTCTTCATCTTCAACTTCAATCTTGCCTGCATTAGATGGTGGTCAGATATGGTTGATCTGTTTCTCGGCTCTATGGTTTGGTGCTATCCAAGTTGCCTTGTGGACTGTTCTGTGTGGGAATACGCTGCCTCCGGTGTGATACTGTTGGCATATGGAATACCAAGTTCAATTGTATATGCAGTTAGAATCATCTACAATGTGTCTTCTGCAATAGTGCTCTCTCTCTCTTTCTCTCCCTCTCTCTTTCTCTCTCCTTTCTCTTTCTCTCTCTTTCTCTCTCCTCCTCTCTCTTTCTCTCTCCCTCCCTCTCTCTCCCTATCTCTCCCCTCTCTCTCTCGCTCTCTCACTCTCTCCCCTCTCTCTCACTCCCTCTCTCCTTCCCTCCCCCCTCTCTCTCTCTCTCTCTCTCTCCTTCCCTCCTTCCCCTTCCCTCAATTTTTCCCTCCCCCCTCTCTCTCTCTTGTGATATCAACTAATGCAAAATGCAAACTACAAGAAGAAATATTATGGCCCCTTTCCTCTTCACCACAGTCCCGGACTACCCTGCGCTCTACGGGGCATTACCACCTACACATGTATCCTACTCGAACTGATAAAACGTAGTATTTAGCTTCGGGTACATGCCATCGATTTTGCAGATGACATTGCTCTATTTGCCACTCCTATTCATGAAGTAGGAAAGCTGCTTGAACCGTTGAAGAAACCTCCAGTTGGATGGGGCTACATCTCAACGCTGTTTACAACCTGTGTTAATACATTGGAAGACGTACCATTGAAAACAGCGAAGGAATTAAAATCCATGTGATAACTAGCCCCTGACTCAACGAAGGAGTCGAAAGCATCCTACTGTTCGGATTAGAAACTTGGACTGTCACCCGCAATTTCGGAGATAGGATCAGTGGATGCTACATTCAGCTTCTGTGGCGCATGCTTGATGTCAGATATTTCAGATCTATGTGACCAACGCCCAGCTGTACGGTGATCTACCACCATTTTCGTCAGTGATAAAAAAAAAACGACTGCAATTTGCTTGTCATTGTAGAACCACTCATCCCATGGGGCGCGGTGGTCATGTGGTAGAGCGTCAGACTTTTAGGTCGAAGGTACTGGGGTTTACAACAATCTGGTGCCGTTGGAAACCTGGGCAAATTGTTCACCCCACTTTGGCCGTGTTTTTCGGAAGAGACACTGACATCCGTTAGTTCCTTCTACCTGGTGTCTGTGCCGGGGGAATCAGAAAATCCCACACAGGGGTAAATGTGTAACCTGTCGTAGACCCAAAGAGTGGTGGTCTATATCTCTAACCCATCGATTCTAGCTCCCTCTGCCGGAGCTGCTTCCCGGTCGGGAGCATGAGAAGCGCCGACCAGGCAGGTCGTAATGTAGAGCAGCAGCAGCAGCAGCAGCAGCAGCAGCAGCAGCAGCAGCAGCAGCAGCAGCAGCAGCAGCAGCAGCAGCAGCAGCAGCAGCAGCAGCAGCAGCAGCAGCAGCAGCAGCAGCAGCAGCAGCAGCAGCAGCAGCAGCAGCACAACCAGTCAGTCTCCCAGTTGGTGTTTTCGCAACGTCGTAGTGGTACAGCGATACAGGACAGGAAAGCCCCGATGTACCAAGACCTATACTTGCCTTCAGCCAGCTGAGATCTCTTGGATCACCAACGAACAACAAGAAAGCGTGAAGGGTGTCGAGGGGACATGTAGCTGCCGCTTCCATTCCGTCCAAAGACGACCAGTTGTGATGCTGATCACGAGCACTCGAGACGTGGGTTTTGTGTTTACTGTAACGAAGAATTCCGTAACGAAAGCCGTAACACACCAGTTACAGTAGCATATGATACCGTACTGTGAGGAATTCGGGTCCTACGTTTCGTTACAGTGAACACAAATCTGCGAGAAATTACCGCCGCCGGCTTAATGTATTTGACTTCCTAATAATAACAATAGTTGTCACCGCCGCTGGGTGAACATTGCCATAAGATTTACATCTAACAGCTCGAGTTGGTTGTTAGGCAGATATGCAGCGTGTCACATGACGTGGTCGCAGCGTCTGATTTGTCAATAAATGAACCCTCGTCTACAACAACCAACAACATTAATAGAGATGAGTGTGGTGACATTAAAAGTAATATTGATGTGTGGAAAACAATTTCATTAACTGCACGTTTAAATGACGTCAAGACCAATTGTTTGACCGCGGAGACAATGGCTACGTCACCAGCTTCGACGTGCGTCATGCTGGCTGTTATCGTCTTCCCTTCTTCTTCCTATGTTCTGCCTAGCCCCAATGTGCTGATGACACAGGCGAATACAAAAACATTAATAACTTATATACAGTGCAACCTTAGAATATAAAGTGTTAGCATGTAAAGTCTAGGATAATGAAGTGTTTGAATGCTGCTCTGAATGCGCCCGGAGTGTTTATTAACAATATGTCGAAGGACGGAGTTCTTAAGTTTGGATGCAGTGCACGTGAGGGAGACTGGTCTATAATTTTTGAAGCGATGAATAATTAGTAAAACGGATTTATGTTGTTTGTTCATGATTACTGCTATGTTTGTTGGATTGTAATATGCTATATCATATACTATTTTTAGATGTGATACGCCTGTGTTGTTTGAGCGTTTTGTACGGGATAGAACGACGATCGTGAATTTAACTCAAATTTATGTATTTAAAAACATTATGCTAGCAGTATAACTATTATGTATGTCTAAGAACTGTGTTTTTGTATCGCGAGAGTAATTTTTTTATGGAGGTTTTTTATTTTATTGACTAAACGTTTGTCTTATTGTACAATTAACTAACTATTTGCTTGCATATGATATATCAATACGTTACATAATTAACCAAAAGACCAAATACGTTTAATGTATAGTCACTGGGTTCACAACACTTACAATTATACTTATTAAATGTAAATGTTTATTAATTTCTATAACACGATATCTATACAATGGTATTCTATGGTGATGTACAGTAAAAGAAATGGTATAGTAAAATATCAAAACGTAAAAACAAACAAATGTGATAAAATTACTATAAAAAGTTAAGCTATTTAAATGACTAAAATTAATAACTTAGTTAAATGCTATGCTAAAATAGATAGTCTTCAGTTTACTATTAAAAGCACTGACATCGCTGCTACTGCGCACATCTTCAGGTAGGGAATTCCATAGTTTAGGTGCAGCTACTATAAAATCGCGATCCCCCAGAGTTTTCCGCTTTGTCCGTGGTATATTGAGTGTCAGAGCCTCATGAGATTTCAATCCATAAAGGACGTTTCTAGTAATCAAAATTTCCGACAGATACTGTGGACCACGACCAATTAGTGCGTCAAAAGTCAGCAAGCATATCTTGTATTTAATGTGAAACTCAACTGGCAACCAATGAAGTCGCTTCAGTGAAAGAATTATGTGGTCATATTTACCAACTCTACACAACACTCTGGCCGCGGTAGTTTGCACCATCTGTAATTTTTTTATTATGTATTTTGGTCATCTGCAGATAGGTGGAGAACCAATTTAGTGCAGTGCATGATACTCCAAAAGTGCAATTCATAATATTAAACAAAATATCATGGTCCACGGTATCAACAGCCGACGACAAATCAATTAAAACCAGTTGTGTTACCTTCTGTTGGTCCATGTTTAAAAGAATGTCAGATTGAACCTTAACAAGAGCAGTTATAGGAAGCCCTGCTCTGTAGGCAGACTGACAAGGTGGCAATGGAAATCCACATTCTGAATGAAGACAAAGTTGGTTTACGACAGCCCGCTCAGTTAGTTTGGACCCATATTGAATATTTGACACAGGGCGATAGTGCAGCCTTCCATTCGTGTGGACATTACTTGTAAGCGAGTGAGTGGGTGGGTGAGTGAGTGAGTGAGTGAGTGAGTGAGTGAGTGACTGACTGACTGACTGACTGACTGTGAGTGAGTGAGTGAGTGTGTGAGTGAGTGAGTGAGTGAGTGAGTGAGTGAGTGAGTGAGTGAGTGAGTGAGTGAGTGAGTGAGTGAGTGAGTGAGTGAGTGAGTGAGTGAGTGAGTGAGTGAGTGAGTGAGTGAGTGAGTGAGTGAGTGAGTGAGTGAGTGAGTGAGTGAGTGATTATATTTACACTTATTACTGGGTGGGTGCGTGAGTGAGTGGGTGAGTGAGTGACTGAGTGTGTGTGTGTGAGTGAGTGAGTGAGTGAGTGAGTGGGTGAGTGAGTGAGTGAGTGAGTGAGTGAGTGCGTGAGTGAGTGAGTGAGTGAGTCAGTCAGTCAGTCAATCAGTCAGCCAGTCAGTCAGTCAGTGAGCCGGTGAGTCAGTCAGTCAGTCAGTCAGTCAGTCAGTCAGTCAGTGAATGAGTCAGTGAGTCAGTCAGCCAGTCAGCCAGTCAGCCAGTCAGTGAGTCAGTGAGTCAGTGAGTCAGTCAGTCAGTGAGCCGGTGAGTGAGTGAGTGAGCGAGTGAGTGAGCGAGCGAGTGAGTGAGTGAGTGAGTGAGTGAGTGAGTGAGTGAGTGAGTGAGTGAGTGAGTGAGTGAGTGACTGACTGACTGTGGGTGAGTGAATGTGTGACTGAAGGAGTGAGTGAGTGTGTGAATGCGTGAGTATGTGAGTGCGTGAGTGAGTGAGTGAGTGAGTGAGTGAGTGACTGACTGACTGACTGTGGGTGAGTGAGTGTGTGACTGAGTGAGTGAGTGAGTGAGTGAGTCAGTCAGTCAGTCAGTCAGTCAGTCAGTCAGTCAGTCAGTGAGCCGGTGGCTGGCTGGCTGGCTAGCTGGCCGATCACATATTGACTGCTAAAAATAGTTGTGCATATCACCGCAAAAAAAAACAGAACACTTTCTGATGAGAGAATCCATTGTCGGAGGTGGCAGCGATGGCGGCCGTGGTGGTGGCAGCTTGGAGGCGTCAGCCGTCTGCCTGCTGGCCGACCACAAAACTGCCGTGGCATGACTAGACGCCCTCAGTGCTGCCGCAGTTCAAGTGGAGCAGCACGATAGAAGACAGTGGGCGTTCATCCTACCAGACCGGGACTCGACCATGCGGGAAATAGTTCACCTACAGGCGGGCCAGTGCGGCAACCAGATTGGCTCCACGGTAGGGACGATGGGCCGGTGTGATGGCTGGGTTTAAAATGTGGAAGCAGGGGTTGGGGCGGGACCTAGGCCCCGGGTACTTTACCCCGCGTTACTGACCCACCGGATGTAGAGTCGTAAACCGGTGGCGCTTGTCACGCGCGCTAGAAATAACGGTGAAAGTTGTTATTGAAAACGCAGCTGGTAGGGCGTGTGTTTTGTGTCATTTTAAACCGGTGATTTCGACTCCGCCAGAAATGCCGTTATGAAACATGATGATACACATACATAGATATATACATAGCGATAAAGTAACTGTTTTGTGTATTGATAACGTCACGATGCGTGTTGAATGAATGTACGTATAACACGATTGACTTAAAACTACGCGTGTCCCCCCCGCGTGCATCTTTTCACTTCTACTCCCGACTAATTCTGGAGGGTGTCAGACCTACGCCTATGGGCCTACAAAGGCTTCATAGATCACCAGAGGCCTTGCGCCGCAGACCGGAATAGACAGGCTGCGTCAACTGGGGTCAACCGAAGCTGTCAAGCTTGGCCTGTGACCCACTTCCTACTGCGTACCCTACCCACCTATCGTAGCCCTAGGATGGGTGGCAGTTACTTAATTCCGCGTTTATGGTAGACGAATGAAAGGGTTTTTTTCACCCTTAAATGTTCGTGATTTTGGATATAAGATGGTCGTAAGTGGACAAGTGGATTTAATTATAAATTTAGTGGCTGTTTGACAGGATGTGCGCGCAAGCGTCAGTGACTCATGCAGTGTAGGATCCGATTAGGGGCGTCATGTACGTGGCGGGGAGCACGTTCACTGTTCACGTTCACTGTTGCTTTTCATGTAGAAAGAGCTACTAGAATTTGATGATTTGTCAGCAGGTTCGTGAATGGATGCATATCGCGATCAAACATAAACAACGAATCGTCCCTTACGAGTTATCTGATGCGATACTCTCCGAACAACGGGCCTTTCACTAAGCACAGGAAACTCACATGGTAATGGCTCTGCACACAAAAACCACTAGTTGTGTGATTGACAGCGGATTCACAATAAGTTATTCACAGGCGTTTTGCATGCGTACGATTACTTTCGCTGGCGTAGACACGAGGTAGAAAGAACGTTTAGTGTCGCATCAAAAGAGACACAGTTCCACCCTACCCGTGTACGTGGTAATTGCTAAGCGAGTTGGCAAGGTGTATGGATGAGCAAGACAGCCAGCCAGCCAGCCAGCCAGCCAGCCAGCCAGCCAGTAGACGTCTCGACTCGAGTCGTATGACCTGACTCGATTCGACGAGTCGCACTCGAGTCGCCGGTTTTCGTGACTTGCGACTTGACTTGGAATTCAGAGAGAGAGATGACTAGAGACTTGACTTGCCAGTTTATGACTTGCCAACAATCCTGGAGGCTCGAAACGTACGCAAAACGAGACCATGTTGTTGTTGTGACAGGCCACAGCAAATACAGTATCATTACGATTGGATGATTGTACCGGGGAAGCATCCGCCGAAATTTCCCGCTACCATCGATTGCGTTAAATGGTATCCCTCGCGAGCATCGGTTATGTATATCGCATTACATCATGTGTCAACTTTAATTAGACGCTCGACTGAACCTGAGCCGCGACACGTGGAGATGTCACCATCGGGCTGTACAGTCGAGGCGGGTGTTTACCCTCCTAGTACGAGTACCCAGGCAGTCTACCGATGTTGAATCCTAAATTAAGTGCACATACTTGTCATTAACATAATAATGATAAATCTGTAGGAATTAATTCCCACTGGTCACCTGTGCAGACGTGACCTAGGTTGAATAGAAGGAATCGTTGTCCAGAAATATATGGATGGGACATCTGCTATGTTGATTATTTTAAGACAATATATCATTTCGTTAAGGTTAGGCAGCAGGTTAATGAACATATTCGTATTAATAGTTAATACGTCCCATTTTCATAGATATTCATGGTGTAATGTTACGCAATGTCTTGACACTTTTTAACATTGGCGCCAATAGGACTACTAGTTCTGGTCTGGCGCCAAATTGCGAACAGCTGTTTCAGTTTCAGGTGTGTTTTATTACGAATGAGGTGAGTTAACAATATCAGGTTTCTCTGTACGTGCGAGGTAATTTTTTATCACAAGGCACAGTTACTTGGTGAACAGCACTGAGCGTAATACGTTCAATCTTTGCATGAAAAAGAGTGGTTGAAACCAGGGGTTCCCAAACTGGGGTCAGGAGACCCCTGGGGGCCGCCACGTGGTTCAAATGGTTCCTCGGAAAACATGAAAATTATTTTAGAATTACATATTACGTGTGAAAGATAGTAGACATATATCGAATGTTTTGGATTAATATAAACAAAACAGTAACATTTCAAAAGCGACGATGTTCTAGATGTATAGTACAGTATACAATATTATAAAGCAACATTGTGGCGTAAAGCATTCTCAATATAATCTTTCGAATTGCAGCTTTTGAGCATACGTTTTCTAAAGGCCTCGCCACTTGACGAATCTTTTACAAAGCGGCGTCATTGCATTCAATTTGTCGAGGCTAACCGAACTATCGATGCATCACAATGGGCGATGTGACGATGCATTACTCTCGATAGTAAATTTAACTATTGATAGCTATCGTCGATAGTACACTGAACTATCGATAGTAACGATAGTTGGCAAAACAAATCAGCAGGGCGGCTTTCGTCACTGTAACACTGTTCGTAAACATGGTGTACTATTACTTACACCTTAACAACAACAATCGTCGATCGGATTCACGGTTCACGGATTAAAAATGTTTAATCAACTGCCTCCAAGGCCGTGCGATGTCGCCACTCATCAATTATAGTTTGTGACCGCGTTCCTCGCTATTCGTTATTCCATGATACTATCGCATATACTTAACTTGAGTCGCCCATTTTGAATTGATTTGACTTGGAATTCAGAGACATGACTCACGACTTTACTTGGATTTGGAGGTCACTGACTTGACTGGCAGGTCAATAACTTGAGACTCGACTTGACTTGCCAGTTTATGACTTGCCATTACGTCTGCTATCGCAATAGTCTTGAAACTATCGCAATAGTGTTGCAATAGTAACACAGCTATCGTAATACTACCGAAGTAGTAAAACTGTCCCCCAGTAGTCAGCCATAGTACTCGTTATTACACACCCTGTCGGAGGGTCGGCCTTACACGACCGGTCGATGCACTGCCTGGGGCAACGGAAGTGAGGCGGTCTACTAATTAACGACGGACGCCTTGCGTCTGTCGTCCGCGGACGAAGGTGGAATTCGCTCGCTGCGTCCGGACCAGCTGTTTGTTTTCGTTGAAACCCCCCAGCATTCTTGTGGCTGAATTGCTTACCCTTGAATCGGGAGGCCTGGTTTATGTTCTGGATTTAGTCGGAGAGGTTCGAGCGAGGCTAGTTAGTTACATCTGGTGAAACACCGTAAACATGGGCTGCATTGTTCGTGCGAGGCTAGCTACAGCTGGCGAAACACCGTACACATGGGCTGCATTGTTCGTGCGAGGCTAGCTACATCTGGTGAAACACCGTAAACATGGGCTGCATTGTTCGTGCGAGGCTAGCTACAGCTGGCGAAACACCGTAAACATGGGCTGCATTGTTCGTGCGAAGCTAGCTACAGCTGGCGAAACACCGTAAACATGGGCTGCATTGTTCGTGCGAGTCTAGCTACAGCTGATGAAACACCGTAAACATGGGCTGCTTTGTTTAGCCCGATCTCCCGATTTTCTCTCCCCAGTTTATTTAATTTAAATAGCTAAATAGTGAATCTCCTAGACCCGCCACTGATTTGAAGGTTTTTGTTGGTTTTCCTACAGCTGGTTTAAAATAGGTGAAGTACCAGTTGCGTATTTCGGATCTCGGAAAGGGAGAGTCAAGCTTAGTCACCCATTAATTTGCAGTGCTACGATATAGCGATGCTTAAGCTGCTTCCTTAAATGGTTCTGCCCATCGCGAATTCGGTTCATTTATGTCCAGATGTGTAGTGTGTGACTAGTTTAAGTAATGTGCGCAGTCTGTTTAATAACTAATAACAAAATGATTCAGCCCATCGCGAATCCGGTTCACTTATGTCCAGATGTGTAGTGTGTGACTAGTTTAAGTAATGTGCGCAGTCTGTTTAATAACAAAATGCCTATTTTTTCAAATCATCGAAAGAATTGACTTTAGTTGTTAGATTTGGTAAGTATCAAGATAGTGGATATCAAAAATGGTAAGCACTGTGTAGGTCAAGGCTGTTTATGGGCGTGACCTCCATCCTCTCGCCGATCACATGACAACGTTACGAAATTTCACCAAGGAAGTAAATCGTGAATTGTCAGCATTTCACTTCAGTTATTGCTTTAACAAACTTTCACTAATGTAATAGTTTGTCTGATGATTTCACAAAAACTACACACAAAAGTTACACAAATGAGCTAGCATTTTGCAGTGGATACTAAGTAGGTTTGTTTTTTGTAAAATTTATTTGAAATGAGACTTGCCAAAAATGTAATTGATTAAGCACTTTTAAGTACGAACACGTTTTTATCCCAAAGCGCAAGGGGGGCCAAGGGAGTATGACCCAATGCCCCCCCCATACACCACTGATTAATCTCTCTGGTAGTAGTGAATCTTGAATATTTATTTACGATGAAAGGGTGAGTTAATAATTATATGTAAAGTACAGCGCGTTGACACGTGGCTTTCCTAAAACAATCGACCTAATAAACGCATTAATTATCCAAATGTTATCAATTGTGATAGTCGATCCTTGTGGTATCAGCCTGTTTCCCCGTGTGTTTGACATGAGGTGATAAGGGTTATCTGTGAACATTGGTGGACTGCACCGAAGCAGTACGTGCGAACTACATCGACACTGCAGTCAACGCCTGCAGATTGTTCTGTTTAAGATCAGATACGTTTGCGTGAATTAAAAAAAAAAAATTCCTGAAACGTCGCGAACGTAACGCTCAGTTTGAATAAATGTAAAACGTTCGGTATTGCATTCTGTAATATGTTAGGGAATGAAATTAAAACTAGTGTGTATTCTCGCCCCACAGGCGTCCAAACAGCAGCCTATTGCGCCAGTCGTTGTTGTGTGTTGTTTTCGGTGTAGACCTCTTTAAAAGTAGAAGTCGACCCGCCTGTATACATCAAGATAAAGACGCCATTGAGTGCAGTGTCACCAGCTCCCTAGGCGATGAGTCGAATCTCATCGGGGATCCAGATAAACGAAGCAGATAGCTGTAAACAATGCTTTCTAAAGCAACATTCACGTTTCGACGCACTTGACGATTTACTGTTGGGACATTGCTTAAAATACAAACGTCGTCTGTTATACCAATAAACTGTTAATCTGCGTTGCCTTTTCTCGGTCAGTTGACCTCAGTCAACACAGACTTCAGTCAGCTCCTGCCAAGGATCAGCGACGACTCATACGTGGTCATGCTTGAGTCGTTTTCCAATCGGTGTCCTTTTAAGGAGCTCTTTTGAATCTGCGGTTTTGTTTAAACTTTTTCAGTAAGCCTGTGGAAGTGATCAAGATGAATACATTGAGATGGTATAGTCATGCGATGAGAAGCGAATATGATTCTGTCATGAAAGTGGCACTAAGCATCAAGATGACGAGAACGAGACCGAGAGGAAAACACGGATAGCATCAGCAGCCGCCTGGAGGAAAAGAACACCAGCCTATATTAAGAACAGAGCAGTATAAGAGCTGTACAGAATGGAGGAAGGTGATTTCTTATCACACTTAATTGAATTAATTGAATTCCTAATTGGAATATGGTGAGCAGAATAGACCATGCCCTCGATTGTGTTGCCATTTACGGTGATTGTTCAAGAGACAGTGTCCATACTACCCACAACTTCCACTCATAATATTTCACATTTCGGTGCTCTCAATGCAATCGTCACATCGTCACTGCACCGTCAGCCAGCTACCACAAGGAGTCACGCTCATCTACATATTACCCACAACTTCCACTCATAATATTTCACATTTTGGTGCTCTCAAGGCAATCGTCACATCGTCACTGCACCGTCAGTCAGCTACCACAAGGAGTCCCGCTGTACACAAGGAGTCCCGCTGTACACAAGGAGTCCCGCTGTACACAAGGAGTCCCGCTGTACACAAGGAGTCCCTGCTGTCTACAATGTTACGACTCGTACATTCGCTGGCGGACAAAAACTCCAGCCTATAAAGAGATACGTCGATCAGACAAATAGTGTAGATGTATACCCGATACATGCGTCCTTTAGGCTGCTTTCAGATAAGGGAGCTTTGTATATCTGTGTGAAGTTCTCGAGGGTGTATTCGTGCGTTCTACATCGGGGGTACAATGGCCTGTAAGCAGATAAAAAGATAGGCTCTATATATCAATCCAATACTGTGCGTATCGTCACACAGTTCTTTGATTAGAGATTTGATTCATTTTGATTTGTATACCCACCCACCCACTCACATACCCACCCACCTACCCACCCACCCCCACACACATACACACCACACACACACACGCGCACGCACACACACACAAACACACGCACGCACGCACGCACGCACGCACACACACACACACACACACACACACACACACCACACCACACCACACACCGCACGCACGCACGCACGCACGCACTCACGCGCGCGCCCACACACACACACACACACACGCACCACACACACACACACACACACACACACACACACACACCACACCACACCACACCACACGCACGCACGCACACACGCACACACGCACAAACGCACGCACGCACGCACGCACACACACACACACACACACACACACAAACGCACGCACGCACGCACAAGCACACACACTAACGTTGCCTAATTACCATGCTTGTATATCATTTATGATGATTAGGCAAATTAAACCCAACATCCATGTTCAACCCATTGCGTTTACCAAAATCAGCAAATTGTGTTGCTCGTTCTACCTGTGTTGTTAAATAACGGTACGTCGTGTACGATATCGTATAAGTAAGGGTGTAGTCTCGATAAAAACCCTTTGCAAATATGATGCTAATCAAATCATGAATGGTCCACACATTTGTCAATTTCTACGAAGCTAATATATCAGTTTATCCTGTGTATAACAATGGCTGCCACGTAACAAAGACGCCTTCCTAAAACCCACCGTCCCTACATCTCCCACCTCCATGTGGAGCTGCAGTATGTTCCCACGCGAGCTTGTGGCCCCGCTATGACGTCACACCAGGTGCAACGAATGTCTTCAGTGCAGACGGTGACACTTTATTGGCAGGAACTAGCGCCCAGGTCGCAGGCGCGTGCCGAGGTCGTGTTTGAATTGATCTGTGGCGAACGACGGGAAACAGACGCCGGTTGTTCCAGCACATGCTGCAACTAGCAACCGAATTTCCGATCTTATCAAACGTGCAGGAATAGCACATGAAACTGAATTTTCCGAACACCTTGTGTTAGAGAGAGGCGTATCCATGGGGCATTCGGAGACTCGTGTGTTTACTTGTCGAAAACGTTATATGAAAAAAAATTATTATAAAAGGAAACATCGGAGGGCAAGTCATGCCCTACATTCATTATAAAGAGCCCACGCGAACACCCGCGGCTAACTCCTGGATTCTCCTCTGCTTACATTTACACTCTACACGACGAATATTTATTGAAACTGACAGACACAACTCTAGTCACATTTTATATGTGGATAACACTGAGTTATGAGCCGTAATGGAAGAACCACTTTACATTACTAAACAATGGTCGCACCTCGGAAATGGCTGGAAAGAGCGATGGCAGAGCCTCCATTAAAAGATTATTTTTTACCAGTCAGAATTGGATCTGGTATTTACACCATTCAGTGGGTGACAGACCATCATTTATTCCCGCGTTTATGGTTGACGAATAAAAATGTCCGCAGTTTTGAGGTGGTACCCTATTCCGGGGATTTCTTGCACCCTAGAAACACAAGAATGTCTACGTGACAGTGGGGTGCCATCATCTCGTGTATATGTGGACAGAATCTGGCTGTTTTGCCGACAACTAACGGGCGCTTTTCCGTGTTTATTTTCTCAAAAATAAAACTGTGGGATTTGATAAAAACTATTGCAGGTTGATGACAGAGGAAACATCAACACATGACCGTAGCCCAGGGGGTCGAGGGGGTCGAGGGGGTCGAGGGGGTCGAGGGGGTCGTCGGACATCCGTGGCCCCGGTTAGATCTGGAGGCACAATGGCGCATGGGGGGGCAATGGGCCATGGCCCCTTTGGCTGAATTTTTTTCATATCGTATGTAATCTGTTGCGCCACTATATGGTAGCATGGTGAACTAATGGGTAACTAAGCTTGGCGTCTTCCTTTGTGAGATCCTAGATACGACACTGGGCATGCGTGTTGAACTACAAAAAAGGATCCACGTTTTCCTAGACACTTCCTCTTTGTGACTCATGGCGACGGACGTCACGCGTAATGTATTCTCTTCATACAATCCACACTGTGCAGAATGGAGTGAACACCAAGTTAACAGTGTCTCCAATAAGAAATATTTTGTCCTAGCTATGCGGTACGCATCCTAACTATACCGTATACAATGCATAGCATTACATTACAACGCGTAACAAGTAATTTTTCAGTTTATATCATAACTTATAAAGTAATAAACAAAATCGTAACGCCCTTGAAACTCGATACAAAACGATAAAAACGTATATGCTTATTATTATGTTATATATAATAACGCATTTCATAACAATGAAATTTAAACTTAAACCTTGCTTAAATTGGACTGGATTGAAAAGGGAGACATAATAGTCTTCCTAATCTACCAATTAACGCTGCATTCGCAGCGCAATCGCTGTATGAAATTATTTTCAGTAAACTTTGAAATGATACATGTTTGACGGGTTATGGTTGCAGTTCTGGGAGGTGATTTCGGAAGAACACGGTATCGATACGACCGGCTCTTACCATGGAGACAACGACCTTCAGCTGGAACGGATCGACGTGTACTACACAGAGGCTTCAGGTACGCCCATCTCCAACCTTTATTCGCCAAGTCGGCTGTTTATTTATGTGCGTGTGAATGCGTGCATGCGTGCGTGCGTGCGTGCGTGCGTGCGTGCGTGCGTGCGTGCGTGCGTGCGTGCGTGCGTGCGTGCGTGCGTGCGTGCGTGCGTGCGTGCGTGCGTGCGTGCGTGCGTGCGTGCGTGCGTGCGTGCGTGCGTGCGTGCGTGCGTGCGTGCGTGCGTGCGTGCGTGCGTGCGTGCGTGCGTGCGTGCGTGCGTGCGTGCGTGCGTGCGTGCGTGCGTGCGTGCTAATAGAGGTGTGTTCAAAATCTCAATGTTCGTTATTTTGGTATTGGTTTTCAAGTTTCGTCGTTGTTGTTGATCTTTGTTCGTTTGTTTGTTCGTCTGGCTGGCTGGCTGGCTGGCTGGCTGGATGGCTGGCTGGCTGGCTGGCTGGCTGGCTGGCTGGCTGGCTGGCTGGCTGGCTGGCTGGCTGGCTGGCTGGCTGGCTGGCTGGCTGGCTGGCTGGCTGGCTGGCTGGCTGGCTGGCTGGCTGGCTGGCTGGCTGGCTGGCTGGCTGGCTGGCTGGCTGGCTGGCTGGCTGGCTGGCTGGCTGGCTGGCTGGCTGGCTGGCTGGCTGGCTGGCTGGCTGGCTGGCTGGCTGGCTGGCTGGCTGGCTGGTTGGTTGGTCGTTGTCATAGCCTTTTACTATCCTCCCACCAGACTTGAGGTCAATCACGTTATGTATTATATCAATTCCAATTCCACACCAGTTACACACGCCAATTCCATTATATCTCAAAAATTCCAATTATCAATTCCAGATTAAACATAGACCTATTCAACGCCCAAAAAATTACACATAATATATGTTACTAATTTTAGAGCAGCGTTATTTAATTTCTGCATATTTTTTTATTAAAGTACATGATAGCAAACATATTTTTCATTATTATTTGTAGCGAATAATTTAAAAAGTTAAAATGCTACATTATGTAATTGAAAAAGTACTTGAAAAGTATTTGAAAAGTACTTGAAAAGTACTTGAAAATACCAATTACATTTCCAATTCCTTTTAAAACAAAGGACTAATTCCAATTCCGGAATTGGCGTTTCAATTCCAAATTATTGCAATGTAATTGACCTCAAGCGTGCCTCCGTCTGCTGTTGTTCGTCGTCGTGTGTCTTATCGTGATCACCATGTCTCGTTCCGCAGGTAACAAGTATGTACCAAGGGCTGTGTTGGTCGACCTGGAGCCGGGAACAATGGACGCTGTCCGGTCAGGCCTCTACGGACAACTATTCCGACCTGACAACTATGTCTTCGGTAAGCGTCGTCGCTTCCACTTGTGTGTCCAGAGGTAGCAGTTGGCTCGGATGTACCATATTAATTAGGCAGAGTCATCCGCCCCACTCTTGAGCTAGCCTAGGGGCGGAGATCTTCAGGGGCATTTGCTAAAGCGCCATTTTGGCAGTTCCGTAGCCAAATGGCTACGGAACTAATAACTTAAGTTTTAAAACCAATACGTACTAACCGTTTGACGTGTGTATTCTGTGACATACAACCGACAATTGGGCGTCAATAAACTGAAGAAATGTGCTCCAAATAATTACTTATGAGTACTTTTATCGGTGACATAGAAAACATTTCACAATTAGCCGCCATACTGTGCACGTGATGTTGCCTTTGGGTCACATGATCAAACGCGATTTCGTGTAGAATGAGGCCAGAATGGGCCAGCAGCACAGACATAAATAAAACACCCGTTAGTAAGTTAGTAGTTTATAGGGGCATTATTAATGATGTAACTCTATGGCCAGCAGACGGCAATTCTTAGCGTGACCTTATATAGATCTATGGAAATCCCGCGTGCTGTTCTCGCTCACAACAACATCCGGTTATATACAAACCTTGACAAGCACATGCGTTCTGACAAAAAGGTAATAATTTCACACTTTTTCATGGTTATTGTCAGGTAACTTTAGTGATATACATATAAGAATGCATACAGACACGAAAGACGTGTTTATTGCTCTGTTTATGGCGTTTTTGTAAGGTTTCACGTTTCATGAAAATACTTACGTTTCGGCCGAGCGAGATCTTCGCCGTACTAGTAGCAACAGCCAGATAGAAAAACATTGTAGGGCGATTGACTTTGCCTACATATTAATAGGAAATCAAATTGAACTTTTTATAGATATTAAATGGGTATGAAAATATTTATATAAAAAACATTCTCACTTAAAAAATAGGACTTGAGGACACGAAGTAACAGTGTAGATTATATGTTTATCTACATATTGTGTAAATGCTAGCAGCGTGAATATGTTTAAAATTAAAAACAAAATTGAGAAACATCTCACAAGGGCGGGTTACCCATGGATGCAGAATTGCTGGATTCTCGATAAGGGTTTCTTATCCACTTGCCATCTAGATGTTTCTTATCCACTTGCCTTCTAGATGTTTCTTATCCACTTGCCATCTAGATGTTTCTTATCCACTTGCCATCTAGATGTTTCTTATCCACTTGCCATCTAGATGTTTCTTATCCACTTGCCATCTAGATGTTTCTTATCCACTTGCCATCTAGATGTTTCTTATCCACTTGCCATCTAGATGTTTCTTATCCACTTGCCATCTAGATGTTTCTTATCCACTTGCCATCTAGATGTTTCTTATCCACTTGCCATCTAGATTTTTTCCCTGGGAGGAAATCTTGTTTATTTAAAAACGTTGAAACCCACGAAATTGACACAATGCGCATACATCACACCACCTCCCAGTGTCGGATCATCGATTTTGTACAACAAATATTGAAGATGTGCATGTTGTATATAGGACTGTGTCAACATTTGTTTATGGTAAAGCGGGAAAGTGTTCGTGGAAAACATCCTCCTCCGCTGAACTTTCGTCGTTTCGTTTCGTTTAACGGATTCACTCGTGTTGTTTTACGAGTCTCCATTTTGATTTATTGTTCTCTTTTGCGATGAAAGAAATCACCAAATAAAAAGGAGATAATAATACGCGGCAGCACCTAAATGTCGATCGGCAGTGCTGCCATCTGCCAGACAACTCAAAGTACCAATTTGCGATGCTTACTTCTTGTGATAATTACGATAGTCTTTTCATCAACTATCTAGTTTGTAAATTGGTCCAGTCTTGACTAGAATCCATTTTTCTCTGTTGTATCCAAATACAAAAGCCTGACGCGCAACGTTTGTTAGTGTACAAACATCGAATAAATAATCGACTAAATTAATTCGGTTCCCAACCGCTAAATGTATCTGTCGTGATCGGGACTTCTCAACTGTTTCAGGCCAGAGCGGTGCCGGTAACAACTGGGCGAAGGGTCACTACACGGAGGGAGCCGAGTTGGTGGACAGTGTACTCGATGTCGTCCGCAAGGAGGCCGAGAATTGCGACTGTTTACAGGGGTTCCAGATGACGCATTCGCTAGGTGGCGGCACCGGTTCCGGACTCGGCACGCTAATGATCAGCAAGATCCGAGAAGAGTATCCTGACCGTATCATGAACACGTTTTCGGTCGTACCGTCGCCGAAGGTGGGTGCTGTCGTCTACGCTACTGTATGGCGGACTTTTACGTTCATAAGGCTACTCCAAATATAAATATATGGGGGCGGGAGGCGCTTTTTTGGATCGCCATGGCCTATAATAGTACTTTTTAATATATAGTATTTGTAATGCAAACCATCAGTAACATGGCAGAACCATAAAAAACCAATCGAGATTGTAAGTAAAAGAAGGAAGCTGGTAACATTATGCAGGGCATCGTGGAAAAGGGAAGACCAAGGAAGATGTAAGCCAGTTAAATATTGTCAAGTCATGCCAAATCTTGTCAAATATCATAACACATCTACAACGCGGTTCCATTGGAAGGTGTTGGAGTTTAAAAGTGAGCCGTCGTTGAAATTGGTCTTAATTAACAGTTGTGTTTTCACTGAGACTGTTTGTTATGGAAGAAAGAGTGTAGCTTGGGGAAAGAAATTACTGCAACGGGGTGTGAATATTGAAAGCACACATAGCAACAGATAGAGTTAGCTTGGAGATCAAACATAGAATAGATAACAACAGAAGAAGGAGAGGTAACTGAAACTAAGATGGATAGATAGCGTGAAGAAACGGTTAGATAGGAAAGTAAGGACAGACTAGGTTGGGTGTAAGTGGAGGCGCGTGTGGCATGAAAAGTAAGGACAGACTAGGTTGGGTGTAAGTGGAGGAGCGTGTGGCATGAAAAGTAAGGACAGACTAGGTTGGGTGTAAGTGGAGGCGCGTGTGGCATGAAAAGTAAGGACAGACTAGGTTGGGTGTAAATGGAGGCGCGTGTGGCATGAAAAGTAAGGACAGACTAGGTTGGGTGTAAGTGGAGGCGCGTGTGGCATGAAAAGACACGATAGATTGTAGTAGAATGTTCCACTTATGCACGTACGCACGCACGCACGCCTATACAATACTGTGTACGTGCGTAGTGGTTAGAACGGCGGGCTATTTCGTTCACTCCACGTTGCTTCGGTTCGTCCAGCTGTATGTATGAGTACCTGGCTATAGACTGTGGTGTATGCAAATGAATTAGTCTTCGTGCAGTAATTGCGGCGTGCCTGAATGCTTCCCAGAGAAGTCAAGTTGGTGTTCGAATGAACATGTCTGTCGGGGTGAAGTTTAAAGCGCTTTGAGCAGTCACAAGGACCCGATACAGTGCTATATAGGAGCTAACGTTTAACCTTTACGTGCGCAGGTGTCCGACACAGTCGTCGAGCCGTACAACGCGACACTCTCGGTGCACCAGCTGGTCGAGAACACGGACGAGACTTACTGCATCGACAACGAGGCTCTCTACGACATCTGCTTCCGGACGCTGAAGCTGACGACGCCAACGTACGCTGACCTCAACCATCTAGTCTCCGCTACGATGTCCGGCGTCACGACCTGCCTCCGCTTCCCCGGCCAGCTGAACGCCGATCTTCGCAAGCTAGCCGTCAACATGGTGCCGTTTCCCCGGCTGCATTTCTTCATGCCCGGCTTCGCGCCGCTGACATCCCGCGGCAGCCAGCAGTACCGAGCCCTGACCGTGCCGGAGCTAACACAGCAGATGTTCGACGCCAAGAACATGATGGCCGCCTGCGACCCGCGCCACGGTCGTTACCTGACGGTGGCTGCCATGTTCCGCGGAAGGATGTCCATGAAGGAGGTAAGGATATAACTAGTTCTAGGTTCCACATGCTGATAATGGTTAATGGTTTGCTTGAATTCTATGCGAAGGTGGCATACAGTGAACCAAAATGTTCATGTTGTTGTTCTCTTTTGGTTATAGGGATTTCAATATCCTACACACACACCCTTACTTTGGGGGTCAACTTCCCATTTACGACACCCATATGTATTAATTAATTATTGTCTAGTCAATGCTATAGGAAAAACTAAAAAAAATATTATAACATTATTTAATCAATTTACTTTCTAATTTTTTTCTACGTTCGATTTGTTGATTCAAAGAGAAGCATTTTTGCGAATAAAAACACTACACAGGTCGAACCTCGCTTCATTGTCACCTCAGTAATACAGCCACTCGCCATTGTGGTCACTTCAGTAATACAGCCACCTCGCCATTATGGTCACTTCAGTAATACAGCCACCTCGCCATTGTGGTCACCTCAGTAATACAGCCACCTCGCCATTGTGGTCAGCTCAGTAATACAGCCACCTCGCCATTGTGGTCACTTCAGTAATACAGCCACCTCGCCATTGTGGTCACCTCAGTAATACAGCCACCTCGCCATTGTGGTCACCTCAGTAATACAGCCACCTCGCCATTGTGGTCACCTCAGTAATACAGCCACCTCGCCATTGTGGTCACCTCAGTAATACAGCCACCTTGCCATTGTGGTCACCTCAGTAATACAGCCACCTCGCCATTGTGGTCACTTCAGTAATACAGGCACCTCGCCATTGTGGTCACCTCAGTAATACAGCCACCTCGCCATTGTGGTCACCTCAGTAATACAGCCACCTCGCCATTGTGGTCACCTCAGTAATACAGACGCCTTGCCATTGTGGTCACCTCAGTAATACAGCCGCCTCGCCATTATGGTCACCTCAGTAATACAGCCACCTCGCCATTATGGTCACCTCAGTAATACAGCCACCTCGCCATTGTGGTCACCTCAGTAATACAGCCACCTCGCCATTGTGGTCACCTCAGTAATACAGCCACCTTGCCATTGTGGTCACCTCAGTAATACAGCCACCTCGCCATTGTGGTCACCTCAGTAATACAGCCACCTTGCCATTGTGGTCACCTCAGTAATACAGCCGCCTTGCCATTGTGGTCACCTCGATATTCAGGTCACTTTTGCCCAGTCCTGAGGGTGACCTTAAATGTAAGGTTCCACTGTACGTTGTCTTTGTTCACGGGTATTAGTTTAGTTCACGCAAGTGTCACCTTGTGTAATCACCTTGTGTAATCACCTTGTGTAGTCACCTTGTGTAATCACCTTGTGTAATCACCTTGTGTAATCACCTTGGTATCACCCGCAGGTGGACGAACAGATGATTAACGTGCAGAATAAGAACAGCAGCTACTTCGTCGAGTGGATCCCGAACAACGTCAAGACGGCCGTGTGCGACATCCCACCGCGCGGCCTCAAGATGTCCGGCACCTTCGTCGGCAACAGCACCGCGATCCAGGAGCTGTTCAAGCGCATCTCCGAGCAGTTCACGGCCATGTTCCGTCGCAAGGCGTTCCTGCATTGGTACACCGGCGAGGGCATGGACGAGATGGAGTTCACAGAGGCCGAGTCGAACATGAACGACTTGGTGTCCGAGTATCAGCAGTACCAGGAGGCCACCGTGGACGAGGAGGGGGATTACGACGAGGAAGAGACGGCCGAGGAGGAAGAGGCTGTGGAGCTGGAGTGAGTCGCCAGGCGGCGGTAGAGTGATTCGCCAGGCGGCGCTGTTAATATCCGCGGCATTGTTTTTCAAGGCCACGGACAGCTGTGACTACGAGTCATCCGACTTTGCGGGAGTTCTCAACTCTATGGCCACCTTTGACATTTATAACTTCTCCAAATCTACTTTTGAATGATCATATAGGTGTTAACATATGCTTATGGAAAAGCGGGAAAATGCTCATAAAAAGCGGGAAAGTGCTCATGGAAAGCGGGAAACACCCTCCTCCCCTAAAGTTTCGTCGTGGAATTTTGTATTACGGGTCGCAATTTGACGGGCCGTTCTCGTTCGCGGTGAACGCACGCGCGAGAAAATATGAAATCAAAGAAATAATACGTGACTAAAATGGCGTCGTGTGCAACAAATAGATCGATTGAATTTTTTTTTTAATTACAAAAAGTGGAAAATCTCGTCCAAAAAGCGGGACCAAGGGAAAAAAGCGGTAGGCCTATTTCCCGCCCGAAAGCGATAATGTCGACACCTATGGCTATGTGACCGATGCTACTTTCGCGCCATCTACCGAATCCATTTATGACATGTCTAGCCAACTAAAAATACTAGGGTTGCTAAGTTGCGTATCAACGAGAGATCGTCCAACCTAATTTGACGATCTGCGCCAAAAATAAATAAATTACTGGTTGTATGCGGTATGGTCAATGTCTATTTAAAGAGGGTCAGCATAAAACGGTTTTGGTGTGTTTCAATGAGATGTGTGTAAGTGGTCTGATATATATATGTTAAAGTGCAATAATTCGACTGCAAAAAAACACTGCTTCTACAAACTTACTACTGTGAATTGTTTTATTTGTTGTTACCTTTAAACTAGTTAACACCTATGCGGCTATGCCTAATCAATCGCTCCAACAGAGGCGTAGTTCCCGCCTATGTAACACTAACTCGTAATATATTTAACACAATTAGTAAACAATCTAGTCGCTATAAAACAAAAATCCAGTGCCTCCTGCCCCCCTCCTCCCCTGACGCCCATGCCCCTGCCCCCCCCCCTCCATCAGTTTGATGTGATGTTATGAAGACGTGTCTGGGCATTCTATACAAGACGGACAATGTGACCTCAACAGAAAGGTTTTCCAATACGTTTTACACACCATAAACAACGCACTGGCTTCAACTGGAAGGTTTCTCCACCAGAACCGATGCACAGGTTTCAACTGGAATGTTTGTCCAACTGTCTTCTGCACCAGAACCGATGCATTAGTTTCAACTGGAATGTTAGTTCAATTGTCTTCCACACCAGAACCGATGCACTGAATTCAACAGGAAAGTTTGCCCAAAGTATTTTAGCATTCTACACCAATCACACAATACTGTATTCATCTCACACACATTTCCCTTTGTTCCTAACACTAGCAGCTTGTGGAGTGTGGTGGTCGCGTGGTAAAGCGTTGGGCTTTCGGTCGAGGGGACCGGGGTTCAAAACCACCTGCTATCATTTCGAAACTTGGGCAATTTCGTTCACCCCACTTTGCCCGTGTCTTTTGGAAGATACACTAAAAGCCGTTGGTTCCTTCTACCTGGTGTCTATTCCAGGGGAAGTAAAAGTTCCCACACAGGTAAATGGAAAAAACCTGTCGTGAACTCAGTGCGCCTCACAGAGCTGGTGATCTCGATATCAAAACTCACTATACTACCTCCCAGTTTAGTTGTGATCAGCTGTAAAGGGAGTATCTCATCAAGCATCAAGCTCATGTCTCAGCTTGTCATGACAGTTACAACGACACAAGAAATGTGTACAGCAGAACCGGAACAAAGTCAGTAACAAACGTTTCCACTTCCACACAAACCCCAATTGTCAGAGATTAATCACTTTGATGACGGCAACAGTCTCAATGGAACCAAGAACAAGAGACACTCAACGACTGTACCAGGAACTTCTCCACCACCAGCTCTTTATCATTCCTTCTTCCCCGGAACAGTAACACATTGGAACCATCTTCCAGCCTCCATCGCCTCAACACCTTCACTCGACACTTTCATAGGACTCGGCAGTAGCTTCCACAATGCAGCAAACGCCTGCGACCCTTGAAGCTCACGCACATTTTAACAGTTTTTAACTACTCTGGTTTTAGGTTTTTAACCACATTGTAGCATTCTGATCACAACACCCCATCGTACATGCATCACCGAGCTAAATATGTTAGCAGGAGCCCAGCCCTTTCAAAGGAAGAGAAAATATTAAAATAGTTATCTAAATCTATACCCTTATTTGTCCACAAAGCAAACAAAGTACACAAACTGCACATTATTATCCCATGGTTTGTGTTATTGAAATGAAAAATGACAGTTATGAAACGCAACACAAACCGCACATATTTGTAATAGCATGCACTAATTTTTCTCTGCTAAACAGGGCAGAGAATTCAGCTATAGCGAGAAATACATTAATTCATCAGTCAGCAAATAATTTGCGTTAATGGTGCAGTCATTGGATATTGGCATCGTCTGTGTTCAACATTAATCACCAGGAGGCGCCAGCATCCAATAAATGCCAACTACTCCTCATAAGTTAGTTGATGACTAGGTAGAGTTTTCTTTGTTATAGATGCTGGAAGAACTTATGATGTTTCAGTCCGGTACAAGACTTATATCCTTCATAAGCTGAGTTTCACTAGTGTAAATAGCCAACTAGCTGCATATTGTATACCATAGATTTATTCTAGGCAATCCTTCAGTTTACATTTTGCCAACAAATGTGTCTAAAAGATTATAAATTTCTCATACACATCATAGCAGATTGAGAACAAATAACCTTGTTGGCAGCTTCTACTATTCTTTTGGTTCAGTACTATAAGTACGATAACGAAGGTTACGTAAGGTTATAATATTGTTGACTTCTTCTGATATCAAGCTTGTGATTCTTGCTACATTGGCAATTCAACACTGAACCCAACAGTCACATCAAGATAACATATTCGGTTTTCCATGAGAGTAGATTTTGGCGATTAAAGTTGGATCAACTTCATTTGCATGTACCTGTTTGGTACGTCTTAATCGTAAACATCTGGTTGACATAAATGCTACGTGCACTACATAAACCTTTCTTAAACCATGAAGATCATTGTCAGTCTGATGTGTCCAATGGATCCAGCACAAAAACCTTTCTTAAACCATGAAGATCATTGCCAGTCTGATGTGTCTAATGGATCCAGCACAAAAACCTTTCTTAAACCATGAAGATCATTGCCAGTCTGATGTGTCCAATGGATCCAGCACAAAAACCTTTCTTAAACCATGAAGATCATTGTCAGTCTGATGTGTCCAATGGATCCAGCACAAAAACCTTTCGGACACTTACCACGTAGACAAGCCATTTAGGACTTTTGTCCCTAAAGTTGCTTAACTAAAATCTGGACATTTGTCCTTTCACAATTATAACATCAATTCTATCCAGATATGACCCAAACTCATGAGGAGGTGTATGATGTGACCCAATAACATACGGTGAAGTTTCCTTTTGGTTCCCAGTTTTGGCTGGATTAACAAAGCATGCAGATTAGTGAATCACAATACAGTGAAGTAATTTAGTGTGTAGAGATCGTTTGCACAAAAACGTGCTGATTACTGAAGAAAACGGATTATTGAAGAATGTATAAAGAAGACAGGACTGAATATGTGGCCAGAGGGGCTATTGTTCAGGTGACAAGTTACCGGAATGGATTTTGTCCAAAACCCCTGTCAAATGTAGGTTATAAATTATATGGCAAACTTATGGGACAGCGCCACCGACTTAGGTGTGAAACCTGCTGGGGTGGTTTAGTCTCCCTACTATAACCCAAGGCTCATCCACATCAACTCAATGTTCATTTTAAAAATTCATTCAAATATAAATTTTCGTCAGGATTCACACCCGTTCCGTTCACTAACATAACATAGCAGCCACAAAAACCCTAACTTCACTGTTCCAGCTGTTTAATCCTATTTAACTTTTTTTTGTTGCCGACTGCGGTAGACATCATTCGCTGGTGGTACGACGTTGTCGTCATCGTCGCTGTCATCGTTGGCGGTTGTCGCTGTTTGGTGGATTTTTCGTTTGCGCCCCATTGCGATGTCAATGGAGAAGGCCGTGCCGGGATCAATCACCCTCTCAGTGCCGTTCTCAGATCGCTGCGTGTCTGGAATAATCGCAGCACAATAATTGAGTAACTGTCACACGAAATTCATAAGATCATTGTTGTGAGATAATTTAAACGTACAAAGTCTGACTGCTTTATAATAAAATCATGTTGCATAATATAAACTATACCTTTTGTAACATCACGACCGCCCAAATATGTTTTAATGAACCACTATGGTTTTTTTTTTCTTTTAATAAACTACGTCCAAGGCCACGCTGTAACGCCTCCCATCGGGTTTGGGACTACTCTCCTGGTTATTCACTATTCCAGGATACAACTGCAATGGTTACAAAACTATCGCAAAACCAGTGCAATAGTAAAACAACCCGATAGTCACTCCTAGCACCAATACTCACCACTCGTCAATGTCAAGTGTTTCAGGTGCTCAACAAACTTGTCAATCTGAACAAATGGGCCCTGAAAGAGTGATAACATGTTTCGTCATACACTAACATGGCTTGGCTGATTAAAACACAAATGTTGATTACAAGATCAGAAAAAGTTCCATGAAAATATACCGCCCCAAATAAAGTTACGATAACACTATCTTCTTTAACTGGTAAAGTTGTCAGTAAAATTAGCAGCATTTTAAAGGGATTGTTTTATGAGAATAAAAATAATAATTTTATCCCACAAGCACAAGCACTTATCACCGTCTTTACAAAATGTCTTTCTAAATATGTGATCGAAAAATGGCACCACCACATTAGGTATTTTATAAACAAACTAAATATAACTAAAAACTAAATATTGCAGATCAACATTAACTATGTTAGGCATTGGGCAACATCATGCTTAGAATCCCATATTTGACACCACTTTTCTGACCCTAATCGTTTTCAACCATAGGAAAAATAACGAACTGAACCAAGACTTTCCCGTTCTAAACAGTGTTGTAGTGTCAGTGCACAATTTTGGATGAGAGTTCAAAAAAGGTCAAGTACATACCACAAAGCAATCTGGAGGGGGTAGCTTTGTCATGAGTTCTGATGCGGCAGGGGGTGGGGGGAACACACCTCCTGGAATGGGGTGCGCTCCAGTCGCTGTAGACAGAACGAGACAGAGTATGAAACACATTTACAGATCTGTGATTTCATTCTTTTTTAAAGGCTTAAATCATCGAAATCAGTTCTATAGTTTTTAAATTACAATAAACTCCTTTCAACAGTTCCTACTGAATGCCAACAACAAACTTGTTAATCTGAACAAACGGAAATTTATAAGAAAGAAAAATATAGTCTGAAATGGAGTTCATGCAATCATTTTAAGATATTTGTTCAAGTTAGTATGACACTCCCACAAAGGAAAAGAAAAGAGGTTCCAAGTCTCTTGATTTGATGGAAAAACTTAAAAAATTTTAATAAAAAAATTACAATCCAAAATTAAAATGAAATCTTCCACTGTTCTGTAAAAGCGATCAGGCACATAGGGACATAATTCATACTCTAGTCAATGTCATCTTCTCTTTGATGTTTTAGATCATCTTGACTGATATTTGAAGGAAATTTAGATGAACAACTAGAAAACAAGCTACTAGAACTAGAACAAAACGGCAATTTTAAAACTTCCGGAAAATCAAAAAAGGCTCAGATTAAAACGAAAAATCTCCATTGTGGGACAATTTAATTTTATCACAAGAGATGTCAGTAGACCAATCTTTACAGTAATCTCCCAGTTTCATTGGGAACAAACAGGGAGATCTCTCGACTTGTGTGTGTTCAAACTGGAACCACAGAAAGAAAATGAAATTGTTCCAAGTAGCCGCCATTTATGTGCAACACGTACGGACAACGATCCTCGGTTTGAAGGGGAGCATCTGTGAGATATCTGGCATCGGGTACTTGGGTTGTTTGGGTTTTGAGTTGTCCTTTGGCAGAGACTCGTCAGACTCTGACAGCATCGGACCAACAGAATATTTGCCAGAAATGTCCTGAAATAGATGATGTGTATTAGAAGTAAAAGTGGCATATTCTCTAACAGAGGCATCTCAACAAGACTGAAAGTTTGATTAAACGGGCCCTTATACTGCTAATAGCAATCTGTGGTGCAGAGGCTTGGACACTGAGATCACAGGAGAGAATCTTCATGTTTTTAAAATGCATTACCTGTAGGTTATCGGAGGTGTTACCAGGGTTACAAATTACAAAATATCCACATCAGAGAGGACACCTTCACTTATAAATCTCATAACCGCAGAGCATGATTTCTGTCCAGTCTTCAAAAAACTCTGGCTTTATACATCATATATCATGCCTGAGGATTGCATAACATAATGTAAACTGCTTAAGGTCATGTTTTTTTCTTATTTAAACGGTATCTTGTCTTGAAGACCTGATATCTAACAAGATTCTGATCTAGAAATACCACAATTTATATCTATACATAAGGAAAATGTATGATATAAAAATTATTAGTTATATATCTATAAACATACAAACTTACCTTGTAACCAAGTGCTTTAAGTTCCGTTGAAGAGCAGGGCATCAAATCAAAGTATCTGTAGCGATCTATCAACAATGCCGTCTCCTTTCCTTCAAACTCCTGCAAGTCAAACCACTACTGATGTTTTTCCTTCACCACATCAGCAAAAACAAAGGTTCGTCTGCTGCAAAACATTTGAAACTTCAACACCTCTATTGAAAGTTTCATTGCTGTTATAATGTAAGCTGTCTTAAAGTTGATAATCTGTGATATTATGGCCAAGCTAAACAAATTCCTAACCATCAGCTAACTAACCATCTAAATGCAGTGCAGGAAAAATATTCCAAATTGCCATTATTGTTTGCATTTCTTTTTAAATGACACTACAGATTTGAACATCAACAAACCTGATTTGGGATGGGCTAAATTAATGGAGGGGGAGCTTTAACTTCTGCAGCTGTACACCAGCCAATGCAGACCACCATAGATAGAAGCAAGAGATTGCCAGAGAGACAATTTTGTTCACCTTTGCAAGGACCTGGGCTCTTCGTTTCTCCACCTTCAGTGTGCTTGCCAAATCTCCTACTGTCGATTCAAACTCAAGAAACTTGCTCCATATTTCACTGTAACAGTGAACCATTTCACGTGAGCGGTTTTACAACATATATATTATATTTTAAAATAATACAAAAGATGGCCTTAGTATGATTCAACCTAGATTTAAATTGTCATTCTTATGACAGGGTTACTAACATCAGCAGTTTTAAATGGAAACAAAAGTCATGGTTTTTGACCTATGCACCTATAAGAGTTACTAAAACATAACCCGTTGCTGTATTAAGAATATCATGCCAGTGGTTTTCTAGGAAAACCTTGTTAAACACACATGATCTCAATATCATGGGCCACGCCATACTGTTAGATAACCTTACAACACGAGTGTCAAAGTCTAGCAAAATTTGCTTGCTAAATGAAAATACATTTGTATACACCTATTCCAATATTTGCCAATATGATATTATAGCTGTCATTTGTGTCCAAACTCAACTTATGTAACATATTTTGGCCTTTGTTTACTAAACTCCTTTTTTTGGCAAAATAACATGTTTGTTTGAGACTTTGCATTGGTTCTGTGTATGCTGGCCTCACTCAATACGTCAGGTTAGTCTAGTCTAGGTTACCTAATTTTCATAGAACTGCGGGGGCTTATCGGTCTCGCTGGTTAACATGTGAGCCCTCGGTCAACTGTGGAAATGACCAGAATCTCCCACATTTAGAACACATTCTGAGTAAACCAGTGGCATGATATTCTTGATTTTAGTCGCACATGGTTAGTTTTTATTATATGTTTTAGGTGCATAGACACAAAATCATGACTTTTGTTTCACTTTGAACTATCCATACAACAGCACTGCAGGCAATAGGAATGCAATAATACACAAGGTGGCATCAACAATAATTATTTCTAGCTTTTATTTATGTGTTTATTAATTTTAACTATTTACCTAGACAAAACATTTTACTTTACTTTACTTGAAATAATTGCAGATATTTGCACATTATTAGATTGTAACATTTATGATTTTTTTTAATGATTTACTGCATACGCCATTGTACAGCACGGCAGTACAATTATTTGGATGGGGCGCATAAAAAATGTATTAATAATATCTATCACTTACTATGTCTTCTCTGGTGGCAGCTGGCCTGATGAAAGAATACGCTCAAACAGCACCCTAGTATTGTTGTCCTCTGAAAGTGAAAGCGAAAGTGAAAGTGAACAGTATCCCTGTTGGGCCAGTTTATTTATATGCTAACACAAATTTTATTTATTCAGTTTCTTTAGTATGCTAAAGAAAATTCTCCAGAAAGTGTTCAAGCAGCTACTAACGATGCACAAAACCAAACTGGTCGTTATTTTTATCACTACTGTTATCCAGTGTGCCACGACATAAAACATTGTGCTGTCACGGTTCAAGTTTTCACCGATCTGTATGGTTCTCGTTGACCATTTATTCATGATACGGGTTTGCCACGATTCCAGTAGAGGAGACTGGCAGTTGTCTGCTCTTGAAAGAGGGGAGAGAGGGAAACTCTTAAATTGTCAAATGCACCAACACAAAGCTCAAGTAGATCAATCACAAGCAGCTACAACTGAACAAGTTTTATTTCAAGACAAGAAACTACAGTATTCGAGTCGACCTCATCGCACTATAGTCAAAACACGCAAGTGGACAATTTACATTGCATACAGTTGAGTTTAGAATACAAAGAATGTGTATCTTTATTACTGATAACTAGTGCTGTGACGATTACCTATTGGGGCCTGCAGTTTTGGTTCCAGACCAGGAATCACGACAGCACTAACAAAATACCTTTACTATCTGCACCGTATTTACTGTTTGCACTTAAGTTCTCACTCACCATTGATGTGAGCCATGAAGTCAATGTAGGCCAACATGTATTCCTCGTGTTGTCCATACCGCTTCATACCGAGTTCAAAGATCTTGAACGCAACCGCCTTGTCCTGCAACGTCACGTAGCTTAGCCAATCACAAGTCATCATATCATGTCATACACTTGTTAGTACTTGCATTTTCACAGTAGAATTCATCTTTCTTCATAGTTGTGATTAAAGTAGTTGTGGCAAAATATATAAATAACTAATCAAATGGACAAAGTAGACACCGACCAATTCTGTATTAGTGTGTGTGTGTGTGTGTGCGTGCGTGCGTGCGTGCGTGCGTGTGTGTGTGCGTGTATGTGTGCATTCGTGCATGTGTGCGTGTGTGCGTGCATGTGTGCTTGCATGCATGCTTACAAACATGTTACATTTTAAAATGTTTAAAATACAAATATGCTGTTTTTTAATTAAATATAAGTACATGTGATCAAATACAAATATGCTCAATTAAAATGTCAAATACACAGAGTTCAATTCAAATACAATATATCAGAAGGACCAAATACGCCATACATCCTGTCTATTACAGATATTCTATTCCTTTTATGATTAATAGAATATTATTTGTGAATGAAATATTGAAGAAGTGGGCTAGGTAAATGCATTGTATGCATTTACCTATATTTAAGATCCTAAAATGTGCAAGTTGAAAATACTGTATTCTACCTAATAATAGTACGCTTGAAGAAAACAAATTGGGTCATGGAAAAATATCAAGGAATCTGTTCTTGTAAGCGTATACCAAACTTTGTTTCTCTAGACAATAAGGTAACTGTTTAACACTGGTGACTAGTGTAGAACAACTGTGGTGCCAATTGTTTAACACCAGATTTAACAAGATTGCCATCATAAAAACAACAAGTTCCAGATGGCAAGTGGACAAGGAAGCCATTGGCTTATCGAGAGTCCACCAATTTTCTCATCTATGTGTAGCCCGCCCTTATCAAATATCTGTCAATTCTATTTTTAAACATATTCACACTACTAGCATTAACACAATCATATGGTAGTTTGTTCAATTCATTTATCAGAAAGAGTACTTTCTGTGAGAAACACTACTTTCTCATGTCCAACCTACACTGCTCCTTAACTAATGCTGCTTTGTGTCCTCTGGTTCTACTGCCTTCTTTAAGTTTAAAGTACATATTCCTATCAATATCCTCATAACCGTTCACTATTTTAAACACTTCTATTTGGTCTCCTCTTAGTCTCCTGGTCTCTAGTGTTGTCAAACCACATTGTAATAACCGACTTTCGTAACTAAGGTCTCTCAATTCTGGAATCATTTTAGTTGCTCTTCATTGTATTCTTTCTAGCTTGTCTATGTCCTTTTTACGATATAGCCTCCATCCCTGAATACAATATTCCAAATGTGGTCTAACTATTGCTTTGTACAGGGGTACAATTAGCTGTTTCTCCTTATACATGATAGTTCTCCTAATTAGCCCTAGAATTTGATTTCCTTTTGAAGCAGCAATCCCACATTGCTCTGAAACTTTCATGTCAGCACTAAATGTTACTCCTAAGTCCTTTTCTTGTGTGGTTCTACCCAGTACAACATCCCCCATTTTATATTCTTCGACCATGTTTCCATGTCCTATGTGTATACATTTATACTTCAGAAAATTTAATAACATTTGCCATTTTTCTGACCATTTAACTAATTTATCTAGATCATCCTGTAAACTTTGTTTATCTGTCTCATTCGTAACCTTTCTGAATACTTTTGTGTCATCTGCAAATTTGAGTACTTTGCTAGATAATAAATATGTCATCTTCCAAATCATTTATATATATTAAAAACAGTGTAGGGCCTAACACTGATCCCTGTGGTAAATGATGGCGACACTTGTTCCACACTATTCAAATTACAATAATTATGGATCCTGCTGATTAAAAAAGGGGGCGTACGCTAATTAGGACATGTACACTTAATAGGTCGAATACAGTACGTCAAATACAAGTTGCTTTATTTTGCATGTATCTGATTAAATACACCAAATATCAAATACAAATACAGGCTTCTGGAAAAAGTCAAATACAAATATGCAAAATGAGCATATTTAAATACAAATACGTATTTTACTCCAACTCTGTTAACAAACCATAATAGTAATAATAATAAACTTGTATAGCCCCTAAATCCTCCGGAACCTGAGCTCAGAGGGTCAACAAACCAGAATTGCTAAGGCTAAGCGTAACAGGGATGCGTCAGTCATCATCTGAACGAGGGACCGTGAAGGCTTTAGGGTGGAAATGAAATTTTTTTATTTCTCAAGTTTCTTTGCAGAAGTTAGCTATACTTTCCGGTGATTTTAAAGCTAGCCACAAGCCACATGCCGCGTACCTTGCTGCAGTAATACTCCATGAGTGAGGCGTAGATGAAGACGTGATACTTGCTGCGCGCGTCTTCACGGGCAGCCTTGAAGACCAGCCGGGCTGACTTGATGCCTTCCGCACGCCGCGCAAACGCCATGTAGTGGATATACGTCTGTGTTACGAATACAAACAAATACAAATTACGAATACAAATACTTTTTATTTCAGGTTAAAAATATATATATATAATACAATACAATAGACACTTCCACGGGGCTAAAATCCTTGGGAAACCCAACAAAAACAAAAGGGTTAGGCAGTTTGTAATCGGTTAGCAATTCCAGTCGTAAACAATTGGATTGGTACACTGAGGAGCAGTGGAGGATAAGCAAGTTTAAACAGGTGGGTTATTAGTTGACGATGAAACGTCGACTTGACGCTAACTGGGAGGAAGTTCCAGAGTTGGTGCGGCAACTGAGAAAGCTCTAGGTCCGACGTTTGTAAGTTACAAACAAATATGCATTAACAATATAAATAGGTTAAATAAATTAATGTATAAAATCACAAATGTAAACAATAAAGTGCTTTTATCCGTCTAGTCCGCATGGTTCCATTAACAATATCTATACAACTGTTCACACATTTTATCAAATAATTTTTCCATGTTGCTATTATTCATACAAAGGCTTGCCAGGCATTTAAGAACATCATGCCTTCTACCACGGCGCTGACTATAGTCACAGGACAGCCATTCTATGTAGCAAATGAGACACAATCCTCAACATCGAGTTTTATTGTATTGTCTGCGGTGTGACTTTTTGCTATTGGTTTTAACATTCAAAATAAAAGAATTGCTAGTAAAAAAACAACTAAAATAATTAACTGAGGAGAGCTGATCATTATCAATATTCAATATGGCTAATTGTTTACTGTGTTGCAATTACCAATTATCACAATTCTGTACTTACTAGAGTTGGGTCAGTTTCTGTTATGGCGATAAGTTTCTTGTAGATACTGTGAACTTTCTCATACTTCATACGGCCCTGAAACATGAAATAACAAATGACAAAAAAAAACAGAAGCACTAATAACCATATAGAATGGTAATAATGGCAATTTTGTTATTCTAAAACCCAGTATTATTACATTTAAGTATTTCTAAATACTGGGACAAGCCAACGAAGACAGAATTTTGCAAAGCCATGTATAAACTACATTTGGTGATTTCAAATACACAGTTACAGTGAAATATCCTTAAATGAAAATGTCAAGTCGCCAGTGAGTAAGTAACGAGGTTGGCTGGTGGCGTGTAAAAAAATGCAACATTTTTAAGACTATTCCTAATATGGAATGATTTCGAGTCTTTTATTGTATACTAGTTTATTATCTGTTTTGATAAGATCAAATTAAGTTCACTGTTACAATGTTAATACATTAATATGTTTATGAATATCACCCTTACCATTCATCATGCAATATAAACATGATATTTGGGGGGGTGAAATATTCAAATTAAACAGATAATGGTCAAATTATATTAAAAATTAAACTACATTAAAACACAGTTAGGATGTTAGAAAAGATACAGTTAACATGATTTTAAACTAAAACGATTAGACACTGAAAATTTAAAAACATTACTAGAGCATTTAAAAACATTACTAGAGCATCGACAAGATGCAAAACCTGATAAAATGCCGTTGAACTGCCACTGACCTCTTCGAAGTCTGCATAGGCGAAGTGGTTAAGCATGTTGGCCTTGAGGATAGTTGTGATCGCTCTTTCATACATAGCAGCAGCCTCGTCCGCGAACAACTTCCCCGTGTTCTGGTCCTAGGACAAGGCTACATTAGAATGAACACGAGCTGCCAGCGATACGATGGCATTCACGGTTTTTAGAGTTTTTATTCCAACATGCACATTTCTGTGATGATTGCAGTAGTGCGATTGTGGTATTTGGGATTGCACAACTGGAATCCAAACAATTTTATTTGCAAATTCGTCAAAAACCGTTAACAAATGACATGCACTCACATTTAAAAAATCACCCAAAAGTGTCACAGGACCACAATGACTATTTGTTTATGACACTGACAATTTCTTCATGGCACTGGCAGTTTGCTCATGGTGTTGACAATTTGCTCATGACACTAAACATTTGTTCATGACACTGACAACTTGTTCATGGTGTTGACACGTTGTTCATGACATTGACAATGTGTTCAACACACTTACAATTTGTTCATGGCACTGACACTTTGTACATGATACTGACAATGTGTTCATGGTACTGACACTTTGTTTTCACGACACTGACAATTTGTTCATGGCACTGACAATTTGTTCATGGCACTGACAATTGGTTCATGGCACTGACAATTGGTTCATGGCACTGACAATTGATTCATGACACTGACAATTTGTTCATGACACTAACTTACCCCTTTCTCAGTGAGTAGTTTACTAGCTTGTTCCAGAAACGTAGCTGCCTCAATCCAGATGTCGGGATGATGGCCCAAGCAGAGTAGACACTGCTCGTAGGCAAACATCACTGCAGCGGAGGAATACAGAAACAATCGGGTCATTACATATAATTTTTTTTTAAAGTTCATCCCACTATTAACCTTTCAACGAACAAAAAAAACCCTTTGTAGTTATTATGTACACTTGTCCCAAATGCTATGTGAACAATTTCGTACAACCGTTGACAACATCATGCATCTTTTCTATGATTGTCCCAAGTTATGCAACACAAGGGCAAGACATCCGTAGACATTTCTAATATAACTAGTCATCATTTCGAGAGTTGGATTCCAAGAAGCCATCAGTATATCACTTACGAACTACCAAGTTATCCCGTCCAGATGATGGATATTTTTGCTAGTTACTGTAATTAGTCCTACCTCGTTTAGTGATGAGTGCGGGATCCTCTGTGCGAAGTGGGTTACTCTTCTCCCAAGTTATGTATTTCTTCCACAGGTCCACCTGGTGGATATTCAAAGAATTTCATCACAAAGTAGTCTCACTTATCCAACTCTTGCTCATCTCTGTGAACTCACAGAGAACAGAGTCTGGCGCTGACACCGTATTTAACCCTTACTGTCATGTGACATCATTGATCTGTTGATCAGTTGATTTAGTTTCGTTTGTTCAGTTGTTGCTCGTGTGAGGCCGGCTTCCACTCGCCGACACGCAAAAGCCAGTGGAGGTATTATAAGGAAAGAACACGGTGTTAAATATCAATTACGTTTTATTTTACTGTGTGAAATGTTTCAGTACACGTCAAGTTTAGAAATGTTTCGTATGCACTGTATACGCTTATAAAATGTTACTCATAACTGACAAGTTACAATGAAAATCCCTGAAAGTATACCCAGATTCTGGGCAAACATCCAGTTTCCGTCACAATTGAACCTACTCTCTGGAACTAGGTTGCAAGAGCGATAAATGGTCTACCATGAATAACAACCAAGTGCAATTTTGACTGCTTTTGCAATTCTTTTTACCTGTTCTTTTAACTAGTTAACTAATGTTATATCTCTTTAGTTACAATAAATACATACTTTAAATTGCTTGATTTTCCTCATTGATAACAAACATTCGATGATGAAGGCGAAATGCGCTGATACATGCAATTATAAATTTCGTTATTTTCGCACCCAAAAATAGTGAGATGTCACTGTTTTGGCATCTGAACACATGGAACCTCCATTGTATTGACAACAAACATTATTCATACAGCAAAGCTTACGAAAGGTAATGCAGACGGCAATGAAAATGACAAAAGGAACCTACCTGTTTCACTTCATCAGGGATATTCTGGGGAGGAACAGACGCAGCGTTCCTGTTTAACCCTTTAGTCACCACTTCGTACTCCTTTCCCACCCGCCTAGCGTTCATGTAGTCGCGACCGCGATCTTCTTGCATCTTCTTGGCAATCAAGGGGTTAATATTCTGAAGCAGTCAACAAGGACAAGTTTGCACAGAGATATTATGCGTGATTTTTATAAAATCATTCACAATCATAATAACAATATAAATTTTTTTTACTGTACTGTACAGCACTGTATAGGTCCCACCTTAATTCGATTTTGTTTGTTTGTCTCATCACAGATTCATTTCATGAAACAACTGAACCTACCTAGTATCCACTAAGCTAGCTCATTTGCACAAACTTGTTGTTCAGCTTTGTGAAATCATTGGACAAATTATTAAATAATATTTGACTGAATCCAGTCAAAATGTTGTGGAAAAAAGTAGTCCAGTTCTGTTGACACTTTTGCAAGTTCCCGATTTATTTAAGTCAATTATTTTAATGATTTTAACAAAAGTACACTCCTTTCTTAAACTGACTGCACATAATTACTGAAACTATTCACACACTACAACATCAACAAACCTGATTCGCAATAGGCTAAATCAATTGCAGAGGGTGCTTTCATCTCCTAAATATAATCACACCAACCTCTCACGCATGCGTACTCACATTTTCGAAGTTGCAGTAGTCTTTCCAGAAGGCCTCAATGTTGATCATGGGGTTGATGACGCCGCGCTGATAAACCTTACGCACGGCCGTGATTCGCTGGTTCTCGGCGTAGGACCCCACAGCCTCCCTACCACCAAACAGCACACAGTTCTGGGTTATATCACATATTCTAGGGTCATCTCTATCAGACATGCCATTTTGTATGGATTACCTGTAATCAATACTGTTTTGGGGATTTTTTCATTATGGCTTATTTATAGATTTATTTCAAATTTACAAAAAATTGCAGCGAAATGTTGCGGATTTCGTTTGAAGGCAGATCTATTAATTTGATAGATGGTGACACGCAGTCTGCATTGGCAGTAAGCAGTTACATTTCCAACAAATCCTAGCGAATTCTGTAAGACCACTTAGTAAGGAGGTGAACTATACCGCTAACTTACACAGACTTGAGGAAGTTGACATAATCGTTCCAGAGGGGATATGACATGATATCCATGCCCATTTTGTCAAGGGCAAAGTCATAGGCATGCGCCATCTTCTCTCTAAAACAGAATGAGACATGGTGAACAAACTTTTTCTTGGTATGCATTTCTGGTATTTTGATAAACCAATGGCATCCTCGTCCATGGATGCCAACCCTGGTGGTGCGCATCTGTAAGACTGGAAACAGAAATACATAAGATTGCAAATGAATCCATATGATTTTCTTTTGGCTGGTTTGCAGCTCATGTGCAAAACGAGTTCATCAGGCAAACAGGGAGATCTATTGATCAGATTGTGTTAGACATGGCACAACTGACTGCACACAGCTAAAACGTTTGCGAGAGTTGCGGATGTTTTTGTACTGGCGATCTGTTGTTTGCATACCATTTGACAAATGCAGGCCATAACCTGTAAAATAAAAAAGCCTTACTCTAAATGCACAAAACCTGTAAAATAAAAAGCCTTATTCTAAATGCACAAAACCATACGGAACGTTTCCTAAAAAAAATTATTTTTTTTAATGTGTAAGACCTATGGGCAAACCAGGGTAGGATCTACAAAGGTCCACATGATAATTGGAGCTAATAATATTGTTTTAGATGGCAATCCTGTTAAATCCGTTGAAATCATGAGCGTGAATCGACTGGTGAAAGTCTCACCTGAATGTTGGCAGACTGGCCTTGGTCTGTTTGATGTACTGTAGATAGGTCTTCCACAGGTCTATGCTAAGGACCTTCATCAGACATCGCTGGAATAGCTGCAAGCAAACATTTACATAATAATAATGTTGTCTTATATAGCTCATGCAGCTGACGTAGCAGCTGACGTAGCAAACGTATTGGCTTTCGCAGAACGAGACCATTGGCTCTACGACAGGTTTTTTCCATTTCCTGTGTGGGGTTATTTTGCTTCCCATGACATAGATAGTAACCAAGGAAGTAACCAAGTAACCAAGGGCTCTTAGTGTCTCATCGGAAAGACAGGCAAAGTGGAATTGACAAGCCAGCATCCTAACCCCAGAACTACTGTGTCCCACATAGATACATAAAGTATGTGGTTCAATAATGATCATCATTAGTTATAATCAATTAAACTAGGTACCGACAATGTAATCAAAAACAATGTGGGGCGGCAGTAGGTAAAGGTAAAGTCATCCCCCAGGCATTACGCCTTAGGAAGCCATGAAGGCTTATATTTAGGGTGCAGTTATACTGACTCTCCTGGACGGGACACTAGTCCATCGCAGGTACCTTCCAAACAGTGTTTGTACTCATTTGCAGCTGAGTAGACTGAGGCAAAGTAGGGTAAACGAAATTGCCTAAGCTTCGAAAACGAACCGTGCCCAGTGTGGGTCTTGAACTCACAACCCTCGAATTTAGAGTCCAACACCTTAACCACTAGGCCACGGCAGTAGCTCGGCAGTTACAGGGCCGGACTGTCAATCACGAGGACCAGGATCGAGTCTACCTGCTGCCGTTTTAAAACTTGGGCAATTTTATCCACCCCACATTGCTCTAGTTAACTCTGTAAAAACGAGTAACTGGCTTTAGACAGCGGTGGGATTCCAGTGATGGAATGATAGGAGCGAGCAGTTTTCGCAGAGCAGTTGCAGCATGGCTTGGAGCCTAAACAGCAGTTTCATTCCTTTAAAATGTGTCATTATTTTCTGACGATCCAGATTTATTTATGGATGCAGATTAGCATAAAAATATTTTATTCTTCAGAAATCTCTCAATACAATGCATAATCTCTCAATACAATGCATATGTACCATGCCAATTCATAGATATATACATAACGTTTGCATCGATGTCATATCACATACACAAAAATTGTGTCAATGTTAAATTGTATAGATAATGTTTGCACCTTTCATAATAATTACAACATTTCTGCTCTTACCTTTTCAACCTTTTCATAGTTTTGCGACTTCATCTACAAAAGAAACACAAACACATCTCAGAGTCGTCAACAAGTTCATTTTTGCTCAGCGTAAATTTGCAAGAGGAAATATATGTAATGTTATTATCGTCATAACAAAAACCCGACTCACACAACATTGCGGTGCTCCCTCCCGACTCTCTCTCACACCAACCTCCTCCCTCAGATCCTCCGTTCTTTGTGGGTCCATTCTTTTCACTCCCATAATTCTTCTCGCCGAGTTATTTTCGCACTAACATGTGTGCATGTGTGTGAACGTGCATGCGTGCGTGCGTGCGTGCGTGCGTGCGTGCGTGCGTGCGTGCGTGCGTGCGTGCGTGCGTGCGTGCGCGCGTACATATCTATGTGTATGGTTAATTCTCACGACATTGCAACAATTTTATTAAAGGTGAATTTATTAAATGTTTTTTTATTTCCTGATAATGTTTCTCACATAATATATACGATAAAGTTTCTAAAAAGTGCCAATGGTTTCAAGGAAGGTTGTCAAAGTGAAGCAGTTTTTTTAAATCAAGCACAAATCCACTCAATCTTATCTTGATCAGATATGCATGTACGTAGTTTCATTTTGTTTGTGATAAAAGTGCATGTTAGAAACACATTCCCACGCCTATTAAACTGGAAATTGGGGGTTCCACTTGGACCTTTACACTTTACTAATTGCGGTCAAAAGAAATGACCCCCATGAAAGTTTATATCACTTTTAAATGATTGGACTTGCTCATTAACAGTTTTATATGTGTAGCTATGAGTAGCTTGATTCATAATTTATCATTACATCTATGGCAGAGTAAAAAAACATTACCATTCCTGTTGTTAGAGTTATACTGAGGCCATTAGGTCTTTCTGACATGATGTAGTATCTACTAAATCAATATTAATGATCAATATGACTATACAATGTACTTGATGCATGCAATTGTACCTTCTGCCGACTGTCAAGTTGGGTCAGGAAGGCAGCACACACCAGCCACACACAAGCTGACTTGCACCAACTGCCAATTCAACATTCGAATCGACAGCCAGGTCAGCATTTAGTACACACAAACCGGCGAACACAGATTTTGGCAGATTTTCAGTCAGCAGTTGGCGAAAATGCCGACTAGTCGGTAGGTGTGTGCTAGGTAGGTGTGTGCTAGGTAGAGCAACCACTGGTTGTGAATTTGTACTTCATGCCACATTTTAGCCACTTTAACATTATGTCTGCTCTCGTCTGTAGATCTAGCAGTGCAAAGCATTTACCTGTGCAATTTCATAGATCACCAATAGACTTTACAAATTGGCACATTAATTTTTATGGGTGTTTTTTATTTGTTATACATTCATATTTAGGTGGGTTTGTACTTGATGCTTAAACTTGTTTATGTCATAACAAAACATCCGAAAAAATAGGGACAAGTACATATTTTCTAAATGATACTTCTTTAGAAAACAGACAGAACCATTTAAACCTCACATACCATTTTAAACATTGTGTACCATGAAACATCAAATATGCCAAAACTGCTGTAATTAATGAGCATCAACCTGGGTTAGCTCGGATGTTGTAAACTGTTTAGCAATTTTGGCTAAAACCCCCAATTTCTGTTTAGCCAAATTTTTTTAATGTGCATCAAGACAACAACAAATGTATGTATTCCACATGGTTTTCGACGAAAATGTTGGTGGCCAAAATGGGTAACTTTTTTTTTGCCAAATCTGATGCCATGTGGCCTATGGGCCAAATGGCCACTGGTAGCGCTAAGCCTATTCGACCATATACATATGCATAGATGAGTGTAAAGGTGTGTGTGTGTGTGCATGATATAGCCATCTGTCAACCATAAGTTGTGTTTACACGAGGCTATATCACTGCAGCGAAGAAGCGATTGCAACAACATTAGAAAAGGTCATGGCTGATTCATACTGTACAAAACATCACTTAAAATAGGATTAGTTGAGTTTTATTTCATGCAACATTGCCACGTCACACTGCAATGACTTACAGTAAACACGGATGATGAAGCTGCAATTTGATCACATGCGACAGCATCGGCTTGTAGCGACAATATATCATCTCATGGATGTAAACCAAGCTTTAGGTACCAAAATGTGTCTAGGCACTAGTAGACAGATGTCTAGGCACTAGTAGATAGGATATGTCTGGACACTAGTGGGTAGGATATATCTAGGCACCAGTAGGTAGGATATGTCTAGGCACCAGTAGGTAGGATATGTCTAGGCACCAGTAGGTAGGATATGTCTGGGCACTAGTGGGTAGGATATGTCTAGGCACCAGTAGGTAGTATATGTCTGGGCACTATTGTGTAGGATATGTCTAGGCACCAATGGGTAGGATATGTCTAGGCACCAGAAGGTAGGATATGTCTTGGCACTAGTAGGTAGGATATGTCTAGGCACCAGTAGGTAGAATATGTCTGGGCACTAGTGGGTAGGATATGTCTGGGCACTAGTGGGTAGGATATGTCTAGGCATTATTGGGTGGGATGTCTTGGTATTTTTAAAGGTGTTCCATTCATAATGCAAAACAACAGTTACCATTATTATTGTTACCTTACCTAGGGTGGCACATAGGAGTTGGACTTGGCTAAACTTGTGAATAGACGCTGCCCAAAATACCATATTTTGAATCACTAGATAACAAATACATCTTAATGCAAGGCATCCTGGGATAATTGTCAACAATATGTCTGTATGTGGTTTATATTTCCATTGATACCTTAGAATCTACCATGAGTTTCAGTGTTGTATTATACACTGTGATGTGGTCTACCTATACAATTGAGTGTCCAAAGTCATTTAAAAATAAAAGGAATAATTAGAGACCTGATCATACAACTCTTTTACCATATCCTAAAGTTTTTATACATAAATGGGTGGAAGTCTGTATGGAAGTTCGCAGCGATCAACCAAGATGATGGGAATTAGGAACCTCTATGATGACGTCATCTTACCAGGACGCCATCATTATTAGTACTGATCAAGCCATCTTGACAACACTGCAAAAGCTCTACAAAAAAAAACCTTGCGAAATGATAAAATAATTGTATATGAAAACAAACTATTCTGAGAAAAGTTCAATAATTTGACACCTAATAAGTTATCTTTTTTATTTTTATTTTATTATTCAAATGTCAGATTTTTGCCTTCTGATGCTAGACTTTGTGATTTGTGTTAAATAGCAGTACAATGAGTATCAACATATTTTTCACTTTGCCCTAATAAGGTAGCAAATTTTAGAGGGCACATGCCATGTGCTCCCCAAATCTAGACTTGTTGGTATTTGTGTCATTTGAAGAGCATTGTTGTAGGACATTATCATATAGGCCTTACAGAGACTTTGAAATACTTTCAATATGTTTTGCCACATGGTATTAAAATCAGTTGGTAAGTCGGTATAAACCATCAGTTAAACAGATTAAACAACTAACTTTATCTTTATCTAAGCTTGCTTTGACCATCATTCAGTCTTTTTAAATGCATAGATGAGCCACAATGGTTTGACCCAACACTGATCAAAATCATGTAACTATTCACTGATCTGTAACTGTTCAATTACACAAAGTCATTCATCGTCTGCGATTTCCTCTAGCCTTATTTACTAGAGGTAGACCACAGTGCAAAACTGCAAAGGTGACCATGTTAACATTTTGTCCGATTATAAGAAAACATGACCATCAAAAATTTTTCACAGCAACTATAATCATCTTATTGACATGCTGACCAAGTTTTATTAAGATCACATACCTCCTGCTCTTTTTAAACACTCCCACATGCGATGCCCATCAATATTTACAAAAACTGCAACGTATTCATGCACCAACGTGGACCATAACAGAAAAATTCCCATAAATCCCTCCTCCTGTTAAACTGTAAAGGAATGCACTATTTCACAGCCAACAGCTTCTACAAGCAAACCTGTGAATATGCCTGTTCAATTGTATTGATGTCACATCATATGAATGGTTTAATTTCACATATCACAATTTAATACACCCTACATTCATTCGTGTAAAACAATAGGTCAACCCCTATAATTTCACCCTAGCCTGCTATGGTAAAGTACTTAGTAATTTATTTAGTTGAACACAGCTATTTCGATCGTTTCTTCTACACTTTATTATATGTATGTACATCTGAATAAAGTGATATTCTCTGTTGTCAAACGGTTATCCTAAAGGCATTCTCAGCAATAACAAACTGTCGCCTGGCTAAAGCTACTGAGTTACACAGCCAACTGAAACTTACCTTCAAATATTTTATAATGATTCACTAAAACAAAGCAGAAATCTGTGAACAGCATATGAATTTCATTAATTAGCCAGGCAGCCACAGTGGTAGGTCTAGCAACATCTTACATTGTAATTTTGGCCTGTCAAGTGCTGCCTCCTGGAGACTACACTGCTCACTACTTTAAAATTGCAACATCAAGTGCTGCCACCTAGTGAATGTGCACCCAGTTGAACATTATTCAACAGGAAAAAACTGGATTATCAGTTTATATTCTCACAAACATATCCAACTTGTACTTGTCATGAATATCACTACTCGGAATGCCAGACACTAATTATTATCATGTTTCAGCTTTGTAATCAAAACTAATGGCATTACATGGAATTAAATAATAGGTATGTGAATCACAGATAATACATAAATCAGCGTTATTACTAATTACAAAGTAAACCTGCTTGTAGTGACATGCATGCATACAAATTACTGCATGTTGTCCGCACGCACACACGTGCGCACACCTGCCAAGTGAGAATATGACAAACACAAGAAAAACACCGACACCAGAAAAAACTCAACAAACCGGTGTGGTTGTTTCAAGCCGTTTATGTGCAACGAAAGCAACATCCCAGATATATTCACAGTGAATACAGGAGAGAATGGTTATTTATATATCACCAGGATTACTCGGTTATTGCAAAATCTGTCCTCGTGTAGGCCTATGTGTGATCAATGAATAGCTGTGCTAGGCTTCTGCAATGTGATACGATTGCCAGTTTTCACAATCTGAGATCGATGAGCCCTATATGGCGAGATGTAGCAGCAATTATCAGTGAACCGAGTTATAGAGGATCACCTTATGCACACTCACTCATGTGTTCACGCATGCACACACGCACGCATGCACGCACTCAAGATGAATTCCCAGTCTTGCATTTCACTTTGGCACATCATACATATTTTTATGTATTTAATGTTATGTTTGACTTTCTTTCTTTCTTTCTTACCAAAATGTACACTTTCTGACTGTAGATCATTGGCTATATTAACCCATGGTCAGACTTGTGGGTCAATTACATTATATCAATTCCAATTCCACACCAGTTACACGTCATTTTTTAATTATACCTCATAAATATCAATTCGAAAATACCAATTTCAATTATGCATTCCTATCAAAATAACAGTAAATCTATTTTAGAACAGACCTACGTATTTGATTTCAGCATTATTATGGTACATAATTGCAAACAAATATATGGGCAATTCCGCCAAATGGTCAACCTTACCTTAATTTTTTTTTTTTTATTTGGTTTATCTATATAAATATTGTACCATTTTGAAGATAAACATTTGTACTAAAGGGAAATATGATTGCTGTATCAATCATTGCATGAATCACAAAATATTTGTTGTCAAAGACGGTGGTATAGAATATGCGAGTTTTCAGATAAATTAAACTTTCTGAAAAACCTAGACTTTCATCGTATTATCTTTTTTGTTCCAGATTTTTATTATGTAGTAATAAGATAGGGTGACATGGCAGTCTAACTGTCAAATTTGATTTCTCTACGTTCAGCACGATTACAGGAATCCTGGATCCAATTTGGGTCACATCAGGCATGTACGTCCACCAATTTTTTTATTGTATTGTCTAATAATTGCTTTTAAAAAAATTAGGCAAAGTACATTTTTAATCCTGAGTATGCACAAGTACTTAACTTTATTTTATTGATCACAGTTTATGGTTTATCTTCGTTATGGACATACACATTTTATGTACGTCCATAATGCTGTACGTCCATAACACAATTCTCAACAGTACAAAGTTGATAGGGCTACCACATATTTGATCTACACTGGATACATACCAAATGACTCACCATGTGGCTTTATAGGAGACAGTGAGAAGTGATTCTCGTTTTGAGTCGATAGTTGATGAGATAATGCATTTCCAGCCTCCAAGTTGCGCACACCATAACATGTTAAAGGTGTCATCATAAAACAAACCATTGGTATTAGTACTATCATCACATTTTAATGATAGTTGTTTTAATAAATAATAGAAATGTGTAAATGCTGTTCTGTTTTAATTCCAAATGTGTTTATGTGAAATGTGACAGTGGGCAGTGTGTCGTTGGGGACCAGAAGTGAGCATCTATGGGTAATTATGTGCAAATTTGCGTAAAACCAACATGGTGCCAAACAAGACTAGCGTACCCTATTGCCACCGTTTTCACTTACCAGGTAATGCTAGTTCTGTCACAAGGGAAAATTAGTATGCCCAACACTGGAATTGTACATCGACTGGTATATCAATATTGACATATCAAGAAGCACATACAAATGAAATACAACATCCTAGCAAAGGAATTTGATTAACCAAGGTCCAAGGATATGTGAAATAGTGTGTCCCAACTCCTAAGAACAACAAGAAAGTTTATTTCCTATGGCCGTTTATCTTTGAATTTGGTATCTTTTCACCATAGTTGGAAGATTGGAAGAACTGAAACAATGCTTTTAGATATGACATACTAACATTAATTAGTTTAATGTAACTATTTTCAAGACGTACAAATAAACAGAGCAAAATAAATTATTTTCAAAAATAACATAATGAGACCATTGATGGGAAGAACAACTATTTGAGCGCATCATTTTGTTCTTTGATAACATAAAAGTCAGTTTTCTTATAACATCAAATTCAGTTTGCTAGAGTTCTAATGAGAGACTATTTTTATATGTCACAATTATATATTGGGTCTGTTTCTTTAGTAGCTATGCCTTGATGAAAGGGCTTCCTGAGAAGCCCAACAGATCTTGACTTTGTTCACAAAACATTAAATAAAAGTATATGAGTATTCTGATTCTTCATAATATATGCATTTTAAAGTTTCATTTAAATCAGTAATGTTTTGAAGTTGAAATTATGTAATTTGTGCATTTTAAATAGTGAAATGTGAAGCCTACATCCATAACAGGAGAGTGTACGTCCATAACAACATACACATGAACCTGTGACCAAGATACTAGATTTCTGGCTTTATTCGGATGCTTAGTCTAGTGTACAAATACATATTTTTTAAATATTTTTAAGTATTCACACGTCACAGTTTTTGATATGTTTGAAGTAATATTAAAAAATAATTTTCTCTGAGTAAGTCCATAACGGGGCTATTTTTATAAGATTTCCCCAAAATGAGTAAAGCTGTAGGGTTATCACTTGGCATGTTAGTAGTACTAGGTAAGTTACACGTTGTCCATTTCAAAATCCACCTAATCCAATTATGCTGTATTGCATGTCTTCACAGTGTCCAAAAGTTTCTGAAATGTACATCCATAATGCCAGAACTACCCATATGCAACATAGTATATTTTATTGATCATTTGTAGCAAATAATTTTAGTCTAAAATGTACTTGATGTAATTGAAAAAGTATTTGAAAACTATTACATTTTCCTCAATTCTAATTACTTTTAAAAACAAAACACCAATTCCAGAATTGGAACTGGTGTTTCAATTAGAATTAGTGTAATTAACCCCAAGTCGGTGCATGGTCAGATAGAGCAAATAATGACCCAATGTTTGGAAGTCTATAACAGATGAACACTTCATACTCTGGCAGGACGTCGTACTAATAACTGGACAACGTTATGTACATACATGCCAACTCTTTATCCACAACCGTTAAACAGCTTGTGAAATGTCATGGTATTATAGGTCCAGAAGACATTGTTTACGGCTTTGCATATTTTCAACAAGGGTTTTCTTATTACGAGATATGACCCGCATTTGTCAAATAAATAACAGATCACCAGTCCAAGACACACAGAAGATCGACTCTTACGAGTATTTTAGTTGTGTGCAGTCAGCTGTGCTAAAGTCTCACAAGTTCCTTTCCAGCACGTGCGGCAAGTAAACAGACATAGCTAATCATATGGGTTTGTTTATGATCTTACATATTTCTGTTGCCAGTCTCACAGGAGAGCACCAGCCAGGGTTGGTATATATGTAGTTGTATGTAGAAATACCTTTTGATGAAGACTAGCAAAACCAACATTAACCATTAAGATTGGCAGGTTGCGGACACCAACGGATTACCATCGTTTAAACTGTCCTATTGTAAACAGGTTTTGAAGACCCTGATTCAACAGACATTTTAGAAGATACGCCTTTAAAAGTCTACAATCAAAACTGAATGGTTGAGAAATTTTTTTTCATGAATTTTGTTTGAGACAAAATTGTCAATACTAAGTTAAAGAAGGGTTTTCGTAGACCCAGGAACCTGCACCAAAAACAAGTGTTATTTTATGACAGAAATTATTATTATCCTTGAAATGTAGTGTAAAGGTGACTTCCTAAACAATATTTACTGAAATTTATATTGCAACCATCTAAAATAGCATGCATAACCTGCCTGTAAATCATAGACTGATAATAGTAATCACAAGTAAACATGCCTGCAATGATCGCATATGAACTATATATGCACACACGCACACCACGCACGCCCGCACTCATGATCAGGGACACACAAGACTCACGTGCCAATTGAGAACAAGACAAACACAAGTAAAACACAAACGCCAGATAAAACTCAACAAACTGGTGCGTTTGTTTCAAGTCGTTTATGTGCAACAAAAACATCTCAGATATAATTATTATTCACAGTGAATACAGGATGTTATCTGTGCATGCACATATCACCGTGGTTACTACAAATGATCTGGTTTTCATATAAATTATCCAAAGTTATCAAGCCTCGGTATGTGCTAAAACAGTGGCTTGTAGCAAACTTGAAAATTATTATGCATTACATTTTCCATAACGATATATTTATGTGCAATTAATTAAGTGTCCATATTCATAATGCGGTTAACACTTTATGAATGGTTGCAACATGAAATTAATGGAACAAATTGTCTACAGATTGTGTAACTGCTAGCAGCGTGAATATGTTTAAAAACAAGGTTGACACATATCTCAGGAGGGCGGGTTATAAATAAATGAACATTGTTGGACTCTCGATAAGCCAATGGCTTCCTTGTCCACTTGCCATCTGGGCCTTTGGCTTGGATGGTAAATCTTGTTAAACATTAAATCTACTCTGAATAAAATTGTATTAATTTATAACACGTAAAAAAATGCAGAAGAGCTTATATCAATTGGTGGAAAATCTAACTAAATATAACCACAAATAAAATTACAAAAAGCACATATTTACAGGTAACATTTGTATACCAGGCAAAGCTATATGTTGATTTACAATTACATGATTAATTTACTTTGTCAATTTCAACCTGATGGTTTTCAGTTTGACGAGAAATCCTCGTTATATCTAGCAAACAGATTAAAAAAGATTATTTAACATCGCACACATGCACACACACATATGCATGCACGCATACACTCGCTCAAGCACGCATGCACACATATTCCCGCACAGACTCTCTCATACACTCACAAATACACACATGCACACATGCACGCACACTTGTTCATTCAAATTGGGTTCAAATTGGGCACTTTTGACAGTCTAACTTCAAACAGAATGATGGCAAAATACTGTTCATGTCATACATAAATGGATGATATTTTATTGCAACTATGATTGATATTCCATAGGAAATGTATTGATAAATTTAACAGTTAATCATAACAACGCTTACCGACAATTACAGTAGTAACATATCCATCCCACCTAAAATTACAGTAGTAACATATCCATCCCACCTAAAATTACAGTAGTAACATATCCATCCCACCTAAAATTACAGTAGTAACATATCCATCCCACCTAAAATTACAGTAGTAACATATCCATCCCACCTAAAATTACAGTAGTAACATATCCATCCCACCTAAAATTACAGTAGTAACATATCCATCCCACCTAAAATTGAAAATATAAGTGTAACATTTCTGTAAATCATTGATTGAGAGTATCTAAGTAATAATCATAAAATGTTCATGCATTGTTCTGTATGCATATGAACGTCTGTATACACACATGCACGCACACACGCACGCATGAACCCTCACAGTTACAATCAACACTCACTCGCCAACTGAGAATAAGAAAAACACAAGTAAAACACAAACGCCAGAGAAAACTCAACAAACTGGTGCGTTTGTTTCAAGCAGTTTATGAGCAATGAAAGCAACATCCTAGATATATTCACAGTGAATACAGGACATTGTGTCGACCTGGCCATATCGCTTTGGTTACTACAAATGATATAGTTATCAAGACTCTGTGGCTCCTAGTAAACCGCATGTGGGCACACTGGTACAAATATATTTAATTTCATGGAAAAGAAAAAAATAATTCTAACTTTTTCTGGCACTACACATTCAATGAACAGCTGGAAAAATTACCCGGGGAATCTAATTAATGACATAAAATGTCATTAATAAACTATGAATATTTGTTCATAAATAGCTACATAACTTTGTTGGAGTCATGTGGTTGGTCGGATACGAGTTTATTAAACTAATTCTACCACATGAAAATGGACTTTCATTGTTTTTGCTTCTTCAACAGCATAATATATTATGTTGTGGAATAAAAACAACGAAAGTCCATTTTCATGTGGTAGAAGTTAATGCAACGGACTCATATCCAACCAATCGCATGGTGCAGATCAAAAAGAACTTCCGTTGTATTGACTCTTCAAAGGCAATAAGTACATCACACACAGTCAACTTACACGCTCACACATGCACTCACATGCACAAGCTCTTGCACGCACGCACGCACACATTCACTTCCTCACTCAAGTTCGGTTCCTAAACAAATCTACCTTCAAAACTAAATGATGGCAACATGTTTTTGTTATTCATAAATAGGGTATTTTATTGCAACAATAATGATTATTCCTTACAACACTTAATATTATATTAATAACATAACCACCCTACCTAAAACTTAATGTATATTACATCCATACCAGTCCTCAGGGAGGTTTGGGGGGTTCAAATGAGAATTTTTATTTCATTTTTTTTTAAACTTCAGAAATCCCTGGTAGGTTGTGTATGCTCGAACCCCCTTTTCAATACCCTGAAGATGGACCTGATATTTGTAACTCATAGATTGATACTAGTAATCACAAAATACGCCTGAAACGCTCTATGTGCACCTGAACTATTGTACACAGGCAATTGTACACCTCTCACACAGGCTCGGAAACACACCAGACTCACTCGCCAGTTGAGAATAAGACAAACACAAGTAAAACACAAACGCCAGAGAAAACTCAACAAACTGGTGCGTTTGTTTCAAGCAGTTTATGTGCAACGAAAGTAACATCCCAGATATATTCACATTGAATACAGGATGTTGTCTCAACCTCACCATAGCGCCATGGTTACTATAAATGGTATGGCTTTATACTAAACAAGACTATGTATGTGGTAAAACAGTAGCAAACTGCAAAATTATGAAAAACAAATATATTAATATATTTGTATGCAATTATGGGACAGTGCTTTCACCTATGGAGCATCTTAATGACTATATATTTAGGTATTCTCAACCTGATTCAATAACTTTAAATATATCTATAAAAAAGCTTTTATACTATACTACATACTATTATGAATACGTCATAAAATGTTATAGTATATTAAAAAATGTACTCACTGTTGCAAAATCATAATGCCTGGTCAACAACCTATAATGCCTGGTCAACAACCTATCTGCTCTATGCTTATATCAGCAAGAATGTATTTTTAAACAGCACATGTTCTAAAGAAAAACATTTGACAAAAATAAAAAAGATCTGGTGCCAAGGGCCATGCACTGTAGTCATGAGGGAGGAGTGTGGAAGGGGGTTTCCCCTCCTGATGGAAGATTTTTTTTTCAATGTCTATATAGGTACATTTACTGTATTCTGGTGAATTTTCTAGTGAATTTTCTACATGAAATTGCGGTTGGGCGATATATCTGGATTCAAAACGAGTCAATTTAATTTTTAACCTTGAAATAGCAGTTTTGAGGTAGACTTTGATTTGAAAGTGGGAATGCGATTCTTTAAAAAAAATGTTAAGCAGTTCTACCTCCAAAGTAGATGACTTGGCCACTCTGCATTCATTCTTGCTCATTCATGCTTCACTTTAGGCTGTTTTAACGTCATGATTAAATATAAATGTATCGCAAAATAAGTACTGTTATTTTTGTAATTAATGCATCTTTATGCAACTCTTGCACAAGATGGTCCATTTGCAAGCACTGAGCATAATAGTAAACAATTAGCATAGATTACCAAAAATGCCGTCTTCTACAAAATAGTTAGTGCTATCTAGTTTACAGCAGTATTCAAATTGGTAAGGGGTACTTGCATCTCCATCCATGTATAACAAACATTTATCATTAAATTGCAGTTTTTTGGTTTGGAAGCTAGCCTTTTATGAAGGTATATCTCGTTTTATATTGCAACCTATCAATAATGATGCGTGTATATGCGTATTGGAGTGCATTATGACTAATCACAAGCCAATAATGCCAGCATGTATCCATATAACCATCGGTACTTCATGCCTGTCTCACACACACACACACACACACACACGCACGCATGCACGCACTCGCCAAGTGAGAATAACACGAACGCAAGAAAAACACTGACACCAGAAAAAACTCAACAAACCGTTGTGCTTGTTTCAAGCCGTTTATGTGCAACGAAAGCAACATCCCAGATATATTCACAGTGAATACAGGACGTTGTCTGCACGTGCGCACATCACTGTGGTTACTGGAAATCGCATGTTTTTTATAATCATCATTGACAACTACGTTTAGTCTGCAAGTCGCATATAGCACACTGCTTTTAGGCACATATTAATTAAATATAATATTATGTGTTATATGGTGAATTAAAACCCTGCCCGAGCTCATTGTTACTACCTAAATGCCATAAAGTGATACATTTTGGTAAGTCAGGACAACCCTAGTTGTCAGTTTCCCAGAAAAAAAACTAAGGAAACGTTTCATGTTTTTGCACAAAAACTAATTTTCCAGCTGTATGCCAGACAGTAATATCACCCCCATATCGATGTTAAAATAATTTTTTTTTTACAATTTTTTATCACTTTAATGCAAAAACACAATTCTACACAAAACTGTAAAACCGAATTTTCTTTTGCTTTGCTAAATGTAACAACGATTATCTAATGGGTATGTAAACCAACACCTAGAGTTGTATTCCGACCGCCTGCACTATGCCAATTACTGCTAACATGTAAGTAAAGTATAGTAACCTCATGTTCTATGTATAGCTTCCAATAACGACCAGCGTTGGGGAACTGGGAGACGACGCGTTCGTACACCGGCCTTGCATCTTCCACCCTCTTTGTCTGTAAAGTAACAAGGAAAGAAACATGTTAACCCATCTACGAGGTATTTGTGTGCATACTTCCACCAAGGAGTAACTGAGAATGAGGACACTTTTTGCGAACGTGTATTTTAGTTATTTATTATAATTATTTATTATAACTATTTATGTAGTATAATTATTTATTAATTAATCTTAATTGAAAACTCTATTTTTTATTATTTATTTTAACTATAATTATTATACTTTTTTATTGCATGTTTTGTACACGCCTGTTAACGGGCTGGTACCACGTATGTGGCGATGGCATAAATTTTAGTAATAATAACATGATCAACAACAGCTGCTAATTTAACGGTACAAAATCCGATAATTTTTAGCGTGAAATCATATTATAAACATCTGTCCCAACATCTTGGCCAGCCAAATGTGTTTTAATGAACTACAGTTTAATATATTATTTGACTGTTATCTGTTTATGAACCTTGCTATTCAGCAAGCAATGTAAAGATGATATTCAGACCAAACCATTAAACTAAATAGACAGCAGTTAAATTATATTTTAAATTTCAATCGTGATTCATTAAAAAACATTCGGGTTGCTAAGATGTTAGAATATATAATTTATATTGACATAATTTTATTATAGAAACTAACCACCAGAAATGAAGATATTTAGACAATCTGAGTCTGACACAATAAAATATGTAATGCTTGATCATACCTTAAGGTAAAACTTGATTCATTATCTCATTCACAAAGAATGCTACAATGTAGATTAACTGGAGGCCTATATTTCTCATTTACAATATTTACCGTAAACACTGTTACAAACTGTAAGACTTCAAGAACACATATACTGGTTAATTTCCTTCACAACATGCATGAATTCTCAGGGAAGGGTGATGTTCCTGGCGTGCTTACTTGTGCATCCCTGATCAGGGCACTCCAAGCTTCTGTATCATAAGGATAAGCCGCAATTCTCTTTTCCGCCTTCACCAGTTTGTTTGGGATGTATCCCATATCCTGCAAATGTAACACATTGCCACATTTTATATCTTGAAGATGAACAGTACGTCAATCACTCTCTGAACCACAAACAACACTTTAATTCCCAGATTTATTTTAATCGCAAGCATACAGTATCTGGAATGAACTCCAAAAACATATTTCACCTCACAATTCTTAAAAAATTAGGCACTACTTCAAACTCGATATGGGCTAATCTCTGCTAATGTCAACATGTTGGATTACATAACCTAGTCAACGACATCATCAAATCACAGAAAACATTAGCCCAACTGCAGTCAACATTACAATGTCTAGACAATTTGTTCTCCATCCTTTCTTCAACGGATCAGCATACATCCCCAGCCATATTTGCATTTACTGATATGATTTCGATAACAATAACAAGGTATCCATTCTAAAAGGATCACGAGTCACCAACGAATGCAGATTATAAAATATAAATTATAATGGATTTAACCATGAACTAAATTATTTACATCTCATAAAATACACAATGAAATAAGTGGCCACAGTAAATCATTTTAATTATTAAATAAAAAACAGGTAATTATTCTAGTTATCTAATAAATCTCAGTAAAATATTTATCAAACTAACACAAGCATCAGATACTGTAACAGCCGCCACTAAAATGGATTCGGCCTTGACAAAAATGACCATTGCATCTTTCAAGCGGTATTGAGTCCAAAGTGATTATGATACTATTCCTAACACGAGACCTTCAAATAAATGATATAATCTAGTTTAACAAACATCATCTGCATGTACATAAGGTGTATATTAGAGTTGTTGAACATATACGATTATGATATTGTTATGAGAAATAAGACAAATTATAAACATGGTAGATTTTTATAAAGAACTGTTATATAAGTCACATGGAACATGAAAAAAGTGGTGTATTTAAAACAGCACCATTACTTTGATATTGAGACGATGCCTGTAATTACAGAGATAAATGGTGTTTTAATTCGGGAAGATGTTTCGATACACAGTGAAATTCAATGACTAACAAACTGACATGATGCTAAGAAATAGCTGACAGGCAAAAAAATACATACACGTCTGAGGTATGCATCATCATTTGCAAGAGCTAGATGTAAATATTTGAAAACTATGTTTACAGATGATTCAGCGTACAAAACACGCCATAAGAGAGATGGTCAAAGTCTATGTACACTTTCTAAATGTTTACCGTGTCTGCCACATGGCAATCACAGTTGATACTACGTCTACAGGTGTCCTTATGTCAAGCTGCCCTCAGCCGTTATCGCCAATTATCCCACACATTTTGTTCTTATCTAACTCGGTTTCATTTCTTTGTTTTCCAATGTCCGTGGTGTGATTTCTATGTATTTGGGGATGGTACAAATATAAAGTGCGAATATGTATGCAACTGAATAATTTTTAATAAACAAACTGCAGAAAAAATTATGTTGCTACACTGCTATTAAAGTAAAAATAATAATGACTGAGATGTTAGTGAAGAAATTAAAAATTATGGACTGCTTCACAACAATTATGAACTATTACTGCTAATTTTTTCCATTGCATTTTATATTTTCTGGAGGCTATATTCACACAAGAGCTAAATCACAAAAATCAAGCAAATTTTATCCATGTGAAAACTTGGATGTTATATAGTATCTACTAACTAGTGTGCCTTTGATGGTTTAACATGAACCATATGCAGTGGAGGGACATCCAACTGCCTGTAGATTTGGGGGATGCATATCGTTTCGATAACCAAGATTTCTGTCTGATCACCCGTCTCTTATGTCGCATTCGTTCAATTGCATTCAAGTTCATTGCAGAACGGGTTGCATTTCTGCCGGCAGAAACCTGTTTTCGCTGAGACAGTGGCAGAAACCGTTACAAACCTGTTTCTGACACTTTCTGCTAGCGGAAAAAGGCAGGAAGTGTTGAAAACATCCAAAAGCTGGCTAATATAAACCACATGAATGTGAAACAATGCATTTAAATGAAAGTTGAAGGCCTAATCAAGCAATGGAGAAACAGATGAGGTCACATTTAAAATTCTTGCCTTTTTATGTATTTACCCGTTTTTTTCCACCAAGAGCGACCTTATAAAATCAGGCACTAACCCTGGAATCATTTATATTGATATAGATGAACATGGAATTAGTCCTAATTACAATTTCTTGATTGTAATTATCTTTTTTTGTTTTTTATTTTTTTATAAATGGTAGTTTTTGACAGTTAATGTCGCTTTTGGCATCATACACTTGTTTTCATCGAGACAGTATATACTACAATTTATACCGGTATTTACCACCGCATGGTGTAAACCATGCAACCTTTATTGAGGGCTTTGACAAATTATGTTTGGTTACTGTAGTGTTACATTCTATACACTTGTCTTCGAGCTTAGTGTCTCTCACACACTGCCAACATGATGTGCATTTCTAAAAGTCGAATAAGACTCTCCTGCGTTATAAGATCACGTTTCTCATGCAGTTTTTGGTACAGAGATTCCAGACTGTGCAGACAGACAAGCGAAATGAAAGCAAGATTCTCAATTACTGAATGGCTAATATTTACATTTCTCTATAAAAACCTAAAATTCCTTTGGCTTTGGTTACCAGAGTTGAAGTGCTTATTCGAGTAATGGCTTTCTGCCATGTCATTTTTTTGGTTATATAAATGGACTACCCAAGAAGTTGGCATTGCTATAGTAAAAAAGTTCAATGTAGAGTTACCTAATTTACAAAATGAAAGTTCAAATTAGCCAACAGGCACTGACGTTCATTGTAGTCTTGAAATCAATTATCTGGAACCTCACCTAGGTTCTTGAAATGTGAATAAACTTGCAGAACAAAATGCTTCTACCCAAAAAATAATAAAAAACTAGTATATTCTATGCAGATTTTCCAAGTGGACACATGGCGGAAAGTTTTTTTAAGGACGTTTAAGTTAACTTGAACAAATATTTTGCAGTAGTTGCGCCACCTATCAAATTACCTTTTACCCAAATTATTCACAAGCTCTGATATGTTTCTACATATGGCCCGACCACGAAAAACATGAACATTTGCAAGTGAAGGGATTTTCATGTTTTTGGCCTTATTAAGTTTGATCACACCCATAGCTCATTAAATTAGATCATACAATCGTATGTATATAATCTTAATCAAGCCAAAAACCCTGAACATAAATGGAAAACATTTCAAATCAAAGGAGCTTTTTGTTTAAAAGAGGGAGATCGGGAGGATGTTTGAAAAATTACCAAAAAGCAGGAAATCTACTGCCATATTGGGAGATGTGGGAGGTCTGTTTATGTAGTAGTAGCAAAATAATGTCAGAACAACCATTGTTCGTCAATGATGCAGTGTTAATGACAGCACGAAACTGTAACAATGCAGTCACAGAACACATCTTTTGCAGCATTTGACTTATCTGCAGTATTTCATGACTGCAAGATTCTGTCCGAATTTACTTCAATTGGTTTAGTACCTTCACGCAAACCACTGTATTATCAAAAATGTTTCATATGTGTTAAACATGATGAGGAAGAGACCGAGAATTTGCGGAAATAATCAGCAAATACAAACAGATACATTTAAAAACTGCTTCCGCAATTGATTTAGCCCTTTGTGAATTAGGTTTGTTGACGTTCAAATCTGTAGTGTGTGAATCGTCTAAGTAACATCTTGAGAATAGTTTTGTTAAAAAAAGTCATCGACTTGACTTTGACTTCATTATGTCGGGGTAGCATGTGAAAGTGAATGGCTGCACACCGATATTCAGCCTCCAACCTGCCGAAAGTGTCAGTTCGTGTTTTTTTGTGAGATGAAAACTCCCTCATCAATTCATTTAGTCATTGTGAATCATATTTGTTATGTTCATAGGAATAGCTGTAGTGTGGATCGTTTACATAATATTCATAGTCGCTTAAACTTAATTAATCATCAAACAAATTGATTTTCATTTTAGATCGGGAAAATTGCAAAAACAAGCTAGCGTATTTCTTGGCAAAATTAGTCTGAAACGAGACAAGGTCAAGGCCCAGGGAAAAATCGAAATGCCAAGGCAGCTTTAAATAACGACATAATTTAACCAGTAGTGACAGTAGTCACTACTACTAGTCACAGATAGTCATAGTGTTTACGTTTCTGCTAAATTTTAAATAAATAGTGCATGAATGATGAAAAACGAGTTTAAGAATTAAGTTTGAATTCTAGAATCAAGTAACTGCTACTAATAAATGTATCGAGAAAAGTAGTCCGTTGTCGCGTATGGGTCAACAAGTGGAGAATCACACAGAACTGTGCCACTAAGAGTAAGATGTGTGATGCTAATGGGTAACCTTTGACTTTGTCGAGATTCCGCTCCCCTACTCACCTCCCGCGGAAGCTCTGTCGCAAGCGGGGTCGCCAGCAAAGACATTTTAAAAGCACATCAACAGAGATAACCGAATGTATTTTAAATGAAAAGAATGACTGACACTTTACGCGTACTCAGATGATGTTATTTATTCAACAACAACCCCAAGTTAACCCTTAAATATTAATAATCCCGCGTCGCCACATAAACAATACATGCTCAGAAGAAAATGGCTACCACTAAAATGCCCGTATCTAACATTGGTCCTGTCGTAAACTTTTAGTATTAGTTTATATTGCATTTACGATTACAGTATCATCGACAGTATTGTAGTGAAAACTTCTTAAGTATGAATGTTGTTTGATACAGACTACGTCAATAAAGCATTATGATTAAATAAAAAAAAATTATAAACGCTGACGATAAATTAATACACTGGCAGATGTCAGCACCTTACATGCAACGTCCGTTTTCACAACCACCAGGTGGCGTCACTGTATGTGTGTGCATACCGTGTACATACAAGTGATTTGTGTTCACATCAGGTAATACAATGCGTGCATACACACAGGTGCATGGCCACCCAGGGGCGAGTGATTCATATTCGCTTAAATAAATATTACTAAGCTGATATTGTGTCAACAATATGATCCTGCCAACTAGGGTGAAACTTGAAGGTGTTATATGCATGTATTGCATTAGCTGGAATTCGCCATTCGGTGTAACTATAAATATTAATGCAACCAAACTGTGAGTGTACAACACTCCAGAAAAACAGCATTGTCACGATCAAGTGTAATTTTGCTCGCTGTGTTGTTATAAGGTTACCTAGTTTGCCTCGGAAGGTTAACGGGTACGTCCCTAAATTAAGTATATAGCACAGCCTACCGATATAGCTGTGGATATAGACCTATATTTAATAATGGAACGAGTTTGATATTTTGCAACAAAATTTTCTACGATCTGCCGAATTCCGAACATTCAATGAAATCACATACATCATACTAGCTAGGGGAACCCAGAACTACGAGGCGGTGTTCTAGACGCCCAGGGCCCATGCAGTTATTCTTGTTTTCCAAGGTGTTTGGTTCCTAATCCATTTACCGCGTCAAAGCAACATCGGAAAGCAGTGATACAAAAAACAGATTGCAATACATCTCGCTACTAATGTAATAATACGCACAATGACTTATGCCGCGCGTTAACGTGGCTTCAACCCGCCGTGCACGTGCATTAATGCAGTTATAGTAAATCTAGGGCCTAATATAAGCACGCCGTCAACAAGCACGTTTATCTCCCACGGCTTCGAGGTGATCCCGTGTCACGATAAACGCAAGCAACAGTCGAACTTGTATCGGAATTAGCAGAGTAGGTCAAAGGGACAAACAACAACCCGGTGTGGTGACAATGAGCTGTCGCTGGTCAGCTGAAAGCAACCAGAAAATAAGCAAATAAAACACGCGTCAACATAACAGCCACACCGCACGCAGCCGGCCGGCTTTTTCAATGCCACGCCGGCTGTACACAATGTCAAGCACGTGCTCCGCCGGCCGGTGTCGATGAACGCGCTGGCCTGTCAATCAAACAGTCGCTAGCCAATCCACACCGTGCATCTGTCGGCGTCCCCGGAACGTGCATGGCGCAAGATCCGTAGTAGGTCAACGGATGCCTGGAGGAGCTCGCGGCGCGAGCGATGTAAACATACATTGTGTTGGCGGCGCACGGGGGGGCGTTGCATATATTAACCGATTTTGTTGCGCTTCGCTCCGAGAGCACGCCGTTCCGTTTATAGCACCGAATAGATGGATCGAATTGTGTCATCGGCATAGCCGTCGCTTTGGTGTTATGTGTTCGTTTGCTAAGGCTTCGCCGTGAGCCGCCTGTGGAAATAAATATGAATAGCACGCACGCCGTTTCGTGCATACAAAGCGTACACACGCGTCATAAATGACAGCTGTACGTCCACTAATCACAACACGTCGATAACGTCAATTTAATCAGTGGGGTTTTCTAGCCCAAAGCCCAGTGTAGGCTAATAAACCACGGATGACATTTCGAGTCTTAACGTATGCACCGGTCGAGACATGGTAAACAGCTCCGGTATAGTATCTGCCGATGATGTTTATAATGACATGACTGCAACAATTATAAATAAGTTGGGACCTGGACGGGTGGCGGCTGAGTCAGCGTCGCGGCGACCGCTTAGATAGGCGTGAAGGTGTATTCTGTTTCGACAATAAACGCCGACTGTGTTAGGTTCTTGTTTATTTTATAGCGCCATAATAGGGTCCGAGTACCCAGAGATAAGAACAATCCAGGGTTTCTGATGACCCCCATGTAATTAGATTTAAAACATGCCTGTAAGTTATACCATTAATTTTCTCCTTATCCGTGACTACTCATTTATAGAAAACGTTTAGAGAAGTGTCGTATTGTTTTTTATATAGATTTTCACAGTGAGTGTGCATGGCACTGTTCTCTAAAAAATATGTCTTTGTGGCTGACAACCGTCGTTAGATTTTCTTCGCTGTGCCGTTTCGTCGGAATCAGCAGTGCATAATTCATGTGACACAAAATTCTGACATGAGGACCACTTAAAAGACGCTGAGATAATAATTGTATTTTAGACGGCTATGACTTTGACATTTATATATATAAAACATTTGCAGAGGTGTTAAATAGCTGGGACAAGCGCAATCACAGATATAGGCCTAACGTTTAGAATTCCTAACATTTAACACTCGTCACATACGTATGCGTCCACCATATACGACACTTCTTTCTGACACAATCAGTGCTAGTGGATATGCTACAGCCGAGTATGTCACGAACATAGCAATACATTTTTTTGTGTGACCAGACTATTTTTTAATTAGTGTGGTTTATATGCGCCACCTCACGCACGCACACACGCACTCGCATAACCAACACAAAATGAAATTAGAGTTTGCGAAGACGTGTTGAATAAAACATAGAGTTATGGAGACGAGCCAACTCATAAAGTCGAGCTGCAAACACAAACCGTCTGCGAGTCCGGGTGGTTTTTATCAATAAACGACTGCGATGATTCAGATACACAGAGAGGCCGTTGCTTCTGCCGTTTCTCGCCTTTTTAAGAACTGGGAGAATATGTTAATTTCGATCACTCTGAATATGCGCGTCACGTGTCGTATAGCCGTACGCGACCCCGGTGAGTTTGTGATTAATTGGAGAAACGGGGCGGGCTTACTTACTTACTTATGTCAGCTACTTAACGTTGTGACGGGATGATTTCCTTCCAATGGTTTCGGTTCTTTAGTGCAGTTAGTAAATGTGTACCGCTGACTTTTGTGTCTTTCTCTATCATGTTTTGCAGCGTTGTTCTTGGTCGACCTCTTCTCCAAAGGCCATCGGGCTTCCAGAGCAGGGCTTTATTGGAAACTTTGTCAAGACGCATCACATGACATGCGAGATGAAGACGCCGTTGTCTCACGATGGTGGTGATCCGTGGTAAGAAGCCGTACGTTTCTTGGTTGGTCATGTGACTACGCCATGACACATTTAGGGTTTTCCGCAGCATTCTTGTGTAGGTGCCATCTAGTGCGTTGTCTACAGTTTGTGTTAGTGAACATGAATCGCATCCATACATCAGGATCGGTTCGACCGTCTTCCCGAAAATAATCTTCAGTTTGGTGAGTCTGCAGATGGGCGCTCTCCAAACTTTGTCAAGGGCGTGAACTTCCGCCCATGCCTGGGCTTTTCTGCACTGGATGTCATGCTGTGAATTTGTGTAGGATCCGAGATATTTAAAATCCTATACTTTCTAAAGTTGACACTATTATTAGCAGACGGCATGTACTTTGTTTTGCTTGGATTGAGAAATAGTCCAAAAGATTTGGAAGCACTTTCCACTTGATGAAGTAAAAGTTCTGCTTCTTGTATCGTGTCAGCGAACAGAGCGATGTCATCAGCATAATCCAGATTATATAGATGGGAGGCTGGTTGTCTGGTGCGTCGGCGTCTGGTGAGAGTTAGTCCTTCTCTGTCATCAATCGCAGTTCTTAGAGCGTAGCCAAATGCAATGATAAACAGGTATGGGGCGAGATGGCCACCTTGGAGAACTCCTGTGTTAATCTTGAAAGTTGTAATTTCACCTTCGGGAGTTAGTACGACTGCAGAGGTGTTTTCATACGTTATCTGTATGGCTTTGACGATCTTCTCTGGGATGACGCATGAAGAACCCACATGTTTGTTTATATTTACTGAGTCAAAGGCTTTCTTAAAGTCGATGAAAATAATGGCAGCCTCTTCCTGGTTGTTTCTCATTTCCTTGATGATGCGTCTAAGAGCAAGAATCTGCGAATATGTAGATCGTATAGGGGTCTAAATCCGTTCTGGTTTTGGCGTAAGATCTGTTCTAACTGAGGGCGAATTTTTTTTTGCAGCAGTCGAGCTGTTGATTTTGCTTAGGCGATTTTTGGTGTTTGGCTACGGTCATACGCAGGGGCGGATCTAGGTTTTGACAAACGGAGGGGCGGGGGGGGGGGCAGCCACCCATGCAAGAGAGTCCGGGGAATGTATTTACTGTTCTTTGCGTGGTAAACGTATGTTCAGACCTCTGATGGATGATTTGTGAACCACCATGAGTAATCGTATCATCATATTAATAAAATGACAAAAACAAAATTAGATCAAACGTTTAATGCATTAGTGTATTGCACGTACAGCTATTGTGCTGGTTAATGCATTAGTGTATTGCACGTACAGCTGGTGTGCTGGTTAATGCATTAGTGTATTGCACGTACAGCTAGTGTGCTGGTTAATGCATTAGTGTATTGCACGTACAGCTAGTGTGCTGGTTAATGCATTAGTGTATTGCACGTACAGCTGGTGTGCTGGTTAATGCATTAGTGTATTGCACGTACAGCTGGTGTGCTGGTTAGTGTGCACCATTGCATTCTTCTTGGGTGCTTCCTATTTTACTTGTCAATAATTGCTTGGGAGTCGAATTTGATGTCCTTGTGTACATGAAGTAGCACTTGGTGCACGGTTTTCACCAGTTTGAGTGCAGAGTTGCAAGCTTCACTTGTGACCGATATTAGCATCAGCTAGCGAAATATGCAGAACAGATTTGGGAACATGGAGCTGGATGTTGCACCCGTTGTTTCCTGTAGATTACGGGGCTTTGTTTCTTCTGACGAATCCCGGTCGGTTATGTTAGCATCTGTCAGCTTGCCCACGTTATTGGGTAGAATCTTCAGGTTGAGCACAGCTTTCCACGTGATCGCATTGAATCTCTTGTCAAATTCCTGAAGAAGATGGTCTAGAAATGGTATGAATGTTATGCGTCGCCAGTATGTTTCTGGAATGCTTGCTAAGGCCTACGGTGTACTCAAACATGTACCGATTCACTTGGAATGCAGCGATGACTGCAGAGCTTTAGATCGCCAAAAGCATCCGTCATTGTTTTGGACTCCATCTGTCGCCCTCGTTGTTCGAAATTACAGTCAGACAATCAAGGATGGCTTCATACATTTCACGAAACTCCCCCCGTGTAGCGGGTCGTTCCGCTCACATTGTTTCACACAGTAGTTTCACATTTCCAACGCCCGCTTCCTTCAACTGTTGATCTCTTCTGTAGATTGTTCTGGTCGTCGATGTCCCTCTGGCGAGTATTTCAAAAACGCAGCAAGGGTCTGCATGGAAGACATCATGTTTTGTACTTCAGGAACTCTGCATGCCTTGGATAGTGCCAGATTTACGTTGTGACTAGCACGACGTGCTTGTGGGCGTTGAGGCACAATTTTCATGAAATTGGCAGCACAACTATTGACGACACCAGTCATGTTACCAGCTGCATCATAAGTCTGGGCTCTGCAATGCGCTGGATCCAGCAGGAGACCCTGACGACAGCCAATAATCTTCTGGTTGCTAGAAAACACCTCTCCTGTGACTATTGGACATTCGGTGAACTCTATTAGCTTCTTTATTGGTTCACATTATTTTATGTACCTGATGACAAGCTGCTCCATGTTACTGACATCACGAATCATCAGCCGGGATACCGTAGAATGCAGCACCATTCACTGAAGACTATCTCACCAAGTCCTTTATACCCTTTCATGCACGTGAACAGATCGTTATGTGCAGTTTTTGAGATGTACAGCGCTTTTTAGCCCAGGTCTTCAGGTGCCGGTCTAATACAGAATCCCCGGACATGACACAGATGTCTGTGAGAACTTTGAAGTGCCCGTGACTGATATTCTCCGATGTTAAATGGTCGATGTTGAATGTGTCTCTCAGAGAGATCATATGTCTTCCATATAATCCCAGGCATCGCATGATCGATGCCAGGAAACGTCTCTTCTTATTAACTTGCTTACTTGTCTCATATGTCAATGTCTAGTCAGTCCTTTTTCTTGGGTTTTCATGAGATGCTAGAAAACGTTCCATCTTGGCATGCGATTTCATTTGATGGTGCAACCCACAGTAATGTTTTAAATCGTGTTTTGCATCCTTCCAATTCCAATTCCAATTCCGATATGATTTATCTATCAAGAGATGACATCAGTCATTGGCCATGTGTTGCAAACAGGATGCAAGCTACATAAATTAATCCATCTGATGCTTGCGTATATGAGATTGTTTCGAACTCATAGAGCCATTTGTTCTTGCATTCTCTCTTGTGAAAGCCCGATTTCCTCCTAGAGTATTTGAAGATTTTCTGGATGTTGAATTACCTTTTAGGCTTGGCCGGGAAGTACCGGATTCAACATCCAGTTTTCCCGACGGATGAACTGGTATGACGATTGAAAAATGGGTACCCGAAAAAATACCTTCGATTATCCCGCATTCGTGAGTGGGCGCCAGTAGAGCCAGCAATGAATACAAAGGTCATCGTTGTCCGCCGCGTTTGCTCCGGCTTTCGATAAAGCAATCGCTTTGGCTCTCAGATTAAGTTAGTTATCAGATAAGAGCAAAACCCCCAAAAAATACGTTCAAGCAAAATGGATCCGCGCCTGATGCATATGTTGTTTGCTTAAGAATTCCAGTGCATAAGTGTCAACATCTATTCATGGAATAACGGCAAACGTCATTCTTCATTCAACTTTCGTAATTTTTCCGTTTTACGTCGTTTTTTAACGCGTTGTTTTACGGGTCGCCATTTTGAAGTGTCGTTCTCGTTCGCGGTAAGCGCACGCACGAGAAAATGTGAAATCACTCGAGAACAGAGAAATAAAATGTGCCTAAATTGGCGGCGTAGTGTGCAACAAATATATTGATTTTACTGTGAATTTTTTTATGTTTTTGAAAATAAAAAACAGGACATTTCGTCCAGAAAGTGAGAAAGCGGGACCAAGGGAAACACGTAAACAGCAATGTTGATAACTATACCAATGCTACAATTAAAATGTAAGATTGATTCCGTAGATTTGGAATAGCAGCCGTGAACAAAGTCAGACCAGTGAACAAAACACTGAGAAGGTTGTAAGAATGCATTGTCGACCGAAGAGGCATGCTGGGAAATCTTGCACCGCAATGCCACGAGTTGGAATGAAAACATTGGTGTAGCCAAACCGTAGACCCAGATATGGCGACTGGTACCGCTGGCACTTACAGCTGTTTCTGGGCTGCTACGGCGTGTTACAAGCGGTTGAGGTGGGAGTAATCCCGGGGGTAGGAATGTGGGGTATTTTGCGGGTAGAGTGAGCGTACGGCTATGCCATGGGATGGGTTGATACCGAAGTGTTCGTGGACGGGGGGAGGTGGGGTGACGGTGGATTCTAAATATGGGAGTTGCCCACAACACACGAATGGTTTCCCTGTGAGAGCAATCATCCAATTTCATCCATGCACAAAGTAAAGATTCAGTTTTAATAATGAATCTTGATTGTATTTGTGTTTTGTCACAAACCTAGGTTGGTGATCATTGTGAGTTGGAGGTGACCATTGTGCGTTTGAGGTGACCGTTGTGAGTTGGAGGTGACCGTTGTCACTTGGAAATGACCATTGTGAGTTGGAGGTGACCGTTGTTAGATGGAGGTGACCGTTGTCAGTTGGAAGTGACCATTGGGAATTGTAGTGACTGTTGTCAGTTAGATATTTATTTTACGAAATATTATAGAACAAGTAGTGGAATGGCAGGCAACTCTATATATCACGTTTGTGGATTTTGAAAAAGCATTTGACTCAGTGCACCGAGAGAGTCTATGGAAAATTATGGAGAGCTATGGAATTCCATGCAAGATAATCCACATGGTACAGATGTTATACGAAGATAGTGAATGTGCAGTGTTAGACGAAGGTGAGGAATCTGAGTGGTTCAAGGTCAAAACTGGAGTTAAACAAGGAGATGTAATGTCTGGATTTATCTTCTTGATAGTAGTGGACTGGATAATGAGAAACACAACAGCAGGAAACAAAACAGGAATAAGATGGAACTTCACATCAAAACTAGAGGACCTGGACTTTGCCGATGATATAGCACTCATGTCATCATGCTACACACACATGCAAACAAAGACAAGATAACTGAATCAATTTGCAGCAAGGACAGGACTAAGAATAAATAAAAAGAAAACTCAAATATTGAGGATAAACAGCAAGTGCGAAAACAGAATACTAATCGATGATCAAGAGCTAAAGGAAGTGGACAAGTATAACTACCTTGGTGCGAACGTTAGTAAGCAAGGAGGAGGCGGCGATGACATTGTTAACAGAATTTGTAAAGCGAGGGTATCATTCATGAAACTAAAGCAGATATGGAGTTCAAATATATACACATTGAGATCGAAATTGAGGCTTTTTAACACACTTGTTAAACCAGTGTTGTTGTATGGAAGTGAAACATGGAAAATTAACGAAGGAGACAACAGAAAGTTAGATACATTTTTTTCAAGTGTTTAAGACGAATCCTACAAATTCGATGGCCATACGTTGTATCAAATCGAGATATTCTGGCAAAAACAAAATTGAAGACAATCAGCACTGAGGTCAAGTTAAGAAGATGGAAGTGGGTAGGACATATCCTACGAATGGAGAAGAACAGCAATTGTGAGACTGCACTGACCTGGACGCCTGAAGGTAGAAGAAAGGTTGGGCGACCAAAGACAACGTGGCGATCAACTATTGAAAATGAAAGGCGTATACTGGGGTGGAATAGCTGGAACGAAGCCAGACGTGTAGCAGCTGACAGAACAAGATGGAGGAGATTCACTTCGGCCTCATGGGCCACTGGGCCCGAAGAGGATAGGTGAGGTGGTGTCAGTTGGATGTGACCATTGGGAGTTGTAGCGACTATTGTCAGTTGGAGGTGACCATTGGGAGTTGTAGCGACTATTGTCAGTTGGAGGTGACCATTGGGAGTTGTAGTGACCATTGTCAGTTGGAGGTGACCATTGGGAGTTGTAGCGACTATTGTCAGTTGGAGGTGACCATTGGGAGTTGTAGTGACCATTGTCAGTTGGAGGTGACCATTGGGAGTTGTAGTGACTGTTGTCAGTTGGATGTGACCATTGGGAGTTGTAGCGACTATTGTCAGTTGGAGGTGACCATTGGGAGTGTTAGCGACTATTGTCAGTTGGAGGTGACCATTGGGAGTTGTAGCGACTATTGTCAGTTGGAGGTGACCATTGGGAGTTGTAGTGACTATTGTCAGTTGGAGGTGACCATTGGGATGTGTAGTGGCCATTGTCAGTTGGAGGTGACCATTGGGAGTTGTAGTGACCATTGTCAGTTGGAGGTGACCATTGGGAGTTGTAGTGACTGTTGTCAGTTGGATGTGACCATTGGGAGTTGTAGCGACTATTGTCAGTTGGAGGTGACCATTGGGAGTGGTAGCGACTATTGTCAGTTGGAGGTGACCATTGGGAGTTGTAGCGACTATTGTCAGTTGGAGGTGACCATTGGGAGTTGTAGTGACCATTGTCAGTTGGAGGTGACCATTGGGAGTTGTAGCGACTATTGTCAGTTGGAGGTGACCATTGGGAGTTGTAGTGACCATTGTCAGTTGGAGGTGATCATTGGGAGTTGTAGTGACTGTTGTCAGTTGGATGTGACCATTGGGAGTTGTAGCGACTATTGTCAGTTGGAGGTGACCATTGGGAGTGGTAGCGACTATTGTCAGTTGGAGGTGACCATTGGGAGTTGTAGCGACTATTGTCAGTTGGAGGTGACCATTGGGAGTTGTAGTGACTATTGTCAGTTGGAGGTGACCATTGGGATGTGTAGTGGCCATTGTCAGTTGGAGGTGACCATTGGGAGTTGTAGTGGCAATTGTCAGTTGGAGGTGACCATTGGGAGTTGTAGTGGCAATTGTCAGTTGGAGGTGGCCATTGGGAGTTGTAGTGGCCATTGTCAGTTGGAGGTGACCATTGGGAGGTGTAGTGGCCATTGTCAGTTGGAGGTGACCATTGGGAGTTGTAGTGGCAATTGTCAGTTGGAGGTGGCCATTGGGAGTTGTAGTGGCCATTGTCAGTTGGAGGTAACCATTGGGATGTGTAGTGGCCATTGTCAGTTGGAGGTGACCATTGGGAGTTGTAGTGGCAATTGTCAGTTGGAGGTGACCATTGGGAGTTGTAGTGGCAATTGTCAGTTGGAGGTGACCATTGGGAGGTGTAGTGGCCATTGTCAGTTGGAGGTGACCATTGGGAGGTGTAGTGGCCATTGTCAGTTGGAGGTGACCATTGGGAGTTGTAGCGACTATTGTCAGTTGGAGGTGACCATTGGGAGTTATAGTGACTATTGTCAGTTGGAGGTGACCATTGGGAGTTGTAGCGACTATTGTCAGTTGGAGGTGACCATTGGGAGTTGTAGCGACTATTGTCAGTTGGAGGTGACCATTGGGAGTTGTAGCGACTATTGTCAGTTGGGGGTGACCATTGGGAGTTGTAGTGGCAATTGTCAGTTGGAGGTGACCATTGCGAGGTGTAGTGGCCATTGTCAGTTGGAGGTGACCATTGGGAGGTGTAGTGGCCATTGTCAGTTGGAGGTGACCATTGGGAGTGGTAGCAACTATTGTCAGTTGGAGGTGACCATTGGGAGTTGTAGCGACTATTGTCAGTTGGAGGTGACCATTGGGAGTTGTAGCGACTATTGTCAGTTGGAGGTGACCATTGGGAGTTGTAGTGGCCATTGTCAGTTGGAGGTGACCATTGGGAGTTGTAGCGACTATTGTCAGTTGGAGGTGACCATTGGGAGTTGTAGCGACTATTGTCAGTTGGAGGTGACCATTGGGAGTTGTAGCGACTATTGTCAGATGGAGGTGACCATTGGGAGTTGTAGTAGCAATTGTCAGTTGGAGGTGGCCATTGGGAGTTGTAGTGGCCATTGTCAGTTGGAGGTGACCATTGGGAGGTGTAGTGGCCATTGTCAGCTGGAGGTGACCATTGGGATGTGTAGTGGCCATTGTCAGTTGGAGGTGACCATTGGGAGTTGTAGTGGCAATTGTCGGTTGGAGGTGGCCATTGGGAATTGTAGTGGCCATTGTCAGTTGGAGGTGACCATTGGGAGTTGTAGTGGCCATTGTCATTTGGAGGTGGCCATTGGGAATTGTAGTGGACATTGTCAGTTGGAGGTGACCATTGGGAGGTGTAGTGGCCATTGTCAGTTGGAGGTGACCATTGGGAGTTGTAGTGGCCATTGTCAGTTGGAGGTGGCCATTGAGAGTTGTAGTGGCCATTGTCAGTTGGACTTGGCCATTGGGAGTTGTAGTGGCCATTGTCAGTTGGAGGTGGCCACTGGGAGTTGTAGTGGCCATTGCCAGTTGGACTTGGCAATTTGGGAGTTGTAGTGGCCATTGTCAATTGGACATGGCCATTGGGAGTTGTAGTGGCAATTGTCAGTTGGACTTGGCCATTGGGAATTGTAGTGGCAATTGTCAGTTGGACTTGGCCATTGGGAGTTGTAGTGGCAATTGTCAGTTGGACTTGGCCATTGGGAATTGTAGTGGCAATTGTCAGTTGGACTTGGCCATTGGGAGTTGTAGTGGCAATTGTCAGTTGGACTTGGCCATTGGGAGTTGTAGTGGCCATTGTCAGTTGGAGGTGACCATTGGGAGTTGTAGTGACCATTGTCAGTTGGAGGTGACCATTCGAAATTGGAGGTGACCATTGAGAGTTGTAGTGACTATTGTCAGTTGGACTTGGCCATTGGGAGTTGTAGTGGCAATTGTCAGTTGGACTTGGCCATTGGGAATTGTAGTGGCAATTGTCAGTTGGACTTGGCCATTGGGAGTTGTAGTGGCCACTGTCAGTTGGACTTGGTCATTGGTAGTTGTAGTGGCAATTGTCAGTTGGAGGTGACCATTGGGAGTTGTAGTGGCAATTGTCAGTTGGAGGTGACCATTGGGAGGTGTAGTGGCCATTGTCAGTTGGAGGTGACCATTGGGAGGTGTAGTGGCCATTGTCAGTTGGAGGTGACCATTGGGAGTTGTAGCGACTATTGTCAGTTGGAGGTGACCATTGGGAGTTATAGTGACTATTGTCAGTTGGAGGTGACCATTGGGAGTTGTAGCGACTATTGTCAGTTGGAGGTGACCATTGGGAGTTGTAGTGGCCATTGTCAGTTGGAGGTGACCATTGGGAGTTGTAGCGACTATTGTCAGTTGGAGGTGACCATTGGGAGTTGTAGCGACTATTGTCAGTTGGAGGTGACCATTGGGAGTTGTAGCGACTATTGTCAGATGGAGGTGACCATTGGGAGTTGTAGTAGCAATTGTCAGTTGGAGGTGGCCATTGGGAGTTGTAGTGGCCATTGTCAGTTGGAGGTGACCATTGGGAGGTGTAGTGGCCATTGTCAGCTGGAGGTGACCATTGGGATGTGTAGTGGCCATTGTCAGTTGGAGGTGACCATTGGGAGTTGTAGTGGCAATTGTCGGTTGGAGGTGGCCATTGGGAATTGTAGTGGCCATTGTCAGTTGGAGGCGACCATTGGGAGTTGTAGTGGCCATTGTCATTTGGAGGTGGCCATTGGGAATTGTAGTGGACATTGTCAGTTGGAGGTGACCATTGGGAGGTGTAGTGGCCATTGTCAGTTGGAGGTGACCATTGGGAGTTGTAGTGGCCATTGTCAGTTGGAGGTGGCCATTGAGAGTTGTAGTGGCCATTGTCAGTTGGACTTGGCCATTGGGAGTTGTAGTGGCCATTGTCAGTTGGAGGTGGCCACTGGGAGTTGTAGTGGCCATTGCCAGTTGAACATGGCCATTGGTAGTTGTAGTGGCCAATGTCAGTTGGCGGTGACAATTGTCAGTTGGAGGTGACCATTGGGAGTTGGAGGTGGCCATTGTCAGTTGGCGGTGACAATTGTCAGTTGGAGGTGACCATTGGGAGTTTGGTGATTCTAAGGAATTGAGGTTATCCTAAGGAGTTAGGGGTGACACCCAACGGTCATACACATACACACGTACCTACACACACACGCACACGCACACAAGCACAGTAAGAGAAAACTGTTATCAGTTTTTACAATGCAATCGAATCAACTTTAAACCTTGATTATATTGACACAATAATTTGTCAGACTGAGAAATTAAATCAGGCCCAAAAAATGTATACAATCTTGATAACGACGCTGATTGGCTGCTGGCGCTTCACGGGAACGCCTAAAAAATGGAGTGGTGACAGTGGGTAACAATGAGACCACGTGTTTACGTGGTCTCATTGAAATGAGCCTTCGTAGCCAGACTCACGAAGGCGAGCGACAGTCGGATAAGCGAGATTACGACCGACCGGCAGCATTTGCACAGTCAACACGCGCGGAATTGTTCTGTAGTCGCAATCAACAATGGCGCGTATATAGTGCTCCCCTGTCTCGGAAAGATTAGGCCTCCCGACCCGAGTTAAACTCGTGTTTACAAACCCCGGATATGCAAATGTATTTCCGCTCGTACACGTAAACACGTAATTAGCGAGCGCACATATTAGTTGTCCAAAGTGGCACATATTAGTTGTCCAAAGTGGTGAGATAATGGCGCAATTAATCAGGGAGGGTGTTCGCTGTCGTTGGAAACCTTTCTGCAATGTGACTTAAATATTGTATAGTTTGTTGTCGATGCTAGCCTTCCGACAGCACATTAAAAGGTCGATTCTTGTTCTCGACTGCAGCTTTATGACGGCTAGTGAAATAGTAGGTTCGTATGGCTGACTTTAGTAGCAACTGTGTGCGCTTATAACTGAAGAGTTATTCCACGATTCAGTCAACCCATTCTATTATGACAGGTGTCAACACCTGTTCATGGAAAATCGGGAAAATTACTGGAAACCAAACAATGAAGCCAAACAATGAAGCCAATCAATGTAGCCAATCAATGTTCGTTGTTTTTAGCGGTTATCGTCGTTTTTGAATTTGTTGTTTTACGGGTCGCCATTTAAATTTCTGTTCTCGTTCTCTGCACACTAAAGAAATAAAGTGTGCTTAGAATGGCCTCGTGCGTAACAAGTAGCTAGATTTTACCGCGAAGTGTGTCTGTTTTTGAAATTAAAATAAAATCCGGGATATTTCGTCTACAAAGCTGGAAGTGTAATTTTTACACCAATGTTTACACCAATGTTTACACCGATATTTACACCAATGTTTTACACCAATGTTTACACCAAAGCCTTCAACATTTACGCTCTCAACATGTTTAGTCATATTCATATTCAGGCCTACGTTTACCTGGTGTCTTCTGCGTCAGACGCATTGGTTATCCCAGCTTATACATTTTCGTTTCCCCTCATTCGCCATATCTGCCTAGTCGGTCCATTGCACAATTTATGCTAACAGTCAGTGCCAACCTTTTAGAGTTTACTTACGCTGTCAGACCTCAGAAACATTCCGTAGCCTGACATACAGAATGATGGTACTGAATGTTGTTTCAACCTGCGGAAACGCAAGTATGACCTTTGTAATGCGTGTCACAATGCTATAAGGAAGAAGGTCAGTGGTAGTAGACACTAGCAACACATATTAGACAGTGGACACTGATTAACATCATTTTGCAAACGATCGATGGACATAATCGAAAGGACAAAGTGATTTATGAACATTGCATAATAACATGCATGATACGTTTTCCAAAATTTCCATCTGCTGAACATCGATGCGTATTCATCTCATTAAGTAGGCCGATGTGCACATCGACCCAGAGACCCACTTGGCCGGCTGCCAAATGTGGGCGCGCGTAAACAACCTTAAAATAGTGTTTGCAAATGGTCTGAGGCGTTAGCGCCCAATTTGCTCTTTGCGCCTGCTCGAAGCCTTCAGGCCTTACCCATAAAACATGCAGTAATACTACTTGACATTATATTAGATGGTGATTTACACAAAGCGATGGTACGAAGCAATGATTGATTGTAACATCGTGAGCATCAATTTAAGCTAAGGTCAGCCGTGACTGATTACCGTCTACCTTATTATCGCCTCCGAATATTTGCGACATTGATTATCGTACAACACAGTTGATTGTGAGTACCATGGGCAGTACTGAGGATGTCGATATATGTTGCTTATAAATAGGTACGTGGTCGTGGCTGACCAGAAGTCATTTCCTTCAGCGGCGGACTGAGACAGCAAATGGGGCAAATGGGGCAAATGGGGCAAATGGTCCGACGCACTTCGATACACTGTGCACGATATAAGACAGGGATGGTAGTAATAGTGGAAAGTAATAGTGGAAAGTAATAGTGGAAAATCCCGTTTTTCCCCAGTCGCTTTTTAGACGAAATGTCCAGGTTTTTTTTCCATTTTTAAAAGCAAAAAAATTTACGGTAAAATCGATTTTTAGACGAAATGTCCCGGTTTTTTATCCATTTTCAAAAGCAAAAAAATGTACGGTAAAATCAATATATTTGATGCACACGAGACAATTCTAGGCACGTGCACAGATATGGGCACGTGTCATTTCTTTGGGCTCAAAGGTTTTCACATTTTCTCGTGCGTGCATTCACCGCGAACGAGAACAGCGCTTCAAAATGGCGACCCGTAAAAAACGTTAAAAAGACAAAATCACAAAAAAATCGACGAAAGGAGACGTGTTTCCCGCTTTACATGAGCACTTTCCCGCTTTCCCATAAATAGATGTTGACACCTATGGTAGCAGGCCATGGTAAAGACTGGTGCGGTAAAAGCGGTGTCCGTCGTTCATGTCATTTTAAGTACCGGAAATGAACTCGACACTGTTAGTTAAACGTCCCTGAAATGATTCGGTGCTTTTAAAACTCCTACATTCAATAAGATATGGCTTCCGTACGCTCTAAGCTGACTATATTTTGGAAATGACGCGGAAATGAGCACTTGAAATTGTTACAGATAATTACAACCAATTGGTGCCCGCTATAAAGAAGTGGAACATGAGTGGCATCGCACAACTGTCCCAAAATAATCTATTTTCGAAGTAAGATCCGTGAAATTGGCATGCAGCGACCCCAGGTATGTAGTCAATTGTATCGTGTGTGCATTTACGGTGAACAAAATTAATGAATCGTGGACGTCGGAGTGATTTTACGAAACTATTTTTACCAGTTATTCATGAGAACACGTTGTACGTGACTCTCGCTTGGCGCTATATTTTAGTTCAGTTGATTTTGTTTCGTTTATTCAGTTGTTCGCTTTTCACGAGAAACGCGATACCCTATTGAGAAGAATCTAGAATTAGAAACCTCATTACACCGCATTCACGACATACACTAAGCAGCCGGCCTCCACGTACCGCTGAGACTCCGCTGCCGTTGGTTTGATGAGCGGCGCGATCCCGGCAGATGTCGCCACATGTTATTCATGGCGGGAGCTGCTTCCGCTGACATTTTTTGCAGTGCTATTTCTAGACGAAATCTATGACATCGACAGCCGTGTCAGCATCTATCATGCGATGTTATGCAAACCTTAATAACAGGGACACGCGACCGATCTCCGTCTGTGTCTGTCATTTTACCTGGCTTTTCTCGGTCCACATCTGTGCACGCCGATTGCTGTTCGGGGGTGGAACAAAGTGGGGGGGGGGCACTCGAAAAAGTGAACGCTTTTATTCGAGACTTGGTGTCATTCTTATAATTTTTTTTGGACAAGGTGGGGTGTTATTCTTATATTTTTTTGGGACAAGGGGGGTGTTATTCTTATATTTTTTTGGGACAAGGCGGCGTGTTATTCTTATATATTTTTTTGGACAAGGCGGGGTGTTATTCTTGTAAATATTTTTGGACAAAGGGGGTGTTATTCTTATTAATTTTTTGGGACAAAGCGGGGTGTTACTCTTATACATTTTTTTGGACAAGGCGAGGTGTTATTCTTATAATTTTTTTTTACAAGGCGGGGTGTTATTCTTATACATTTTTTGGACATGTGCGGGTTATATATTGTTGTGTATGCACGGGCGGATCCGCGGGGTGTCCATCAGGGGTCCGGGAACCCCTACAGTTCGGCCGAGACACTATCGAGATGCCACCCTCCCTCCTGCACTTATACCTCAGACGAAGACATTTCTAATACAAAAAAATATAGGCATTGCCACCAGTGCAGCCACCTGTGTCCCAATCGTTCTGGTTTACTCCCACAACCTGCTTTATCATCGTAGTACCCATTACCAAACGCAAATGGATTCTTGCTATGAGTGCATTTTCCCCAGTGACTTTCCACTGGTCAGCATATGTTGTCACCAAACCAGACAATCGCCTGAAGTTGCTGCCCATAGAAAAGAACGGTTATTCTATGTGAAAAGCTGAATATCTCCACTGCCATGGCAACATTGAGATTCACGGCAATGTGATTATGAAGACGCATGTTGTGACACAAAACAATTACACCGCGTACGCGTTAGAGATAATACAGAACGAAAATATTGCCATAATCGGTTAGCAGATCAAGCAGATAAAATCCTAAATGCAAACGCTTTTTTTATTATATCAGCGCTGACGAGGCTTGTGATATATCAAACGGTGTGCGTGCGCGCGTAATTTACTGAACTGACATTCTCTTGATCTTTGTTGTGAACGACCGCACTGGCTAATAACGTGAAATCAAAACATCGCGTGGGGTACAGACCAAGAATTTTATATAAAAGTTGAATGCCAGCGGATGCCCACCACAGCAACGAAGTAAACAGTTGGTACCAAATGTGTAGCCCCCCGCCCCCACCCCCCCCCCCCCCAACATCCTGTAACGATTAATATTTATTGCCCGCGATCCAATCAATACTCCGTTGGCAGCGCGCCAACACCGAGTCCTGGATCTAGGTGACGACGCGGCATCAGCAACATTGCCCCAGCGGCGTTCCATATTTTGTTCGAACGAGCGAGCGGACACAGCTGCACGTTCCATTTCGGGTTTCATTGGCCATATCCGGTCGTTCTAGCGAGTTGTGCTGCGTGAAATCGCCTTTCCGTGTTGGCCGTAAAGTGATCTAGCGAGAGACAGAGCCGGTGTGACGCCGTGGACACGTACTGAATCACTCATTCTCATTCATTCGTCCTCTCGTTGATGCTCCCGCCTCTATGTCCGCTGTCACGAACGCACGTACGCATGCACGCACACACGCACGCATACTCTCTCTCTCCCTCTCCCTCTCCCTCTCCCTCTCCCTCTCCCTCTCCCTCTCCCTCTCCCTCTCCCTCTCCCTCCCTCTCTCTCTCTTTCTCTCCCTCCCTCCCTCCCTCCCTCCCTCCCTCCCTCCCTCCCTCCCTCTCTCTCTCTCTCTCTCTCTCTCTCTCTCTCTCTCTCTCTCTCTCTCACGCACGCACGCACGCACGCACGCACGCACGCACGCACGCACGCACGCACGCACGCGCACGCACGCACGCACGCATACACAGATTTCGTCGAAACAAATCCAATGATGTGTAGTTGGTATTTGAGGGCAGAAATAATGAAGTAATACGACAGGGAAAGTTCACAACGAACTGTCAGACAATTTTGGATAGTGGCCCATATGGGGATTAAGGGAGACGCACGCACGCACGCACGCACGCACGCACGCACGCACGCACGCACGCACGCACGCACGCACGCACGCACGCACGCACGCACGCACGCACGCACGCACACACACACACACACACACACCTTTTTAAGGCCTCTCATACGGGCAAACTTCTCTATGTTCATTTCAATAATTGTATTTTGTTAGTACGATCATATTGCTGAGTTAGGCAGATGTTAACAGTTTTGATCTAAACTTGGGAGAATGCCTTCAAATCGGGGACTTGGAACTCCGCTGACGAGATGTCCGAAAGATACCATCTCGAAGGTTGTTATGCTACGTCTGGTCTACATCAAAATACGTGATTGACCCGGGATGATCGATGATCAAACTGTACATTAGGCCTACAGTGGACTTCGTTACACATAGTAGCAGATAAGAGAATCAGCCGTTTTGTAGATTAAAATGTATTGACTGGGATGGAATCAAGCATGAAATGAATATCTACTAGACCCCACCCATTGTCATAATTATCGTAAATTTGCGATCGTTAAACAAGAATAATTAGCACATATGGTTGAATTATGACGCAATGCTAACTAATTTGGGAAAATGTCGCACTACTGCCACCAACCTTTAAAGATAGTGCCAACATAAGGTATTCAAAAACTCCAATAACATTCCACAATGATTACACATTTATGACATCGATATTTCAGTTGCATACGTTTCGTCTACTTTGCTGCCTTTGCGGCACCAGCACCAGTAGGGCTGGAGTGAAAAACGGATACGTTAGACATTCCCATAAATAACGCATACTATTCTACTAAATAAAAACGGCATTGATTGCGATCTGCATATTGCATTAACGTTTTATGCGTCCAGCCATATTTCTTCGGAAAGTCGTCAACATCGACGCGTTGGTGTACGTGCATGCAGTCACGCATGTAGGCCTGCACCACTGACTATTGCTGATCACGTAGCATGCCCAAGCAGCCTCTGATGCATTCCAACGAAACGGGACATTGCGTTTCCTTTGTAGATGCGTGCCACAAAAATTAATATCTACTCAGAGCAAAAAAACATCATAGCAAATTTGGCTGGTTTAGGAAGTGGCGTTAAATGAAACCAGTGAGTCAATGTTCGTCTTTGCTTTTCATCCGGGCGGGGGGGTCAGTCATGACATTTCCGAGGACGCAGAAGAGGACTTATCAGGGAAGGGGTGTTTTTTAAAGGACGAAAGGGGATTTCGAGACCCCCAAAAGGTGTGTTTTGTGAAGAAAAAAAAAGGCTATAAAGATTAACTGTGAAGTCTCGTTTTGCCAATAAAAGGGGCTGCAGCGAAGGTTTTCACTGTAAGGCACAGTACGCAGTAAATGAGACGCCGATTTATTCCAGTGAAAACGTGCGTGGCCGCTTATGTACTAAAGGGGTATAAATTTCACGGAAAAAAGCGGATATAATTTTAATGAATAAATCCTCCCAAAAGGTTCTTATGTTTGCCTGTGAACTAACATGGGTACCAATAGGTTATCTTAGTGACCCCCCGGATCTTTTCAACTCTCCAGTATGGGTAAGCTCAAGTCACCGCGGTGCAAGGTAATTTGCATTGTTTTGATGACGCCCCGTCTTCTGAACATGTTTGTACAACATTTCTCAGTCCGAATTCCCGGTGGTGTCCAACCATGCTGTGACACATTTAGGGGGGGGGGGATTGGGCGATGGCCACATTTGGCTTTATTTGTTTCCGTATTTTCCGTCGCGCCGCTACATGGTAGCGTAGCAAACTAATGGGTGACTAAGCTTGGCCTCCCCATTTGGCCTCCCCTTTGGCTTCCCCATTTGGCCTCCCCTTTGGCTTCCCCATTTGGCCTCACCTTTGGCTTCCCCATTTGGCCTCCCCCTTTGGCCTCCCCTTTGGCTTCCCCATTTGGCCTCACCTTTGGCCTCCCCATTTGGCCTCCCCCTTTGGACTCCCCATTGGCCTCCTCGTTTGGCCTCCCCTTTGGCCTTCCCTTTGACTTCCCCTTTGGCCTCCCCTTTCGCCTCCCCATTTGGCCTCCCCATTTGGCTTCCCCTTTGGCCTCCCCCTTTGGCCTCCCAATTTGGCGTCCCCTTTGGCCTCCCCCTTTGGCCTCCCAATTTGGCCTCCCCTTTGGCCTCCCCTTTGGCCTCCCAATTTGGCCTCCCAATTTGGCCTCCCCTTTGGCCTCCTCCTTTGACCTCCCCCTTTGGCCTCCCATTTGGCCTCCCCTTTTGACCTCCCCCTTTGACCTCCCCCTTTGGCCTCCCCCTTTGACCTCCCCCTTTGACCTCCCCCTTTGACCTCCCCCTTTGACCTCCCCCTTTGCGAAATCCTACATACGCCTCTGCCACAATGCACTGTGACCAAAGAAAAACCTCTTTTTTATTTGTATAACGATGAACAGTTTTGTCTGCTGTGTCATAGCATATAATGTGGCCTCTTCACTCTTTATAAAATATCACTCACGTCAGTGCACTTTTTAACATAAAAAATGGGGGACATTGTCCCTTCGCCCTTTCATATGCCCCCTCCGACTTGCCACCCATTCCCACCCCATCCTGTTTTATCAGTTAAACAACCCGGGTCTTATCTTTTATGGATTGTTTTTCTCAGGGCGTTTTCCGTAATCATCCGCAGAGGTCAAAGTTCTAAAACACACACTTGCAATAATTATGTCAATAGTATAAAAACGTAAACATCTCCATAAAGGGCAGTTTGGTTATTAGGCTGGGGCACAAAGGGGTACATTCAATTACAAAAAGGGCATACTTGTCCATAAAAGGACATTTTACTTATGGGGTACCAACAGGTAAATCAAATGGTAAAAATAATCTTGGCTTAGAAAAAAGAGTCTTGGTTTTTTGCGTAAGTACAAATCAAATGTGCGCAAAAAGGGGTGTTTTGGTTTTGGGGCTATGCAAACAAGCTAGATTAACTGTTTATGCACCGTGAACAGCGATTTGCATAATGGCTCAATTTATGACCCCCAATTCGATCGTTCGTTCACGAATGTCGTGTGCGGTTTCGCGTCATGAATATTCATCAGTGCGCTTTTGCGTGTCTCTAAACTCGCCGTGACCATTTTTTAGGGGATACATTTTATAGTCGTTGAACTGATGCATCTTCGCGCGCCTGCTGAATGACCTCCCGACAGGATGTCAGTTGGCCTGAATACGAGACGACGGTGTGCGCTCGTCTTGTTTTTATGAGTCCTTCGCGGGCCACATTATATTTAAACCAGCGACTGCGCAGCGCAGCTCAATAAACATTGCGTTAATTCATGACATTTCTGACCCGCGCAAAGCACCAGCGGCTTGGCAAAAAACGCCAGACTCGCGAATGCCAAGTGCCTTGGTTGATAATATGTATTATTTACTCAATGTTGTTGTTCTCCTCTTTATCCCTGAAGCCCGGGGTGAGGCTGGCACCGATACCGGTCGTCGATCTTTGTTTTCCCTTGTATCTATCGAGTTGGAATTCGCGGGGTTCTCATAAATCCTCTCGTATTTTTTAAACTGAACAAAGCCGCAAATCCCCGGGGCGTCATTAGGGAAAATGTGTATGTATCAAATATCCTGTATTACTACAAGATATGATTTATTCAAAGCCAAAGCGCCTGTGTCAGAACTTGAGTGTATACGGTTACCGTACATGCGATACTAACTACTTTTCCCACACTTACCTCGATTGAATATAATCCGGTCTAAGTTTTAGTTCATTGTTTAGCACAAGTTTCTTTAGACACTGCCTAATATAATATGAGTCTATTCAAATGAAAACTGCGTCACAAAAAAAGTTTAATGTATGAGGAAATCAAAATGAACGAACGAACGAACGAACGAACGAACGAACGGTAGTGCTTGGAACTCTGTAATGTTTAGTTCCCGTCGCAGTTGTAAAGTTTCCCTCCAAAATAAAATAAACTCAAGTAATCTATTCATATCGTTGTTGTTATTTTTTTAAGTCGCTTCCTCTCGATTAATTCGGTTAGTCTATTTCTGTGTGAACGTGATAATTCATAAACATGACTAATTAATTGAATCGGGTGGACTAGTTAGTTAGTTAGCCACAGTAGTAAATAAGATAAATTTGAAATGTGTTAACTTGTTCGGACCAAGTATGCGTGATCACAGGCACAGCTTTATGGAAAGGTAAACTACAACACGCTAATTCTAGACGCTAATAATTAACAATGATTGAATCAAAAGTTTGCGAGGTTTAGTAATCGGATATGACAGTGAATATTTAGTGTCGAGAGTCGTGATAATGCGCATGCTCACAGAGTCATTATTTGGACAGTTATTACCGATTCCTAGGGGCAATTTCCAATGCGATACGGGTTCTACACATTGAAACTGAAACGGGAATAGTGTTTAGCCAGCTATAATTGGCGTAGATAACATTACGGTTGTCAAAACTGTATGCAATGTTCATTAGCCAGGTGACGCTATAGTTTTGCTTGAAGCGAAGCAAAAGTCATGGTTTTGGGGGTAGGCACCCAGAAGAGATAATAAAAACTAACCACGCGTAGCTAAAATCAAGCATATCACACCAGTTGTTTGCAGAGAATGTGTTCTAAAGGTGTGAAATTCCGGTCAATTCTCCGATTGACCAAGGGCTGACAGCGCGACCGCTTATACAGAACCGTGACGTAGGGTTGTTTAACAGTATGGCGCGGCCCATGAAATTCAGATGTTTTGTTCAACAAGGTTTTCCAAGCAAACCACTGGCGTTGTATTCTTAAATGTAGTTACAAATGTTAGTGTTTTAGTAACTCTTACAGGTGCATAGGCCGAAGACCACGAGTTTTGTTTCGCTTTAAACACTGTTTAAACGTGCAAAGTCTGGTCGATTTGTTTTAATAAACCATGTTATATAGACATAGTATGAACTACAAAAATTATTTTCTAACACACTGGCCGCCCAAATGATTGATGAACCACAATGTTTTAATACAAGATGACCGTTATTTGTTTAATTTGAATGTTTCGCCCCGAATATCATGTTTACATTTCAGGATTTCGGCATACACCTGTCACATTTTAAGCTATGCTGTCAACAAAATTGACACAAAACTTGGAATTTCCAATTAATTATCTTGATGGCCTTTATTTTGAGTGTTTTTTGTAACGCAGTGGTCTATATGAGAACAATTATTCCACAAAGTTTAATAAAATAAAATATTAACAGTTTGGCAAATAAGCAATTACTGTTGCGTTTGCATACAGTATGAATTGTGTCCTGGTTTCTCCTGTGTCAAGATGTTGATGTTATTATGACCCATCTGGAGAAATCCAAATACTATGTGTCGTTATTATGATATTTAAAAATATTTTTTAATGTTATGTACCCTTTATTCTTAAGTAGAATTCTTCATTTTGTCAACGAGTATAGCTTTCATAAAACAGTGAACATGTTGTTAACTCAAAAGCCAAGGTCAATAAATAGGGTAAATGTGGAGTCTCTTATATGGGCTTGTTAGGCCATGTAGACCTCTAAGCAGAATCAACCACCCCAGAGTACTACTTCGCTGGCAGGGGACGTCCGCAGGTACACGCACGCACGCACGCACGCACGCACGCACGCACGCACGCACGCACGCACGCACGCACGCACGCACGCACGCACGCACGCACGCACGCACGCACGCACGCACGCACGCACGCACACACACACACACACACACACACACACACACACACACACACACATATATATATATATATATATCCGAGAAAAATTCCAGGGGGGCAAGTGCTCCCCCTGCGGACGCCCATGTACGCAGGGGCGGAGTTCCATCCAACAGAACCCCGTATGAACATTTCGATTACGGGAAATTTATGGAGATTATTGACGAGTTATGGTTTCATCCAATATTAAATGTAATCAAACATTAAACATTGTAGTCAGCAAAATCACGAATGCCAGATGTTGTCATACGTGACTCTGCTGACTCGATAGCGTTGACGTGACTTCGCTGGTTCGATATAAAGCGGCTGGTTCTGTGGTAAGCAGCCTGGCGGCAGCACTTTTTCCTCCCCTGGCGAGTTATGACTGCGTACTTTTGTTATTTGATAAGTGCCTGTGTGTCCTCGCGAGCCAGCGGTAGTGTTTTTACCTACTACTACCCCTGGCATATATCCTACACAATGTACGGAAATGCACCAAATCATTTGTACTTGCTGTGTTGGTCTGACTTGTTTCCAGAAACAAGGCGCGCGAACACAACTTCAAAGAGCATTTCAAGGAAACTGCCTATCACGACTGGTCGGTTCACAGCCAATTAAGTTCCCAAGAGCGAAGAACTAATGCGAGTAATATATTATTGGTTAACACAGCACCTGACATATACACGCTTGAATAGGTCGATCTGCCAGGGGTACTGACTAAGGGTGACTATCGGGGATAGTTTTACTATTGCAATAGTACCACGATAGCTGTTTCGCTGTTGCAATACTATTGCGATAGTATCGCGATAGCTGTTTCACTATTGCAATACTATTGCGATAGTTTCATTACTATCGCGATAGTATTGTAATATTATCCCGGAATAATGAAAACAGTCCCAAACTGTAACTAATCGACAATTCATGATGTTAAGCCGATAAATAAAAAAGTTCAATATAGTAAAAAAAACATGTTTAATTACATCATTACGGTAACACAAGTACCCCTGATGAATTGTTTTTGCCAACTCTCGTTACTATCGATATGTCAGTGTACTACCGACGATTACTGTCGATAGTATTGCATCGCCCTTAGACTATTACGATGCGTCGATAGTTCGATGTATTGTTACACTTTTGCGTACTGTTGTACTCAGCACCCCTTGCGGCGAGGATGAGAACCTACAACAACGACAACACAGTAACAAAAACATGTTTGCTTTAATGTTATCCTGATATGTGTTGTTACGACAAGTTTCAGCGCAAACTTGTTGACAAAACATTCCACTGCGTCGCGGTCTATAATATTTGACTTTACAATTACGATTTCATAAAAAAATAATATTCACTATGACCAACAACACGTAGACTAAGTGTGTTCACTACCATAATTTAATGTATTGGAATTTACAATGACAGTAGATGTTTGAATAATCCAATTCATTAGCATGGTATACCGTAATGTCATTTAATGTATCAATGGATACACCGGTACATCGATCAATCGGTCGATATTAGCACGAGCTGCAATAACATCGTCACGTGACTGCCTCATACCGCTGTCTAGTGATATCAGTTGACACTGATCCACACAGTTGTGACCCCCCCCCCACCCCATGGTCAATCTTCCCCGGATGGACTATCATAAGGCTAATCGAACCACTACGTCTATAGTAGATTTTCCTCCTCTCAAAATTGGCAGTGGTATTCAAATTATATTAAACTGCTCGATAATCTATTCAAACACACGTATTTGTTATTATAAAAAGATACGTTCTTTTATAGATTTCTTTCGATCGAGAGTTCTAACCTAATTATCATGTTATATTCATATTGTCGATTCTTCAACCACGCTACGAATGTTCGAATTTTCTGCAGTTCACACACTGATTGTGTCCCAAATTCGGTCTACCGCCATTTCCATCCAACACATTGAAGCCTTTCCAAATTCAGCCGCTCTCAGCTCAACTAACACTCTTGCTGTATTATCGGTCAAACACCACTGATCAATCACTGTATAGCAATAACGACATCGGACTTCGAAACGAGATGCCGGTCTTCTGATTGCCGGTATTCGATTTCGTTCAGTCCGCCTTGCCTCGGTTGACTCAGCTGTATAAATGAGTACCTGTCTATAGACAGTGGGGGGATATATGTGAACGATTAATCTTCGCGTAGTAATTGCAGCGTGGCTGAATGCTTCCCAGAGAAGACGAGTTGGTGCTGGAAGAACAGGTCTGCCAGGGATGAAATGTAAAGCGATTTGAGCGGCCCTGAAGCACCGGATATCGCGCTATGTACGAACGTAATAATTACCTTTACACGGTACACGAAAACAGTGATTTCGTTCATGCACAATTTAACAAAGATTGGTGATATCGGCCTATTCGGAACGGGGGGGCGGATTACATCTCCATGCGCCGGTGTATCTATATGTGGGGCTTAATTAGTGTACACTGTCGAAATGAATGCGGGTAACATATGGACGAATGCGAGCATAGTCTCTTATTGTCTGTTGATGTAATCCACTGCGCTAATGACGTGTCACTTTTTACACATACTTTAATCGACAGTTGCCCGGGGAAGTGCCGGAATGCGTCACTGGCGTCACTGCAGCTAATGTGTTTATTTACACCTTCAAAAGTCGTGGTTGATTCGTTGCCAACGACAACTAGGTCGAAGCTGCCGCTATGTGACCCAATGAGTCATAACATTATAGGGTTTAAATCATAACATAAATGCTCATTCGGCCTACTTCTCATCGTGGAAATTCAATATTAATATAGTTCGCGCGACCTTCGCTAGCTAGTCCTTTGAAAACATGGTTTCGATGTTATTGCCTTAATAAAAATTATGGACATAATAAAGTATTAAGTTTGCAGCGTCATAAGTTAATTCTTATCCTCGTTAACGTCAACATATCCTGTGTTGTCTAAATGTTTACAAAGTCATAGTTTGTATTAATAACTTGTATTTATAATACCCTGGGTAGGACGCAGCAGGAAGTGGGATGTTGGTCCTAAAATTGGTGGGAGGTGGGATTAGCGGGAGGTGGGATGTGGGCTTTCAAAGATGGTTCGGAGGTTTGCCCCCAAAACAGGTGGGAGATAGGAGGTTGAGACACCTGCCATTCCACCCCCATCCCACGCTGTTCCCAATATGTATACTCTTTGGCAAGTCTTTGGCAACTGTTCTTTCGTTTCTTCTTCATCTCCTTTGGTCCCTTGCGGGGGGGGAACACCTATTAATGTGTTCAGCCCTCTCGTCGAGTCGTCTCCATCTACTGCCATCTTCTGCCATTCTCTCCCACTCACGGCTCTTCACCCCTGCCCTTTCCAGATCTCTTTTTAACATTCTCCCTCCGTCTTAATTTCAGTCTTAATCTTCTCCATCTATACCACCCCCTTCTGTTTTCTGTGCTCTCTTGTTTCCATGCTACCGTTTTCCTTCATTTGGCGACTGCAAAATTTTTTAAACTTTATAACTTCATTTGCAGACAACGAAACCACATTCCGTAAAGACTGACATGCACCGAAGACGCAACAGCTATTAAACAAATCCAGGCACGGAAAACGCAAACACATCTCAATCATGTTTAATGGCAGATGTTTGACCAAGAGCGCAGAGCGTGATGTTTACGCCGTCAAATTTGAGCAATTCCCTAACGCTTCAGGCTTCATTGGCAACAGAAGAATGAAGCAACGAAGCAAGAGTAACCGCGTAGCACAATCATCAAGTTCGACACGCATATGTGAGAACCTGGTGAATTATTAAACAGCCCTGCCTCTTTTGTAACGGCTCCGTGAGATATCCAGCTATTTAAATGATGAGAACGAAAAGTCAATGATCTGACCACCTTTTATATTATACATGAGTGTTTTTCTGCAATACAAATGTTGTGTGTATGCCTATGTGCATGCAAGCATCTCAAATAAATGTGCTACAATAATACGGTGTGCAAATCGGTCATAACTTGTCATGCTTTCGTATTTATGGCTACAATTAAATACAGCGTCCGACCCCACAGCGAAGTGACGCCATCCACTGTGGATTTTGACAGCTCCTACGTGTCAATGTTGCGCAAACACCTTCGATCATTCGCGTCAACTCGTTGCTTTTAATTAAAACAACAACAATAATTATTATGTACTCGGTGTGTTGAGGGGTCACAAAGTGTCTTGCTTTATTCCGTCGCATAGCGGCGATATTGATTATATCCCCCGGACAAAGACCGTAAGACAACATAATTTGACAAAGTAGAGACGAACCGTGGGGAAGAAGAATTGAAGGTTGCTTAGCTGACGTGGGGCCAGCGGCAAAGAGGGCCGTCGATAGAGGGAACTGGCGAGATCTTGAGCGAGCCTTAATACGAAAAAAATTAAATACAAAAGTGTTGAGACCATATTTACTGCAACGAAAGTGCATTGTTGTGATGAAAGAAAATCTAGCAAACACGAAGACCTTGACATCCGCTGTGATCATCGGGTCAACCATGCAGCTGTGCAAGTTTGGAGACAAAGTACAAACGCATGACGACACTCTAGATGTGATAATAGGATGATGGAAACACTAGCATAGCAGTATAATTGTTGTTAACATTTTTCGACATGACACGCAATATATTGTCTTAAATACACAATGAAAATCATGCATTTGGATGCAGCGTTAAAGCTACTTTCTCAAAATTAATGGTTCGGCCCATCGCGATTCCGGTTCATTTATGTCCAGATGTGTAGTGTGTGATTAGTTTAATGTAATGTGCGCAGTCTGTTTAATAAACATGCCTATTTTGTTAAAATCATCGTAAGAATTTACTTTAATCGTTAGATCTGATAAGGATCAAAATGGTAAACACTGTGTGGGTCAATGCTGATCATGGGCGAGACCTCCATCCTCTCGCCGATCACATGACAAAGTTACGAAAATTCACCAAAGAAAAAAATCGTGATTTTTCAGCATTTCGATTATCACTTCACTTAATGCTTGAACAAGCATTAACTAATTTCATAGTATGTCTAATGATTTCACAAAAACTACACACAAAAGTTACACAAATGAGCTAGCATGTTGCAGTGGATACTAGGTAGGTTTGGGTTTTTGCAAAAATTATTTGAAATGAGACTGGCAAAAAAAACGAATTGATTAAGCACCTTTAAGAAACAAGAAATGTTTTGCTGACTTTCATTGACAAGCTGTGAGAGAACTTGTGTATAAATAGTGCACTCTCTGAGATCAAATAACGACTTTCATCCGATATGAAGAGTGCATGAGACTCCGCGAACGCCCATATCACTGATCCTGCCGTGCAATATGGCGGGATATTAAAATGTGGTCTGTCCTGGTGTTGCAGACACGGCGATATGGATGCTTCGATTCGCTGTTTTTCATTTATAAAAATAGAAACCACACTAACCATTAGGGGTGTAGCAATGTATAATCGACTCGAACGCTTTCTCAACCAGTCCCACATAATATCAGAAGACCAGTACAATTTCAGGAAAAAATATTCTACTTACATGGCTCTAATAAATCTTATAGATAAACTATCAAGTGGAACCGATAGCAAAACCTTCTAAGCATATATATATATACATATATATATATATATATATATATATATATATATATATATATATATATATATATATATATATATATTATATATACATACATACATACATACATACATACATACATACATACATACATAAATATATATATATATATATATATATATATATTATATATACATATATACATACATACATACATACATACATACATACATACATAAATATATATATATATATATATATATATATATATATATTTATTGATCTATCTAAAGCCTTCGACACTATGGACCACAATATACTATTCCAAAAACTTAAACATTTCCTCCCCTCATACATCTTAAAAACGGTTTACTGTTCTTTAGTTCAAGCACTTCCAAACAGCATCTCAACACTATTTCAAAGAAATATGGAAATCCACAATTACAATGCTATGAACAGCAATGATTACTTTATGCATAAAGCACGGACAAACACACGGAAATCTACAATTACATACTTTGGGCCCTCGTTCTGGAATTCCATACCGGAACACATACATAATTCTGCACCAGAAAACCAATTTAAAAACAAGTTAAAACAACGCCTGCTCTCGACACACTGCAACATGACCTACTTTCCCACTTAGACTTGATTCGGGCTTAAACTGTACTGATGTAGGTACACATACATGTCGTTGTCTATAACGAATCATACAGTTTTATTTAGTTTTATTTATTTTTATTTTTTGTTGTTACAAATAATAATGAATCTTCACTTTGCCCCACATTGTTTTATTGTGCTAGATGGATTACGACAACTTATTATAATTTTTTATATGCGTCACATCTACTATTATTAACATATTTTTTTGCAAATACTAACGAATATTCACTATATTGTTCAATTATCACGTCGTTAGATTGTGCTAGATTGTTGGATTAAGACGCCTCATTGTAATTTATTTATTTGCGTCACATCTATTATTATTAACGTTATCGTCAACTTGCAGCACCATTCCATGACAAGATTACTTTACCTAATCATTGATGGTTCTCGTAATAAGCCCCTTGGGGTTTCCAGAGAATCTCCTGAGTTACTACGTGAAATTTTTATTTATATTTATGACCGTACTTGTAACAACATTGTAAATGACTAACCAAATAAACTCACATTGATTGATTGGTTGGTTGATTGATTGATTGATTGATTGATTGAATAGATAGAACCATCGATGTGACGACGCAGTACTATCGATAATAAATATTGAGCCCTGCCGAATTGTTTTGCCAACTATTGTTACTTTCGATAGTTCAGTGTAGGCCTACTATCGACGATAATAAATATTGAACATTTGATAGTTATCGTCGATAGTAAGCCTACACTGGACTATTGAAATTAACAATAGTTGGCAAAACAATTCGGCAGGGCTACTTATGTCACTGCAATAACACAAATAAACATGTTTTTCAACTATATTGCATTCTTTTATTAATTTATCAACCAAACACCAACAATCAGCATTCGGCATTTTTAATCAACTTACCCCCAGGGCTAAGCGATAGTGCCACCCACCAAATACGGTTTGAGACCGCAATTCGCTATTCCGTGATAGTATCGCAATAGTGAAACAACCGCCGATAGTACCGCCGATAGTACCGCCGATAGTACCGCCGATAGTACCGCCGATAGTACCGCCGATAGTACCACTGTGTGCTCGCAATGGAAGAAGCTCGTTGCTGTTACACCATGCACCTGGAAGGCAATCGTCTAATACAACACAGCTGTTGTACCTCACATGACTAATCCAACGCAGTCGTCGTTGTTCGTGCTGTTGATGATGTTGTTGACTTGCATGATAACGATGACGACTATACACATACATGTAGGCCCTGTATGGTATCATATGGTCGATGATGATGATGATGATGGTGGTGGTGGTATTGGTGATGATAATGGTAATGGTGATCATGGTGATTTCGTCGATGGTGTTGTTGTTGATGATGATGATGATCATCATCATCATCGTAATAGTCACGTAGGTAAGAATGATAATGTTGGTGATGATGACGATGATAACAACGACGGTGCTGATGATGGTGATGATGCTGATGATGACGATGATGATAATGGAAGCCCATAACATCTTAATCGCATATCAAAGCAGCGGAAATAAATGTTGACACGTTCCCTCGTGCAGACACCAAGTGCCGGGTATCGCAGACGCGCAACCGAAAACATTATTTTTCTGCTTCTTCTTTTGCCTGGCGAACAAAGAGCTGCGTTAATTCGACCTCTGCCCGCGGATGTTCGGTATATCCTGGTTTTAGTTTCAGGGTGGAGCCGACAGGCATCGCCGAGGCCCAGATAGGTTTGGTACTTGTACATATACGTTGTCCCGCGTAGAACCTTTTAACAGATTTGGTCACACCCAAGTCCTGTTTCCCTAAAGCCTGAGCAAACCCCGCATTATCACCACTGCCGTACGTGACGGGTCCTAAACAATCAATGCATCATCATCGCTGTCGCATGTGGCGAGTCCTAAACAATCATGGTATCATCACCACCGCCGTACGTGACGAGTCCTACACAATACTATTTTACAAAAACCACCGGTATACGTGACGAGTCCTGTACAATAACGGTATCACCACCACTACCATACGTGACGTATCCCAAACAATAACTGTATCATTACCACCGCTGCACGTGACGATTCCTAGACAATAATGGTATCACCACCACTGCCGTACGTAACCAGTCCAAAACAATAAGTGCATCATCATCAATGCCGTACGTGACAAGTCCTAAACAATAATTGTATCAACACCACTGTCGTACGTGACGAGTTCGAAACAACAATTGTATCACTATCACTGCCATACGTGACGAGTCCGAAACAATAACTGCATCACCACAACTGCCATACGTGACGAGTCCAAAACAATAAGTGTATCACTACCACTGCCATACGTGACGAGTCCGAAACAATAATTGTGTCTACACTACTGCCGTTCGTGACAAGTCCTAAACAATAATTGTATCACCACCACTGCCAAACGTGACGAGTCTGAAACAATAATTATATCACCACCACTGTCGTACGTGGTGACCCTTAAACAATCACTGTACCCTCCCCCCACACCCCCCCGCCCACTGTTGGTAAAGAATCTGGTTAATTACTATGGGATAACAGCGGTGCACACACAGTCATGGTGGTCGATCAGTGTTGCCACTGCCACCACGTGAACAATTTCGTACCGGATGTGACGGAAGCATGTGCGCCTACAACGGCGGAACCTTAATACTGTGCGTGAAGACCCCCGCTACGTGGCCCATATTGCTAAAACATTACTCTACACATCCGGCAGTTGCTTTGCTTTATGCAGTAGAAATGCTGCAGCCCACTTCCGCCGGATACGACAACGGAAACTTGGTCGGCGCGGAGCATTTCGGGAAATGTCGGAACTACGAACCGGAACGGCAGCCAGTGATATTGACCTAAGCTAAAAATGTAAACATAGCGACGTCGCTAGCTTCGCTCGTTTCTTTTGCCAACCCATAATTTGACCACGCAACTTATTCAAACTGCAGTGAAACAAACAGCATGTTTGGTTTTTAAGTTTTATTTTTCATGAAATGGTACATCGAGCGATGATAAAGTTTACTCTCCTCCCGACCATGGTTACCTAAGATAAATTATAGCGATCCAAACATTTCAGCACATTAGACTTAAATGTTAACGTCCAATAATTATGAATAATGTCACAGTCCCAATAATCCGCAGCTTCGTATGAACGTATCTGACGTCTCGTCTCGTTGCGTCGAAATCCGCGAACAATCCTTCGTGCCGGTCGCCTTGTCGTCCACATCTCGAAGAAACACGTCCATCCACTTCGAAGTCGTCGTACGTACAACTGGTTGCCAGGCAGAAAATAAGGCGCGTCACTGATGCAACCACACCGTTTGATTGGTTAATAAGTCGAACTAATATCACAACAACCAAAACAGACCAGTATACATTTTTTTTCTACTAGACGACCACTTTCTAGGAATACGGACATTAACATAGCTGATTATTTTATAACAGAACAACTTCATAAACTGCAACTGCACAGTGACGTCATCATCGATGATTTGAGCGCAATGACGTCACGTTGATGCGCAGCTGCGATGTCGTGTCGGTTACGCATACGCCATTTATTCTTCTTCTTCCAATATACTACGTTTAGTTCATCATGTTGAGGGCATTTCTACGTAGGGCGCATGCGCACCAATTGTGGGTTTTAGAGATAGTGAGGCGCGGAACGTGACGGACAGGTCATCGGGGGAGCGGAGTTCGGGGTCACCACCCGCTGTTCACTCCACTGCCTGTGTCTTTCGGAAGAGACATTTCTACCTGGTGTCTATGCCAGGGGAAGTAAAACATCACACACAGCAGAATGACACAGGGAATAAGTGGGTAACCGGTCGTGGAATCGCACAGCTGACATCTCAATATGTATACTCCCATTGGCGCCAATATCCTGACATTAATTATCGAAGTAGCAGTAGAAATAGTGAGTTGTTTTCCATTTTCCTCTGTGGGATCTTTCACTTCTGAAAGGCATAGGCGCCAGGTGGAAGGGACGGGCGGCTTTTAGCGTCTCTTCCAAAAGGCACAGACATTGTAGGAATAACGAACTTCGAAACATTAGCAGATAGACTCGAACCCTCGTCCACTCGATCGACAGTCCGCTGAACTAACATAACCCACAAATATTCCAATCTCCTACAGTTAACGACATATTTTAAAGGGAAACAAGGGTAATCGTTTTGGGCCTATGCACCTGTAAGAGTTACTAAGACATAACCATTTGCAACTGCAATTAAGAATATCACGCCAGTGGTTTACTTGGAAAACCTTGTTGAACACTCACTTAATACGTCACACGTAGTCTAGGTTACCCGATTTTCATAGAACTGCGCATGTGCCTATCGGTCAGGCTGGTTAACATGTCAGCCCCAAGTCAACCTGAGAAATGACCGGAATCTCCCACTTTTAGAACTCATTCTGAGTAAACCACCGGCGTGATATTCTTGATTTTAGTTGGCATGGTTAGTTTTTTTATTATCTCTTTAAGGTGCATAGCCCCCAAACCATGACTTTTGTTTCGCTTTAAGAAATCACTGTATCACTGCCACCGCCGTACTTGACATATCTTAAGGAATCACTGCACCATCGCCACTGTCGTACGTGGCAAGTCCTAATACAGTCACTGCATCGCCACCAGCATCGAACGTGGCAGATTTAGAAACACGCGCTAAGAAACAACGGATGTTTTGCTTTTCCCCAGACAGGATGTAAAGCATCCGTTGCGTCAGCATGGAGATAGACAATCAAATAAAATTCACAACAACAGCAGGACTAAAAATGGAACAGCAGCCAAGATTGTTTAAAGGGGAAGTACGACAATGTTCACTGGTGAATTGATACGAAGCTAGTTAGGTTTTTAGTTAGCCATCCCGGATCTCATCTTTTTGTGGGTTCTAAACATTAAAAATTTTCACTGGTGAATTGGTACGAAAATAGTTAGGTTTTTATTTAGCCATCCCGGATTTCATCTTTTTTGGGTTCAAAACATAAACCATAAAAAATAGCTTCCCTTTTGTTGTGACTGACAAGATTGTCAGGTTTAAGAGATAGGCGTAGTAGTAAATAACTATAGCCACACCAATAAGCCTATTTGAGGTCAGACCACAATTAAGCTTCGAATGTAATGCCTAAGATGCGCAGTTTAGCCGATTTCAGTGATTTTATTTACGAAGAAGTAACTGTATTCTGCCAGCAAGGAGGGAACGTTTGAAATGTCGGACCTGCGGCAGTGAGATATTACAGTATGAAGCGGATTCGAAGAGAAGTAGGTATTTTGGTGGTGACGCTCCCGAAACACCGCTAGGCGTATTAATTAATGCCGGACAAAAACTGCCCATTTTGCGGATAAGCGAGTTTGCGACATGATTAGAAGAGCTGGAGGCATGTTTTTTGACGAAACTTCTTCATAATTTTTTTTTATGGTCTAGTTTCCTTATAACCAGACAAAACGTTAACATGGCCAACAATGCAGTAATGCAGTGTGGTCTGGCCCCTAGTCCATTGTTCGACCTACCGTTATCCAATACTGCACGACCCACCACCAAGGTCAGCGGTGAGGCTTATTGATGGCCATCGGCTCGCCGTCAGCCCACGCTTGTCATTAGCTCTTCCGCTGTCTTGACCGTCCACTCTTTAATGCTGTCTAGCGGGAATTAGACGATGAATGTAATTTCCTCCTCCCGTTTATCCTACCTCAGACAGCTGACTTTCACTATCCACCGCAGCGTGTCGCTTAAGTCACGTTCTCTCCCCCGTGTTTGCTACCCTAGCCTTCCCCATAGTAAAAAAAATCTATAAAAAAAATTGCAGAATATACTATAGGATTTCGCGGACACAACTGTGTAGAATTCAGAAAATATTTATAGAATTGCATAGAATATTCTATAGAATGTTTTCATATATATTTTATACACTATTCTATAGAAATGTTGCGGACATACCTGTTAAAGTTGTAGTACTCTACAATTTTCTATACACTATTCTGCATGCTCTGTAGAATTCCATAAAATGATATACAAATCTACAGAACATTGTAGACGTAAACTATGTCTATAGAATTATATAGATTTCTATATAATTCTATATCATTTAAAAAGAAAGAATTCCATAAAATGATATACAAATCTACAGAACATTGTAGACGTAAACTATGTCTATAGAATTATATAGATTTCTATATAATTAATTCTATATCATTTAAAAAGAAAGAATTGTATTGATTGCTTTGCTAAGGGTATCGCCATTTCGGCTGATAACTGTGTTCGCAATATGCAACTATATTCGGCCAAATTGTCATATGTTAATAAAGGTAAATCCCTGTACAGCGCGACATCCAGCCAACTGGACCGTTCATAGCGCTTTACACTTAACCACTGGCAGTTTCGAACACCAACTCGACTTCTGGGGAAGCATTCAGCTACGCCTCAATTACTGCGCGAGAACTACACATTTATTTATATCCACCACTGTCTATATATTCCAGTTTTATACAGCTGACTGAAGTGAAGCAACGTGGAATGAACTAAATTACCCACGCTTCCAAACGGCAGTTTTATATAGCTGAATGAAGTGAAGCAACGTGGAGTGAACGAAATTACCCACGCTTCCAAACGGCAGTTTTATACAGCTGAGTGAAGTGAAGCAACGTGGAGTGAACGAAATGACCCACGCTTCCAAACGGCAGTAGGTGTTATTTTATGTTAGACTATTGTGTGTGTCAAAGCTAGAATGCACTAATTCTACTTTTGTGAAAAAGATCGGTTGGACAGAGCGTAGGACGAACGGGAAGGTAAAGAAATGCAATGCTGTTTTGAGGCGCTATGTTAAAGAAGAATGAATAGACAGGTTCCTTACTAGAATACAAAACATCTTTTGGACACAACACATTATCTTTCCGAGATCCTAATTACGCCCCTGCATGAACCCAAAAGGAAAATAGTGATCGTTTCCTGTGCGTTTCTAACAAGTGGCTTAGGTGATAGTGGAGCTGGTAACCGCAAGGCGGCGCTGCTGTATACTGACTAACGTGACACTTCGTTGCGGGAACAAACCGAGGGACCAACCTTTCTATGCTATTATCAGCAGAGCGTGCTATTAGTCTAAATATCAAAGCTAAGTCGTCCGTCTTCGAACTTCAACATTTAGTGCATATCGTCGTTGTAGTTAACTACTACAGGCGAGAGCTACGGCTCGCTTCAAACGCACACGTTCTTTTAATTTTACCACACCTGCTCTTAATAAAACGTTAGGGCCTAGCGTGAATCAGAATATTAGGCGTCGCCAAAACTACGTGTTTTCACTTTCATTATACGTTACGGCACGTAAGAAGCGTATACATGTGTGTTTTCACGAGTTACATGCAAGGTATGACATCAGCACGCAATACACTTTCACTTTCGTTTAGATGCTAAGGCATAAATACGACGCGCAAAATCAATAGACGGGTGCGCAGTCAGGTCGTTTCATCACAAAAAGTCACGTTATATGGCATAACCTACAGTATATCCATTGTGCAATTTGAATGTATTTTAATGACCTATACTTTTCTTAATAAAGTCTGATGACAGTCATTTGTTTACAACTATCGACCAGACCGTTCAGCGTGAAAGTAAGCATATCGTTAGGGGCGAAGCATTCAAATTAAACAAATAACTGTCAAATTATATTAACACATAGTGGTTCATCCGAATACATTTGGGCTTTCAAGATGTTTGCATAGATATCGTTTATAAATACCATATGATATGACTTTATGATAAAAGCGATTAGACGTTTCACCTTTAACGATGTTGGTGGCAGCAGACGGAATAAACAAGAATCACCAATCTGGCTCGAGAGCACAAATTGAAAACATATTGTTTGGACTCACGAATTTCACAAATTACATAACTGGGAAACATAAGTGGAACATGTTTAGACCGTACATCTTGTTCCCACGGGAGTTGGATTCCTGCCCAGTTGGATGACTATTATTACTGCTGTTGTCATCATCGTTATCAATGACATCATCGGTCTATTTTTTATTCATGGCGTAGGGCGTTATAAAACGATGAGGTAGATTCGAAAAGTAGCCGCTAACTTGTTTATGAGTAATAACTTTAAAATGTACACATATGCATGAGTTATGTTTACAGTGCAAGGTTGACTAATTTATCTTATATTCGTATTGCAACTCTAGAAGCACGATTACTTCATGTGAACATAAAGGGAGATACACATTTTTCTTTTATATAATTATGGTAAAGATAAATGGTTCTATGCAGATATATAAATCAGATATAAAATATATATCCTCACATTACATTAATAGGTAATGGCCAACGTAAAATAGTAAATAGTTCATACATCCTTTTGTGTGACTTGACAGATTTATATTATAAGCCTTACTATTTTTTCATTATTTTATCATGTGAAACTACGAGTGACACACGTGTTCGTGTTTTCCTGTTGTTGGATTTGATTACGCCCACACGCACGCACGCACGCACGCACGCACGCACGCACGCACGCACGCACGCACGCACGCACGCACGCACGCACGCACGCACGCACGCACGCACGCACGCACGCACGCACGCACGCACGCACAATATGTAAACTTTTAATAACAATCGTAATTTTGCGTTTTTTTGTAGAATAGAGGCTACGCGAAAAAACCCATGGCGCCTCTTGTGAATAATAATGATACTAATATAAAGGTAAAATCGCGTGAGATTGTAGACGGGACACGTAATTAATTCGCGCGAATCTTTTGTCGTGCGCTTAAAAAAATGCGTAGCTACGCCAACGCATGCTCATTCAATTATTTTTATCTACAAATAGTATAAAAGTAATTGCTGACGGCACTGATGGTAAAGAAACCAATTTGACATGTGTAAATGGCACAACTTTAGTTACTTCTCAAAAGGTTAAAGTGACAAGTCACATACACAATTTGATAGTGCAGTTGTGGATGAACACAACTATTGTTTGCAGCCTAAATCAGATGTCTTTTCAGTATTATATATAAATGTAGGTGGGATTAAAACTAAATTGAAAGGTGTAGATTTTGAACAATATATTGAACAATTTGACTTGGTTTGTCTTGGCGAAACTAAATTAGATCGTTTGGATGATATTGTAATACCTGGTTATAAATGTTACATGTTAAATCGAACAGTATGCAAAGCAAAATCTGGTGGGATTGCTTCGCTAATAAAAGAGTATCTTTTAGCGTTTGTTAAGCCTCTTGAAAGTTCCAATGAGTGTGTCTTTTGGTTTGAAATTGATGAACAGCAGATAAAAACTTGAAAGTTCCAATGAGTGTGTCTTTTGGTTTGAAATTGATGAACAGCAGATAAAAACTTGAAAGTTCCAATGAGTGTGTCTTTTGGTTTGAAATTGATGAACAGCAGATAAAAACTTGAAAGTTCCAATGAGTGTGTCTTTTGGTTTGAAATTGATGAACAGCAGATAAAAACTTGAAAGTTCCAATGAGTGTGTCTTTTGGTTTGAAATTGATGAACAGCAGATAAAAACTTGCTTTTAGGAATTGTTTATATTCCTCCGGAATCATCTCCTTATTCAAGTGTTAGTATTTTTAATGATACTGAATTAGATATTTTGAATTTTTTGGAGTGTAAAGAATATCAAGTTGCACTGATTGGAGATTTTAATGCCAGGTGTGGTAACCTTCTTGATTTCGTAAGATTTGATGACCCTATAATGGAAGTACTGGGTTTAGAACAAGTAGATAGGAATGAGCTTTTCAATGAATGTACACTAGAAACTAGGTTTTTCAATTGAACGTTGTGTGTGTGACAAATATGTTAACAATTACGGTCACAGACTTGTACAGTTATGTAGAAATATGGATATTCACATTCCTAATGGAAGAGTTGGCAAAGATAGATACATAGGTAGTCTCACATGTAGAGATACTAGTACAGTAGATTATTTGATTGTTTCTTCACAAGTGTTTCCATGTGCTTATGATTTTTTTATTGATCATTTTAATGCACTGTTGTCCGATTGCAATAGAGCACTCTGTAATAAGGTTTGTACTCCAGCAAAACAACCTAACACATGTGATCTTTCTGGTTTTGTCAAGAATGGTTTCAACTTAAGTAAACGACCCAATTGGAAGCCTGAACACTCATTACGATTCTGTAGTAAAATTGATGAGTACAAACTGGAGCTTATACAAAGAGAACTTCATAAAATGTCAAATAACATTAAAAAAAACGGTATTAATTATATCACTGACAGTATTTGTGATTTATTAACAGATTCTGCAAAACAGATAGGTTGTTTTCGTGCTACAAATCGCAGTAACGTAACCATCAATAGTATAAATAATAAAAAGCCTTGGTTTACTCAATAGTGTAAACATAAGCATAATATGTAATTTGCCGCAAAGCGAAACCATACCAATGTTCAATCAGATTTAAGTAACCTACAACTTAAATGTGCGTGTAAAGAATATAAGAGAAAACTTAATTTGCAATTAAAAAAATACAAGAAAAACTGTCAAGATGAACTGAGGAGTTTAAAAAATAAAGATCCTAAGGCTTATTGGAATTTAATTAAAGGGTCTTCAGTTAAAGTTAAAAATGAGCTTCAAAATTTTTATTTGCAATCTTTTGTTGACCATTTTAAAAATAAATTTGAATTGTAATGATGTAACTAATAATGAAGGTTATGTAGACATTGATGCTCTAATTAATTCAGCTAATAATGACGTTATAAATGCTCCATTTACTGATGAAGAAGTATTAAAAGCTACACGCAGTTTAAAAAATAACAAGGCATGTTGTCCTGATCTAATAATGAATGAATTTCTTAAAGTTTCCACTCCTATAATGTTATCTGTATTTACAACATTATTCAATTTGGTTTTAGAATCAGGTTTTATTCCTAAGTCATGGACATGTGGATTTATTAAGCCAATTTATAAAAAATAAAGATTCTGTTGCAGATGCAAATAATTACAGGGGAATAACCATCCTCAGTTGTCTTGGCAAACTATTTACATCTGTACTAAATAACAGGTTGAATGAGTATTTAGATAGCATGAGCATGATAGGAGAAGAACAAGCAGGCTTTAGGTTATTCCACTTTAGATAGCATGAGCATGATAGGAGAAGAACAAGCAGGCTTTAGGTTATTCCACTTTAGATCATATATTTGTTTTTAAAAGCTTAATTGATATATACTTATCAAAAGGTAAAAAACTGTACTGCACTTTTATTGATTACAGTAAAGCTTTAGACACTATAAATAGACCTGCTTTGTGGAGTAAACTCATAAACCTTAATATTAATGGTAGAGTGTTAAATGTAATATACAACATATATACTAAGGCCAAGTCTTGTATTAAAATAAATGATAGTTGTATGTCTGACTTTTTTAATGCAATCAAGGGGTAAGGCAGGGGGAGAATCTTCGCCATTGTTATTTAAAAATGTTCTTAATGACATGAAAGATAATGCATAATCTGGTCAATGTATACATATTGTAATCCTCAATGTATACATACTGTATTCCGCTTCCATTGGAAAATGGTCTAGACAATAGCCTATATTCAACTGGAAAATGGCCTAGATACTACATTCGGCTGGAAAATGGCCTATATACCATATTTCGCTGGAACAGTTGTATAGTTCACGACTAAGTTAATTCTAGTCTAATTCAATTTTAGCAACATGGTATTCGTACGTCGTATTACTGGAACGTTCTTGCCAAGCTATTAGACAAACAAAGCCTAGCGTATGGACAGGTTAATTGGACGAAGTTTGCGACTGTCCTACAGCAATGTAACCATCCATATGACAATGAAACATTCCGAGTTTATAATTAAAGTGGAAGTCTGGGGCGAGACGACAAAGCTAATAATAATTTTATCACCAATAAGCAGAAAGCATAAATCTAACAGCAGACATGATTGTTTCACATATTAATAAATCTATAAACAGCATGTAACAGAGTTTTTGCAGACGCTAAGCCAGTCTGCGCCCGCAGGGCTGTTTGAAAGTCACAGGTCGTGTCTGCCACTGAAGAGATTGTGCAGATCGATTGCGCGTTTGCGTCTATCAATAGTTCGCAATACCGATGGTAATTTGGATCCACTGTCTTCCGATATTCTTCGTCCGTTTAGCAACGCGATACGTACCATAGGAGTCGTACATAAATGTATCAGAATAACAAGTTATCATTTGTCATTTTTAACTGTTAAATTGTTTCCGACTAACTATTGCAACAACATCTCATAACATACTTCCGTATAGAGTAACGGGCGTGCGTGCGTGCGTGCGTGCGTGCGTGCGTGCGTGCGTGCGTCCGGGCGGGCGGGCGGGCGGGCGGGCGGGCGGGCGGGCGGGCGGGCGGGCGGGCGGGCGGGCGGGCGGGCGGGCGGGCGGGCGGGCGGGCGGGCGGGCGGGCGGGCGGGCGGGCGGGCGGGCGGGCGGGCGGGCGGGCGGGCGGGCGGGCGGGCGGGCGGGCGGGCGGGCGGGCGGGCGGGCGGGCGGGCGGGCGGGCGGGCGGGCGGGCGGGCGGGCGGGCGGGCGGGCGGGCTGGATGGATGTGTGGATGCGTGAATGCATGTATGTAACGATACGTTTCATCATGTTCATGTCGTTAAGTTAAATTCATTTGACTAACTAACGTCTTTGGAAAACCCCACCGTTTTCGCCTATACGGCCTCCCCGTTGTGACGCATTTAAGACCACGGAAACGGCGGCAAGGCTGAAAAACGGTGTCTTCTTGTTCTTCCTAAACTTCCCGTAACTTCAATAGCGCACTCAACAAGCCTCAGTGAAGCTTCTCAAACCTCAATGGTCCTCCGCCTCAGCTTGAAGTGAGGTCCAAGTCCACTGCTTGATGTTGTCCTTTTTCAGTTTCAAACACCTCCGAAGACCGACTCTCGCGAATGGTCTAGCTGTGCGCAGTCAACTGCGCTAAAATCTCGCGAGATGCAATCAACACATCACAGTTTGCACTACCAGCTTCCTTTGAGCAGGCGCAGCAAAACAGCGGATGTAGATATTCATACGGGTTTGTTTGCGATCTTACGGATTTTCGTTGTACGTTTCTATGTACACTTGCGTTGGAATCGGTCTTTCTGAACTGTTACTCTGGACTCAAAGAACGAGCATAACTAGTGAATGTAGTGATGTATTGGGGGCACGTCTTGGATGAATCTGGGTCATCACACATTTGCCCTGGGTCATAGCTAAACAGATAACAAGTCACACTCCGAATAAATACTGCTGCTCTTTTGTATACAATCGTGCCTCCTCTAGTGCCCTGAATGTGCAGCTGACCCCAGTGCCTTCCTGAAATACACACTTTTAGCTGGCTCCCTGCATAGCGCGACACAATTTATTCCCAAAGAAACTGTCTAAAAGTCATCGTTCGCGGTATCCATTGCATTAACAAATACACCAGATGCAATTTATTACGAAACCGCGGATTATCCAATTTCCGGCCCTAAAAAGCAAAGTACTTTTTGTGCGCGTTTCCGCAAATAACCCGCCCAGTATACTGCGGCCTTGATCAACGAGCGTTGAGCGCCCATTCCTATGGAAGCAAGAGCCCGTCAAAAAGATCGAATACCATCGCGTCTCAATTATATTTACGAAATTTGCGACGCGAGGGTATATATATATATATATATATATATATATATATATATATATATATATATATATATATATATATATATATATATATATATATATATATATATATATATAGGGTATATAGGAGTCAGACCACAGTAGAGAATTGCATTGGTGGCCATGTTAACGTTTTGTCTGATTATAAGAAAACCTGACCACTAAAAATTCTGAAACGTTTTTACAGCAACTGCCATCATCTCACTGACATGCTGACCAACTTTTATCAAAATCACATACCTCCAGCTGTTTTAAAATGCCCCCACGTGCGATGCCCGTCAATATTGACAAAAATTGCCATGTATTCATGCGCCCACGTGGCCCATAGCAGAAAAATTCCCATAAATCCCTCCGGCAGTTAAGCTCTCAAAAAATGTACTATTTCACAGCCAATAGCTTCTATAAACAGACCTGTGAATAGTCCTGCTCAAAGGCACTCATGTCACATAATATGAATTTATTAAGTTCCCATTTCACAATTTCACGTGCCCTACATTCGTCAACAGTGGTCTTACCCCTTCAGTTTTACCGGATCGAGTGGCTTGATCCGCGAACTACTTTGCCGCTGCGTGCAAAATGATCGGTACGAACTATGCACGTGACGACATGCACGCGCACGAACGATGCAAGATGGTGACGCTGTGCAGGGTCAGGGTGGATTTTTCAATTTATTTTGCGTGGAATTACGTTAGTTTTTTTGAAGAAACGTGCGATATGTGTTTACTGCATGTGGGTGAGGGGATTGAAACATAAAATGACCTAATTATTTAATAAGTTTTCCTTCTCTTTATTGAAACATAAAATGTACTAAATATTTAATAAGTTTTCCTTCTCTTTATTCAGACAAAAAACTAAACATTTTCCATGGCAAGGGGTACAGCTCAATGATGATTAATGTGCGTTATTTAACCATCACCAATAATCGTGTATAATCCTCCTATCTGCACGAAGCCACTAATCCCAATATTTCGGCTCACCCATTGTAGTAGCACATAAGTACTGATAAACATCGGTTTGGTTTAACAGCGTGACTGCCCCGAATTTACGGTGATATATTTATATATCCCCCGTTCCACCCTAGTCGAATTGTTATAAAATAACCCTCACAATAATATAAAAATGTTAGGTAAAACATCGATTTAAAAGCGTTTAAAATAAAAATGTATCGGTATGCAAATTCTGCCGGAAAGTGGAGTGCCCCCCCCCTCTCCGAGCGACTTGTTTGTATTATATTCACCTCTCATTTTAAGCGAACACAATAAATATGTTTGGCCTACTTCTGCTTGACGGCCTTCAAGGTCATTCTAGCGCGCGCTCCCTTCCGGAGCTACAGTCGCTTGTGAAAATGTTGTCGTGGTTATGGAGCACAACCTGGCTATACTCCATCTAGAAGTGCCGGCACTGGATAAGGGTCCAACTGAAAACATTGCAGTTTGATTATGCTAAACGAAATTAGTTTCATAGGGAGGGGTCACCACGTGTATCCACAGGTGGGTGCAGTTCAGTTTCATGTAAGGGGGGTCCGACGATAAATGACATTGGTTTTGTTTTGTTTCAAACATTGTTGTTATGAGATAACCCCTAACAGCATTATGACTTTAATGACAAGTCACATTTTAATTTGACATTAATTAATTTTGATTTTAACATCACAACATTCTTAGGAACACCTAAAAGAAATGTAATTTTTTTCAAATCAATAATTTTTCTTGAGAAATGTTTTGTTGTAGAAACACTTCTATGAATTAACACATTATAGTGCTTCAATGATGTGCAACAAACAAAACACACACACAAAGCGTTATGCATATACAATCACCTATTTATTTCCACAATCTGAACTCTATATACACAGAACAAAACGTGCTGCCATGTTTGTATCATGTCCAGCGAACATGTCAATCTTTGTACAGGACCAGGCTTTATCTGGTCAACTGTCAACAAATACGTGTCACATAGACCGTAATTCACACACTCGTAAGCCAATACTTTCACCTTGAACGTACACATACACAGTATGAACATACACATACCTAATTATTTACTTCCTACATAACCGATATAAAAATAGCCAACTCTCAGTTTTATTCTCCCACGCATATCGATCCGCTTACAGGTTACAAAATTAAGTAGTAGCAAGCGGTCAAGCGCAGTCAGCGAACAAGCACAAACCATCAGTCAAACTCTAGCTGTCATACAGGGCTTAAAGGGTTAACGGTGCCTGATAAAAGGTTCACTCGATCCTAGATATTGACACACAGCTGGTGATATTTTCTCCAATAAATGACTTCCATCGCAGAGCTTGCGACTTAATCACCAGCGTGCCCGACAAATACTCTCCATTCACCTTCCACCTATGAAATTAGTTATCAACACATACAATACGATTAATGTGAACCTACTATAGCTCAAAACCACATCACTGATGGTTTAATCACACAATTCTATTCCCATATGGAATTCATTATATGGCACAACCTCTCCGCCCAAACTAAGTAAGCCTAAATGGCTCGTAACACCGAATGCAATAGGCGACGATGGTAACTGAAGGATAGCGAATATATTTTCCAATCTGACTAGATTACGTCGGTGATAGCAAGTTTGCTGAAAATTAATCATAGAACTAAAGATGAAAAAAAAACATCATAGATGATACTAACTATACCATCCATACAATATTGTGAAGCAACACTTTGCAACTGAAAAACTAACCATTTAGAAAAGAACAGATTCATCATCAACTCAACTACATTGTGTAAAATTACTGATTTCATGTGTGGAAAATGTAGTAGAAATTATGTTAATCTTCGTGATATGCCTGCGTAAAACACACTGCATAACTAGGTTTTAAAACAAACCAAATTACAATCTTCAAAACTCCCGATGTTTCCAAGCTATATGATTATCATTCCTCCCATCCAAGCTTTTTAATAATAAATAATAATATTAATTCCACACAGACGACACGAGAAACGGTCAAATATTCAACAAATATTTTACTAGAGTTACATGTATATATGCCACATTCAACAACTGGTATCACCTCACCAATAACAGCGACGTTTACATCAGCGAAACAAAGTAGGGCTAACAGAACTACGATCCTGTTTTCACAAAACAACTTAAAGTTTGAATCAATGGCTGGAATTTGTTTGAACTGGCTAAATAAAAATAATGATCCAACAACTGCGACTGTCCAAAAAGAGCAATCCGTCCTTTCTGGACGCCCAGAATCTGCGTCACCCCAAATGTCTCATTACCGATAAATCAGAGCGCAACTATGAACTGACATGGAATACTGCCATTTTGTCTGGCCTGAGACAACTAAAAATAAACCGCAAACGAAAACAAACTTTTCATGTGCAAATACCATCCAGTAAAGAATAAATAAAGCCTGTTTGGGTGTTTGGGTTAACACAGATCAATTCCTTGGGTGCTTTCCTTCACAAGTACGCATACACTCATATACACACCCAGAATGTCTATTGCATGAGAGATCAATTTCAAATTAATAAATCATCACCCATTTTCAGCCATATGTTGTTACAAGGGCCAATACCTGTTACACTGAATATACTGACTAGCTATGACCTGCGTTTCATTAGAAGCAAGGCGAAATGGCTGTGAATGTAACATGCCCGCATATAGCTGCATCTGGCCGTTACATGTTAACGTGACAATTACAAAGGCAACTCCTACTGAGGCCAGACAAGAATTAAACTAGCATTATACACACACACCAATGCCAAATCGGTTTGCCATATTGGGAAGGAAAGGGTCAACTTCTCAGTGTGGATTAAAAGCACATTTCACAGCTTCTGTGCTCTCAAAACACGTCAGGATCAAGATATGGCAACTGGCATTCAACTCCAGCCTAGGTAAAGTATTGTATTTCTCTCTTTTAAATACTGCCCGTTTTCCCTAAATGGGACAACTGCTTTGATCCGATTATTGTGTACCCTTCCTTCTCACATTACCCCACCCCAGATGCGTCTATAAAGAAATATGTTAGCTACTTCCTTAAACTGTTTCCGAGAACACTTCTTGCCTGGCACACTGCAAATGTAAATGTTTCACATCGAACCGCAGCATTCTTACCCTGGCAACATAAAATACTCTTTTTACTGAAGCCATCACTAAAATATGCAAGAGGAATGAACGTTAGCAAAACTATCCGACAGCATCTAGGCTTCCACGATCGCACCAGACCATTATGTGCTTGTTAACCCTTTCCCTCCTGCATGTGCGAACCAGTGTCGGCTGTGTGGCAAATAAGCACCGATGGTACCGATACCATTGTATAAACACGGAATGGTTACACGTATAGTAGCACACACACACAAGTATAATATATATATATACATAAGCGCCTATGTTTTTGTTTGAGATTTTTCTCCTTTCCACTTCGGCGAGCCTCATCCGTTTAATGCCCATTTAGAGTCACACGACACCAAACATAGCCAGCTGGGAGCGTATCACATTCCAGCTACAACTATGGGTGTTTTACACCAACACAATTACACGTTATAATTGTAACATTTATAACAACGTACACACATAAAACATAACATGATAACGTCAATGCCTACTAAGCTATCAAATGTCAATGAAAAACCTGATATCTTAAATTTCCCCGTATCCGGGGCACTTGATTTCGGCAGGCTGGATATATCATACCAGTGTTTTTTTTGCCCCGAATATATTTCCGCACTTCGCCCCTTCCCTCCCCCCAGGTGGCTTCACTAGGATCCCGCACATCCCTGGAATTGAACACCTGTATTGATACATACTGGCAAAGTCCTACTAAATAATAGCGTTTTAAACATCAAAACAATTTCACAAAAAGAAATTACACCAATCAAACGTATTCGCATACTAGCTAGTTGCTCGTCTACTGCCAAACAGCTGTTTTGACAGTCTAGCCGCAGTTTGGGTGAGTCATACCAAAAGCATTTTTGCTGTAGGTAAACAACACCGACACTGACAACCCAAAGCATGTTGGCAGGTCAGCAATCCTTGTCCGACAATCCCAGCCATGAATACAGCAACGCTACACCACTTCATACCAGTAGCAGTTATGAAAGATATCAAATATATATATAAGCACACAGTTATATAGATCTCTAGCCTGCGCACAAACAACTTGCCACAGCAAGACTTCAATCCCAACTCGAGTGACTCACAAACTGCATGTCAAAATCTGTCACCGTGACAATGCAGTTACCATAGTTACCACACAAGCACCAGTACGGCAGCAAACGAAACAGAAACCACGCGTATATCATCCTATTCAACTCAGATGTAAAAATATACAGAAAATAATTTCAATATTCCACAGATTAATGGCACTCCTCATATTTTGTCATCCTCCCATTCTCAACTCCAGCAAAACCTGACCAGCACAAAATGTACGCAACAATAAATATTAAAATTAATCAACACGATTAAAGCTACTTTACACTTTGTCACGGTTCGGTCATTAGTGTCATGTTTTCCACTTGGGTACACTGCAAGACTACTGGGTAACGAAAGATGCAGTGTTTACGCACTAGTCATCAGTCATTTCCAGGCAACGCAGGGAATTCGAACACCTCTGGATACCACAAACACTGTCACCATGGTAACTCTGGCCAACAGTTTCACAATCACATCTGTGACAAATAGTCAACCAACAAAACAGCCGCATCGAGGGAATCGTGGCTGAAGCGCGATCACAACGACATCCAGACACCATTATTACACACGCAACGATCGTCTTTTCCATACAGCTCCTAATTGCATATAACATCTGGCTTGACGACGAAGCTCTGTTCAAGTGGTCGGATAAAATGATAGTCCTGCACGTGACAGAAGGGACATCGGATCGCGCGGCTGTACTCGCTGAAGAAGTTGAATCCGCAGCTGGGATCGAGGATCGTGCGACGGCAATGCTTGCATGACAGCCGCTGTGCGCAACACGGCATCGCGGCGAAGATGTCGTAGGCGTACATGGTGCCGATGACGAGGCAGCTTCCGGACCACGGCGTGCGACATGCCAAACACTGCAGACTGCCCTCGAGACAGCGCATGCACACCGCATTCAGGTAGAGCAATTTGCAGTCAAACATCACCTACGGGTCACAGGAAAACTTTGTGAAAATTTCGGTATGTTTTTTCTCTCATGTTTATGTGCAGAGTAACGCAGAGAGTACCATTATGCAAACTTTCCCAGATTACTGCCCCCCCCAAAAAATTTCCACTTTCTTCCAGATGCCCCCAGCCCATGATATTGATTATTATCAAGCCATTAACTACCAAAGCCTTTATCCAACATAATTTTTGCATGTCATTGTTTGCCAAAGGCATCCCCTGGCACTACATGGTGCCACCCCTTGTTTGGGAATGGCTGTCTGCTGAATGCATGTATACACAATAAAACGTAAACAACCTGTGCAGCATAGTGCTAGCTGGATCCAATTACAGTTTTGACTGGCCAATCAATAACCAAGGTGCAGCTAAACATGCCAGATAATATATAGTTAGTGGTACGGTTTTACTCACATTCTTTGTGATAGTCCTGTAGTATGTTTACAATAGAGCAGTGGAGAAGCTTTTGGCTTTGTAGATACTCTAATACTAGGCAATATGCAAGGAGTTTGGTTCTAATTAATTAATAGCCTATTTAAATTTCACTTGTTACAATACATTGAGCAGTGGAGAAGCTTTTGGCTTTGTGGATACTCTAATACTAGGCAATATGCAAGGAGTTTGGTTCTAATTAATTAATACATTGCTCCCGACTTTTAATGTTTTAAACCCCCCCCCGAATATCTTAATGTCTTACAAGCCAGCAGCGAAGTAAAACAGTCGTTACATACCTGCATGTCGGTGTTATAGCGCTGGGGCGACAAGAAGAACGTGCCATCAATGAGTGGATACTTGTCGAAGATCGTCAGCCGACTTTGGCAGACGACACATCCGACGGCGGTAACCTGGTGGGTGCTGAGGTTGGTCAAGAGGAAGCAGCGGATTTCGTCGTTTCCGTGCGGTCCCTCGTCCTCCATCTTAATGTGGTACGGGTTCTGCTGGTGGCGCGGTAGCGCGTTGAACACCGTCAGATCCTTGCGTCGTCGGAAGATGTTCCCGGCGGCTGCCTGCTCAGGGTCGGCGAAGAACTCGAAGTGGTTGCGCGTCGACAGACCTCCGCCGGGCGTCAGGGGCGGCGTGCCGGCAGAGCTCGGCGGACTGGACCCGGTGCTGGAGAAGCTAGATGTGCGTACGCGCAGCTGCGCCCGCATGGACTGGGGCGGACCGCCGGATGTATACAAACCCGAGGTACAGCCGCCGCTACACATGCCGGCGCCGCCGCTTCCCTTCGTCAGCATTGCCAGTGGCCTGTCGTTCTTCCGCCGGTGTTTCTTGTGCTTCTTGTCGGCGGCGTCCGAGCGCGGAGGCGGGAAGTAGTTGAGGTCCTTGCGCAGGTGCCCCTTGCCACAGCGACAGTCGCACGCCCGGTACGCGAGATCGTAGCCTTTCTTCGTCCACAGGTTCTGCATGCGCTGCTTCTCGCTCCAGCTGCGCGCCCGGCCGCACGACCGCAGGTAGACGAGCACCTGCTGCTCCCAGTCGCGGAAGCAGTCAGCGTGCATCCATTCGCCCTCCATGCACGCCACGTTGTTGCAGACGACACGAACGGCGTCGCTCGGGTCGCGGGTGTCGATCGGCTCGCTGAAGTACCGCGGGCAGCCGGTCGGCACGCAACAATACGTGACGGAATCGGCGGCGACGGCAGCAGCCGCTCCGTCCATGTTGTCGTCGGCTTGGCGTCCCTGCGCCGGCTGCTGTTGCTGCTGGCGAGGCATGGCCTCGTGGCCGGCCGGCTCCCCCGACAAGCGTACTGCTACCACGGGGCGTCCGCGCTTGTTTAGCGGCATTTCTATCACCCAACTCAAGTTCGCACTCGACTACTTACGCACAGTTGTCCGAAAAGCGCTGGTCGACAAATGTTAGCTCCGTAAAACCACGTGTAAAAAACAACAGACCGCTCCAAAATGTACGAACAACCACTAACGTTCTCTCCTATCTCTATACTTGCCTTGTTTTGATCAGCGACGATTTATTTCTGGCGGAGTGGTGCGGGGGGCGTGGCATCAGGCCCCGGAACGATATATGTAATTTTGGAACGAGCGGCGCTGATTGGCCGATTTGTTTGTTCGTAAATATTGCTGGCGTGCAGAAACGCAGACGCCGTTTTTCAGTATAAGACGTGGTGGTGTTGTTGTTAGTGTTGTCGCAAAATCAACTCTTATTTAAATATCCATGGTATCGTGACCCATATATTTGCTAGATTATTGACAGTACGTGTGATATTCGTTGATCTTTTAAAAGATATTTGACTCGCGCATCAGTCAAGTATCGTATTTCACAGACATCATTCATGATGTCGAGAAACGTGTAATATAATTTTCTTATGTGTCATCGTTTTGGTATTATCACGTGTTATTGCTTTATATATCTTGTCTTGTGTAGAATATTGGCCAACGCTATTTAAATCATATCAGATGGAAATCTAATGAAAGCGTGTCGGCTAATCCAAGGTCGGGTCAAATTGAGAATTAACCCTTTCCTAACCGAAATCGTCCACTGGCCACGGGGACGATCACATTAATCACGTCAGTATGTGTTATAAAATAGGCTTAGTCTTTCTAACACGACGAGTGACAAACCACGCGCATTTTAAAGGAAATATTTAAACATAGAAAGATTGCACCGGCAAGATGGACGAACCATTATTCATAGTAAACATTGACTTCACATTGCGTCGCTGTCAACACCGTCGTTTCTTTGTCCCACTAAATATAGCTGCGGTGACGTCTTCATTGGGTAGACCAAAGAACAGATTTTATCACATTGAAGATTGCATGATAACTTGGGAACTTATGAATTAATGAAATGGCTAGGATCTATATTTAAAACGGAAGCACATTTTGAGATAGCATATGGACGGAATAAACACAATACAATACGATATTATAGACAACGCACGAACGTAACAGTATATATAGGTAGGTAAACATAATTAAATGTGTATGTACCTGTGTATGTATGTATGCACGTGTGTGCGTGAATATATGTGCGCACGCATGTACTAGATACTAAATTATTGTTCGAATAAAAACGGAATGGCAGATAATCAATTTGGAAACACAGATCTAGGTAGACGATTGGATTTATGGCCATCTGTAGGCCCCTACTTTTGTTACCTATGGAAGACACTTATATACTGCCAAGTGGCGTTTTATTCAACTCGATACAATGTAACACACACGTGGTGCCTAGTCGACTTATGGGGCTAACGCGGATCACATCTTTGTCGGGCCAAGTTGTTTACGAGTCGCTGTCGTATGCTAGGCCTAGATTATAATTATTCTCGATCCAGACCGGTTCTGATTTTGTGACGATTTCGCACGCGCGGTTTGACACAATCTCGATTTAGTCAAAATTCATCACACGGGTGGACTTCTGATCAAACTGTATGCATTGGTAACAAGAAGACTAGCTACCACTAAAAACAGTTCGCACGGACTCCGGAGACAGTCAGAAAACATAGAAACGGAACACGTTAACTCAAATACATTCCTAGCAATCATTATTATCATAAGAAATGGAAAGATCACGTTTTTATTTATATATTTTTTCACCCAATCCCAGGTGTAGATCTAGGTTATTATGTTTCTGCATTATATGTAGTCATCGGTAGTGATAGTAATGGTTATAATTAAAGAACAGCCCGGCCGCTGTCAAAACTCTCAGGGATTCGTTTTCTGCCGCACTACACAAACGGATGACGTCGTAATATATTTGGATTTTCGAATCTGTCAAAAGTGTGGTACACGGGTTTTTGGTGGATTTTTTTGCCACGACATACATATAAATACACTGCTAAGTGCAATGTTCCATGAAATAGCAAAATTTGGCGAAATATGTCGAACACCGCTGAAAGCTGTACCTGGGTATTCTGTGAACTGTTCGAAAAGAACGCACTGAGGACTCCGCTTAACGAAATCACGAATAGTAGAATCATCCGCTTAGTAGAATCAAATATATTAGTCCATGGGCCAGACCAGATGTCGGTACCACCTGGGGGAACTTCATCGTTGGCAAATTATTTGTTCCACCACTGTAAGTAAACAAATATGCGATAACCTTTCCAAATGAGTAGCTTTATCCTTTTGGTTGAGCATAACGTGTTTTTACATAAAACGCCAATACGTGCTATGTAAAAAAAACTGTTTCATTCATTATTAACTTTATGAGATGCGGTTTGCGACATCATGTGGGCCATGAAAAATAAACAGGATTTGATATCTGAACTTTTTGTTAGACCAACTATGGGGGGGGGAATCTCCCCTTTGGGGGTCCACGGAAAAGCCTATTTTTTTCTCGTTTACCATCGGATTTCAAATTTGAAAGGTGTTTGAGGTGCGTATTGGATGTACGGAAAAACGTATGGTAACAACTTTTTAAATTTAAAAACTCGAACTCGGCAAGGACAACCAGACGTAGACGTAGAGCAGAGTGAAGCCATCATGCCAAAGTCGGTCAGCCTCTTCGTGTACTATCTCCTGACAGATACCAAGGATGATGCTCATGCATCCAAAAGAGCCTAATGGCTTGTAAGCTCGTTTGGTCAATACACGGTATATGCTATTACTTATGGTAAGACGAAGCCCCACAAAGCACATCATTCTGCATTTGCAGTCAAGTCACTGACAGGGAATGTCGAACTGATACATACACTCAACCGACTTGGTCACAGTGTATCCTACTCCCAGCTCGACTTGGTCACAGTGTATCCTACTCCCAGCTCGACTTGGTCACAGTGTATCCTACTCACAGCTCGACTTAGTCACAGTGTATCCTACTCCCAGCTCGACTTGGTAACAGTGTATCCTACTCACAGCTCGACTTGGTCACAGTGTATCCTACTCCCAGCTCGACTTGGTCACAGTGTATCCTACTCCCAGCTCGACTTGGTCACAGTGTATCCTACTCCCAGCTCGACTTGGTCACAGTGTATCCTACTCCCAGCTCGACTTGGTCACAGTGTATCCTACTCACAGCTCGACTTGGTCACAGTGTGTCCTACTCCCAGCTCGACTTGGTAACAGTGTATCCTACTCACAGCTCGACTTGGTCACAGTGTATCCTACTCCCAGCTCGACTTGGTCACAGTGTATCCTACTCCCAGCTCGACTTGGTCACAGTGTATCCTACTCCCAGCTCGACTTGGTCACAGTGTATCCTACTCCCAGCTCGACTTGGTCACAGTGTATCCTACTCCCAGCTCGACTTGGTCACAGTGTATCCTACTCCCAGCTCGACCTGGTCACAGTGTATCCTACTCCCAGCTCGACTTGGTCACAGTGTATCCTACTCCCAGCTCGACTTGGTCACAGTGTATCCTACTCCCAGCTCGAAGAGATTGACACAGCCCTCTGTCTACAAAAACTGTCACTGTCAGAAGGCGATGTTCCCCTTCCAGCAAACATCCATCCTGGAGTATTCACGACCTTGGCCTGGGACAAAACTTGAGGAGACCATCAGTGAGTTGCCGTCCAAACCAAGCTTGTCGACCCACAGCATCCAAAGTCCTGCCCCCAGTTGACAACACAAAGCAGATAAGTATTAGCACTCCACCACTAATGCTGTCCACGTACAACGTTGGACAACGAGAGGGGCCGTCACAAGCCACAAGTGTAGATGTTGACAGCCCAGCCGTGGTTCAGCCTGCCAGAGAGAAGAACCTTGTCTGGATCATAGCACGCATGTCAGAACAAGAAGATCAGTCAACATTCCGACTCGAGATGATGTCACTGTCGTTCCAGACAACGTGGGGTACCTACCCACCATCAATGCTCCCGCGACGCAAATGGCTACTGCCAACGAGGTGCTCAACCAATCACTGAACATTATGCGGTCTTCAGAGTTGACCAAGATCGTGTGTCTTTGACCAGGCACTATACGCAAAGGCTGCTGAGGTCACATGCAAACATCCCGACAAGTTTAAGACGACCATCATAATCAGACTTGGAGTATTCCACACCATATGCACACTGCTGGCAATTGTTGGGAAGCGATTCCAGGATGCTGGGTTGCGGAATCTGTGCATTGAGTCAAGTGTGATTGCAGATGGCTCTATTTCTGGAGTGATGGGTGGTCGCAAGTACAACCGGGCAGTCAGACTCCACAAGCTAGTATAGGAGGCCCTCACCAGGCTGGTATGGAAAGGTTTCTTCTCATGGTTGCAGGCCAATCACACCGACGACGTGGTCCACATGGATGAAACTCTGAAGATCACCAGTAACCTCTGCAAAGATGTGTCACAAGCGTCGTTGTATCAGGTCTTCCGAAACAGGTCATGTGCCCGCATCATGTATCTGTTTGAAGTCTACCTTGAATTCCTGCGAGTTGGAAATAGGAGCCTCTCAATCTTCTAGCTGTCCTACCTAGACATAGTCGAGATTTTGCTAGGCTTGCATCGAGCATCAAGAGAGGGACACTGGATGCTACACCTGGCGCCTATTCGTGCAATGATCCCCTGGTGCTTCGTATATGACAGGCACGCTACCTTCCGTACTACTATGCTCAGATGACCCAACTGCCCGTCGAACACCCAGATGTCCATGCTGAATTTAATGCAAGGTGGCTTTTCAGTTCAGCTCGGCTCCAGAAACCATTTTGGGCGAATCCCTGTCGACCAGACGATTGAGGAAACAGTTAACAAAGACACCCAAACGCCGGGTGGAACAAAGGGGTTGAGTTTGAAACGAGGAGCTGTGAGCAATTACTACCTAACAGTCAAGTACATGACCATGTACTTGAGAGAGCTGAGATACGTGATTGGTCTGGGCGGTTCCAAGCTGGCTCATCCAGATCTCCAAAGGTCCCGTATCCGGAAAGACGAGGCAGATGTCGAGTCCCTGGTTGACCTGATGGAGAACAGCTGGCTGAATCCAGTGTGTCCTGAAGAGACTGAACTTGTCAGCCTATCCACTGGTACTGTGCCCCAGCAGACGTTGCCAAGGATCTTCTGGGAGCTCATCAAGTAGGAGAAGAAGCATACTAGATTTTCAAGAAGAAATGCTTAGAAGCTCAACCAGCAATGAAATTCCACGACAAGATGACAAAACAAAACTGGAAGACATTCTCCAATGTAAACGCAAAGAAAGCCAGTGGAAGAGGAACAGCCAAACAGGTGGTCCTGAAGGCGGAAATAAATTTATTTGGCCACATGATCCTTGTTGCTCAGAGTAGAAAGCTGCACATGAGGGATGTCCTGGCTCACCCACTAGTTCCTCTACCCTGGGCACTAGCAAATGCCTATGGGTCTATGCGGAAGATGAACAAGGCTGCACTCGCTTGAGAGTTGGAGAGAAACGTTTCTCCAGCAGAAGATATCCCTGACCCATCAACCTGCATCATCGATGGAATGTGCTTGGTGCAGAAGATGAACGGCAACAACAGCACGTTTGCACAGCTGACAGAATCTGTCATGTCTCTAGTCCTACATGAAGGTTCACAGAGTCACCAGATTGGATTGACGTGGTATTCGACGTAAATTAAAAATGCTGAGAGGTGCAACCAAGGATCGAGCACAGCCATTCAGTACAGGAGCATTGCAGGAGGCCACAATATCCAGCAGTGGAGGATGTTCCTGTGCAGCTCCTGCAACAAGTCCAGCCTGATCAAATTCATCATCGAACAATGGAAACTGCCGAAGTACAGGGAGAAGTTACATGACAAGTCACTGTATATAATTGTGCTACAAGATGACCAAAGATGACTGGGTGGAAGTCACAGAACTGAGGTCCACACAAGACGAAGCAGACACTCGTGTGCTCCTACATGCACTGCACGCTGCAAAGGCCGGGTCAAAGGTAGTTATAGTGACAGCCGAAAACACAGATGTCAATGTGCTATGCCTTGGTTTCTACATTCCCTGCTCCATATATCAGAAGTTTGGAACAAAAAACCGCATACTTTGGGAAATTGGCAAGTTCATTGGGAGACAGCATCTCCGACGCCCTAATTGGATTACATGCCTTCACAGGCTGTGACACTGTCAATGCCCTCACAGGCCGTGGGAAACTGGATGCCCTGAAATTTATGAAAGAAAGACAACACATACCAAGAGACTTTTAGTCAACTTTGTCAGTCCCGGGAAATCTCTAAACAACTGTTTAACATAATATAGCTGTTTACCTGACATGTGTATGCGATAACTGTCAGCACGGACGACGTGAATGAACTGTGCTACCAACTCTTCTGTGCCAAACGAGGAGAGGTCGACTTCAGCCAGCTTCCACCATGCAGAGATTGCCTCCACATGCATGTTCTTCGTGCCAACTACCAAGCATCAATCTGGAAGTGATGTCTTCAGACTCAACCATTTGTGGCAGGCCTGAAAGAGTGTCGATGGACGATGATGACGGCCATCTGGTCATCGAGTGGATGCGCACTCCTCCAGCCCCAGATGCAGTTTTGGACCTGTTGTCATGCAAGTGCCTGCGTTCCTGCAAACTGCCAAGCTGCACTTGTCTTGTCAATGGACTGGCATGCACCAACACGTGCCTTGTCAATGGACTGGCATGCACCAACACGTGCCTTGTCAATGGACTAGCATGCACCAACATGTGCAAGCTACAGACGTCCAGCAATCAGAAGAAAGAACAGTTCGCTGTTGAATTAGGTGACTCTGATGATGGAGATGGTAATGATGACTGAACTGATGAACAATAAGCCTATCATTCTGCGCTATATGTAAGTTGTTGTTCTGAGCTGTGTTATAGATAAATTTGATTGTTTAGTGGGGTGTGTGGTATTCCATATGCCTTGTAAGATTGTATTATGTGGAACTTAAATGATAAAATGTTAATCATACAATCAATCGCTGCCAAAATGTTTTTCAGGTGGGTTAACCACAGAGCTGAAAACCACCACTAAGCTACCACCCAGCAATGGTTATCATATCAAAATATGGCCCATAGACATGGACTATTTCAAAAAATCATGACTAGATCTTGCCCCCCCCCCAGATGGTACCAATAAGTGAAATTTCTGGTCTTGGGCCATGGACTATATTGGATGGGACGGAATTTTTTCCTATTCCGGCTTAAGAGAGTCAACCGTTTACCAGCATAATCAAATTGTTCTGGTCCCAATAATACTGAAACTCACTTTTAAAAAGATCTCATTTAGTTAACTTATATATATATATATATTATATTATAATTAATTATGTATGTTTGTGTGTGTGCGTGCGTGTGTATATGTATGTATAATATATATATATATATATATATATATATATATATATATATATATATATATATATATATATATATATATATATATATATATATATATGTATATATATATATATATATGTATATATATATATATATATGTATATATATATATATATATATATATATTATACATACATATACACACGCACGAACGCACACACACAAACATACATAATTAATTATAATTATAGGTGACCCTACTGTAAGTTTAATCTGACCTGGTTGACATAGACACTCTAGCTATACGCTATCGCTTACGTTTACTGACAGAGGGCACGTCAACACAGTGTATTATTGTCCGTTATACGTGCCACCGTGTCCTTATCTCATAGTCCTCAACGATATCGTCCACGACACACAAATACTGGTCGACGACTTCTGTTATTGGTCAGTGATATTATTGGTCAATTGGATATTTGTCTTAGTGTTTAGGGTTTTCATTCGGGTAAAAAGTTAACCCAAAAGCAAGTTTTGCCCGTATGACATTCTGCAACAAAATATACGACCAAAAATACGTTATGAAACGAAGCCTTAATTGTAATTGAAATTAAGAGTATCGCTATATATATATATATATATATATATAACGATCACTAACTGTTAAATCAGTGGCGTATCTAGGATATTGCAAGGGGCAAGCATCGTTACCAGTTATAGTTTACCATGCTCAAATGTAAGGGAGCAACGGAAAAATTAACCAAAGGGGGGCCGTATGGCCAAATGCCCCCCAAGTACGTCACTGTGTTAAATCCACCAACATATGAATTACGTACCCGTGCTTTAATTATTACGCAGATTTGCGGCAATGAAGCCCAACAAACTCCGCTGAGCAAACTTGATGGGACGCACCCATTAAGGTTAATTTCGAGACCCTAGCATGACTTTGACCCCTGGGACGTGCCACCCCTGTCGACAAAGGGTTAACGGACACACCGCAAACAACATCATGTGACCATTACTATGCTTGTGGCGGGAAACGCGCTCCACGGATTGGGGTAATCTCAAAAAATGGGCGCGTATTGGCTTAACGCATTCTCATTACTGTTGCCACGTACTGTGTAAATAATAATACACATTTATAGAAATCATTTACTATTACTGGATACAATAATGCTAAGCAAACTGTTTGCATACAACTAAACTTTACGCAATACTTGGCAGGGGCGGATCTAGGCTTGTTTTTTTGGGGGGGAGGGGGTGGTCCCAGTTGTAGTCACAATGTTGTTCTTACGATTCGTAAGTTACGAACCGGGGGAGGGGTGGGGGGTGGACGACGACACATGTGTCGTTCTACTTACAGAAGGGTTAATATTAGCCGGCTCGAATACTTCAGTCTTCATACTGACACTAGTTCCGATGTAGGCCTCTATATAAACGTTGCGCTTTACCGGAATATTTGCCACGGACACATTTAATCGACTGAATGCAAAATGGTTGGAAAAGTTGTGTTTGTCAATATTTAGGTTTTGTAACACGTAGCAATTAATTAAGATGGTTCTCGACCATTGATACCATCGTATAAGCGTTTACGCGTTACTAGTGTTAACCAACTGCATCTTTTTCGACCCAATAATAGTTCATTAATTCGCTATATGCGTAATTTTGGTGTACATGATACCATATGCAATTCTTTTGTGACAAACAGTAAATTGTTTCCGTATGTACCAATCATGGTTTATGATAATGTATATCTCATATCGAGCTTAATTTGCCTTTGCTTTGATGAGTCTCCATTCCTTCACGAGTTTATAATTGCTATGCTATCTTCTCCGTGATAAAATCTGCTCTACCTTTGCCTTTGCTTTGGTGTGGTTTGGAAGATACGATCGAACGTAGCTAAATTTAACAAAACATTCCATTTGTTATTGAGGATAACGTACGCAATATGATTCTAGCTATATTACCTATAATGTTTTATGAGATACAGATCTTTGTCCGTCTTACTGATACCCATGCGGCATGCATTTCATTGCTAAATATATCATCTGTTGTTATATTTTGATGATCGATACATCATATCAATGGCACTGCAGCGGGGGAACAGCTGTAAATGTGCAAATGAAATTATAGATAATTATAATGACAGCTGTTATGTTATGTGTGTCTAAATCAGTCTCCAGTGCTAGAACGAATGCCGTTTTTAGAAACCGTACGTGTGTTTATCGTTACCAGAAATCCTGATTTACCGCTACGAGCTTTCAAAATAGCCTTTTTATGGTATTATGGTAAAGTGTTTACAACGTTCGCCGGAACATGACCTTGGCATACTTTCGCCGCGGCGTGTGTAACCGATAGATCGATTGCAACGACCGTGCCTTATTTTGACAACACGTTAATTGATGCCGATGCTCGATTCACCTCTCGCGAACCGTGAAAAGGCGGCAATTCCCGGCCAATCGAAACGCTGAGTCCTAATTTCTAATACCGCCGGTGAATTAAATATTAGCATATCAACGACACTCGACACGTGTAATAAAAGACATCTGAGTTGCACTTTCAGTGCGGACTGCGGTTGGTTGTGGTCGTGTTTCCAGTTAGGCAATAGCATCGTTGATATCAAATGAAACTCTTTATAACGAAGTTGATCAGTTGATAAATAAATAGTACGTACTTTTATTTTATTATTCCACCATCCATGCTCTACATTACAGCGTTTATACGTTCACGAATGTGTAACTATATTTCATGTAACGCCACAGTACCAGTCACACATTAATTGGGGCACATACCCCAACAACAGTGGATCCACGGGTGTCCCAAGACCCCAAGCACTGGAGGGAAGGTCTTAGACCCTCCCACTGTCCGTGGCAAATATCACAATAAAGGACAAAGCATACATTGAAACTAATGTCAACGTACGTAAAGACTCGAGTGTCACTATTAACTACCAGCTCTTTTTTCCATTATCCAATTTCGCAATGGAAGAACAGGTATTGAGGCAAGTAACACTCAACTAGTCAATCTAATATACTATACCATGCACTGGCGTCAATTCAGAAAATAGGTTCCTTAAATTAATGGAATCGTCGCAACAGGCTGGGCATTTTGTTGCTATTTTCGCCCATTTTCTGACCACCCCTCATTGCCGCCGCGGATAGAACGGACGTATGAAAGTCCTGATTCTGTACGTCAGTCTTGACTTTTTTTACACGGTAACAACCCTGTCAACGAGCCAATTAAGACCCGCCCCGTCTCAGCTACCAGTCGAATCGTTTGATCTATACCGTGACCTGGACAAGGTCTCCATAATACTGTGTATGTGGGTCAGTTGTAAATTTCACAGCATTTGTAGACATGTTTACCGCCATAACGTAGCCACTTGTTTGTACACGCTGCGCACACAGGTTTTCGAATGTTATCGTCAGTTGCGATACGGTACATTAACAACACCGCTTTCCATATCCCAAACGCCATCGCGACAACAGGGCCTATATTGATCAACTAGGTCAGTCTGACCTTACAGTCAGGTCACGATGACATAGCCGTTTCCGTTGTCTGGAACACTGCAAGCGATCTCACCAGTCTAATAGAATCCATACCAAAACTACAAACACAAATCTACGACAGTGGTGGCATTTCCCTCCAGGACATCCGATAATGTTGCAGCCATTAGATTCCGCTGAAGACAAATTGCAGGAGTCTTACGCCAAGGCTCAATATAAAAATCCCGGTTTCTCATTAGCATTTTTTCTAAGAGCACACGAAGGATGAGTTTTCACTATGTTGATGGAGGTGTTAGCAACTATCAAAGCCAAAGGGGCTATTCCCAGTCACTGACAGCTTCAGAAAAATATTAAAGGTGCCTTTCGGCATGATTCGGATCTTGCTTAGCACTTCTTGCTTGAAAAAGCGTATTTAGAATAATATATAAAAAGTTGTGCGGCACCTATTTTCAAATGTGCGCGCTGACGAGAAACCAGGATTTTCTACAACGCCTGAAGTACATACACAAGGCTTGGGTGATCGCAAGATGGGCTATATAGAAAGGCCGACATAGTTGCCATCGGTAACAAGTGTTGATGCATCTGCTGCCAAAATGAACAGCATCGGACACGGGTAGTTACAAAAAAGGGACTACTAAAATGATGTTAGAATTTTGCCAAGCTTTTCCACCTACGACAAGCAATTGTGTCTAAAGCAAACATCGCCTAAATTTAAGTAATTCAAATCCAATAGTTTGAAGGACCAAACGTATGGATAATTCCTGCAAACATGTTACATTTTTGTTGGAGAAAAGCAAGAGCTAAAATATAGAGATAAACCCAACAAAAATATTACATAAATGTTATACTATTTAAGAACATTAAAATTGTCACATCAAAGGTCATTCATTTTCTATTTTACCATAATATTCCAAGTTTCAACACTTTTTATAATGGAAATGTCACAACGACAGAGAATAAGTTTATCAAATGTATCTTTAATTCATTGGATACAGTGCACAAAACATAATACCTTAGCCTTGGTAATTATTGCATACCATATATTGTTACGTTCTGACTTGGCATGGCTAGATTCAAATCACAGCATATGTTTCCATGCAAAGCAGCAGCAATAATTTACAAACATCACTACTGCCCACGTGCTGGTGTTAATAATTTATTATGCTTTTTTTCAACAATGTCTTTCGCAAAAGTTAACACAATGACTGGCAATTTTATTTTGGTGAAATGTTTTAATTATAATGTCATGGCTATCTGAATACGCAATGCAGAAATGAATCTTTCTGTTATATTTTTTTTTGTATAGACCTACCCAATACCTCACAAACATTATTAGAGTAATGTTGCTATATAAAGGATAATAATAATATAACAAGAATAAAGATTACTCAACAGAAACGATGCTATCCTACGCAAAGAAATGGTCAACACAGTATAATACACCTTACCCTTTAGGTTTTTATTTTAATTAAGCCTGCCCTTCATCACATTTGACTTTCTCAAGTTTTACTAACCATGACATCACTCTTGCCAAAGCAACAGACATTGACAAAAACAACTGCCAAGTCTTCATTGTAAAATGAATGGACCTGCCATAGAAATGCCCGCAGATGGATGGTTGAACCATCTAATTCCACAGTGTCTATGCTGATTAAATGCAGTGACTGGCACCTTTGAAACAGAAATAATGTACTACTAATGTACTACAAATAACCAGCTATACAAAAAACATGTCAGTGAGTGTGTGTGTGTAACTGTGTATGGTGTGATGCACATGCATGTGTGTCTGTATGCATGCACACATGCTAACCACAACCTGTCATTGGTCATCACCCCCACCAAACCCCCACTACCGTGGGAATAAACAAAAAACTGCGTTACAGAAATTGGGAATAAACAGAAAGCTCTGCGTCACAGCGTTACTGGTACAGAGAATGCACAAAAAGCTGCGTTACAGTATTACTGGTGCTACATTTTGACGAAAACTGTTCCCACTTGTTGGTATTTGCAGAATATTAAGTACCAATTTTATATGTGTCTAACTTCAACAAACAACTACACGGTCAATACCATTTCACCAATTCACATAACTATCCATAGTAAGATGTGTATCCAGATATGGCCTACGGTCTTCTTGCATTACTAATATGACGAAAATTTGGTCTGTCCGCAAACTGATACTGTTGTCCTCTGTTCAGGAAGCAAACCTGACCTAGAAATCACAACCATAACAGCTGTGACCTGGTTGCAAGTATACGCTGGCAAGACAATCTGCCACCTTAATACTACCCAATTTGCATGATCTTGTTTTCATGAGTTTGTTCTGGTGCAATGTTCTGCCACGCCTCTGACGAGACAGAATTCTGCCAAAGAATGATCAACAATCACTCCAGGCCTTCTGTTGCTGGCATGTTATAAAGCTGACCCATTAACTAGCCAATCAGGAAAGCGCAAAAAATACGGTCGATTCGATCACTGCGTCTGGGGACTTTTTGGTAGTGCATGAATCATATAACCACAGGTTGCCTGCATGGCTGTAAGAAATGTTTTTTTTAATTCCCTGCACTGACTTCAACGGCACATAATTATTAAAGATAATATCAAGCTGATGTAATTAAGAATAATTTAACTAATGTTGTATGTTGGGTACGGCTACCCTTTCTGAACAAAGTGAACTTGGCTACAGCATAGGAAAGCATGCAATTTTCAATGCAGATATACGTCCCAATATGTCTTGATTACGAATAAGGAATGTTCGAGTAATTAAAGAAAAATCTGAATATTTGAAAGACTGTCACCATTACTGATGCAGAAAGGCCCACACGAAGAAAACAGACTTTGTATATTACGTGCTTACACTGAATACATACAACCTCTAATTGACGGCACAAAGCCACCAAAAAAATTCCAGAAAGAGGATACACGTCAAAAAGTAGGTTAATCTTACAAGGTGAAAAATAACCGATCAAATTAAACTTTAGCAGTATTATAATGTCCGAGTTGTGTCTCCCCAAAGGTATAAGTTCCCTTTATCTGCAGGACTACCGCGACATTATACAGTCAACGCTCTACATAATATTATGTCCACTGTGTTATAGTGAAAACAACCATAATCCGCGTAGATAACAAATACATCGTTCCCCGGTGAGACCAACGTGGAACGGGACTCCAAATAGTTCCTCTTAATGCCAACAACTTGTTTCACTTCTCGTTCTCCCCAATCTCTTTGAGAATTTCTTGTTCGAGTTCCTCGTCGATTCCGACGCGATCGATGACGATTTCGTATTCCTGAAGCTCGGCCGCGAGCTCCTTTTCCCATTCTGGCGCGTCTTCCGATGGATTGAGCGAATCTAAAACAAGCAAACAGGGATCGATCATTAATTTACTTTCAGGTTCATATAACACGAATAAAAGGCTAGTGGTTTTGATACAGAACCCCTTTTGGAATTTTTTTTACAATTATTTCTCAACAATTAGGACATGGTCATATATGAAAACTACAGACTACGACACGGAATCTGCGCTTGGATTAAAATTTCTAGTGGATGGCTGGCAGCAAATCCACATGTTAGTTTTGGAAGGGTCCCTGGTGTACGAAGGCAGAATCCGGTATGTTCGGGAAACAAATGACGGGCATCATCTTCCACTATGATTTTCTCGAAAACAAAATTGTAGAATTTGATAAAAGCCTCACTGAAGGTTGGTGAAAAGACAAATTAAAGCGTAGTGTTTATTAAAACCAAATCTCATAGGTTGGAATTGCCTGAATGACTTTTTGCATTGGTTTCAAGGGATAAAAAATAGTGTAATGTCCCACCATATTGGTTAATGTTCTCTACAATAAAAAACACATGAAAAAAAATAGTGTGCAGAGAAATAATTCTGGTCGTAAATGTGGGCAAGGTACATGAAGGAACAGCCAACATACAAAATGGTACCTGCAAAAACACGTGAATTTACTTGGAAATGTCAGGCGATGTTTAGCTGCAATGTAGTACCAATGCTGTTTGCGAGGCACGAAGTGTTTCCAGGGATGGTTTTTGTCAATAAAACATACACTGAGGCATGCAAGCTCGCTGACACTTAACAGAAATGCTACCAGTAAATTTACGATCCATTACTGCAACAGGATGTCAAGGATGATTTACTATCTTCTTGTTTTTGCTGCTTCTGTTCGTTTGTAGGAATAAAAAGTACACACACCAATACAAATATTGTTTATGAATCTTTAAAAAATTAACAAATATAATGTACTGTGTACATATTATAATGGAGTCTTTACGTTGTATTCTTTAGAAGGCCTCTTTATTTACAACGTCATTATAAATGCTCCATTTTGGTAACAGGGAAAACTTAACGAACTTGTATAGGGCTTGGAAAATAAGTCCGTGACTACGACTATAAAAATAAGAAGACAATTATATGAATTCATATAATTGTCAGATTTGTTCACTGGTAAGCCAATGTCGGTTGAGCCAATGACAGCCATTGTTGGGCCAATGACAGCTATTGTTGGGTCAATGACAGCCATTGTTGGGCCAATGACAGCCATTGTTGGGCCAATGACAGCCATTGTTGGGCCAATCAAGTGTTTTTCATTGGCAAGCCAATTCCAATTTAGCCAATGACAGCCATTATTTGCTCTATTGTATTTTTAATGGCAAGCCAATGCCAGCCATCATTGGCCCAATCATGCTTTTTTAGCTGCCATTGGCCCAATCAATTTGGTTAGCTGGGAAGGATTTGGCTGTTGCTGATGAGCTAAATGTGTTTAATTAGAAAGGACTAAATCCATCAACTGAAGCCGCCCTAACCCATTTTGGTATTATTTTTATTGCTGTAAAGTGGTCTCTACATAAAATTAGCTTGTTTTAATGAAAGATCACAATACTAACACATTCATTTTGTATGAATATTATGCTTAACCAACCAAGATGTTAAATACTAATAAATAAATAATAATAAATTCAGTATCACAATATCCCGTAAAACAGTCATTCCAATGAAAATCGTACATTTCCTTTAATTAAGGGATGTGTCATTCCTGGAAGGAAACATGATTTATACCTATCATGAAATTATCTACAGCTGCATAACACTGAAACAGTAATAACACACTCCAATGTTAACACGCTGCAATGTTAACACACTCCAATAGTAAATTCACTCAAGCAGTAGACAGTTTTTAAAACTTGTACTTATAATGTAATCATGTAAATAAACACATGATTGTATACAGTATTTAGCATTATGTATGATCAATCTCCTGTGCCCAGTAAGCAATTTACCTGTTTTACAAAAAACAGTGATTCACTAAATATTCACACAGTTGCCACTAGTAACGCAATGGCGTGTGTTTGCCATGAATTATTACCTTTCAATCACAACACAAACCTTCCACCTGGACTTAATTGTCATTTATATGAAAAAATATTTTATTTACATGAAAATCATTGCTAGTTAGAGCTCCCCCTCAGAGCGCATAACTTTGTCACAGGTAACCTAATCCTGCGAATGCTACTCCTTTCAAACAATGCCATTTTCTCAGAAGAATACGATCTTCATTCTCCAGTTACTGTCTGTGCATTGTTCTCTAAAGAGGTGCTTTATCATATACCATAAAGTACCCAATACAGGCCCAACGTGTATGCGTGAGAGCCACTCAATTTGTAAATAAAAAATCTAATATAAAAAATTGGATGTGGGTGGGTCCAGGGTCCATTTGGATTGTCACAAAACAATTTTTTTCCATCTACTGCATTGGCAATACACATGTATATTGCTTCCAACTTTGTTTTGTTCTTGGATAAGGCCATGGGTGTTTTTTGGACTCTGGAATTTGTTATATTTACAAAGCCCTCTAGGCGAAGGTTAAAAATCACATTATATTAGTCTTAACATTTTAATCACTGCTATGGTATTAAAGTTGCTTTTCTATAAAAATGCAATCTAAACACTGATTACGCTCACATCAAAATGGAAAATGTATTGGCTATTTGTAAAAACGGGCTTTTATAAATGAATTCTCTATTTTACGGTAGTTCACTTTCTTCCAGAGGCTGCATCAAATTTGTTGTGATACCGCTACATAACATTTACATTAGTGAGGCATCAAATGTTATTCACCAGAGCTTTGCTCCCCCTAGAGACTTGTTGAAAGCAACCCAATCCTGAAGGGATATCTTGTCCAAACTAAAACATTAATTAACATTAATAAAGGATGCTCTCAAAACCAGCACAGGGTTAAAAAAATCATGATTAAAAAAAAGTTGGATTTTTTTAATTTAAATCAGATTTTTTTATTTATTTGACTGGTATATAGACATTTATATACATGTTTATATCTATAAACTCTTTTAAACATGTTCTATTCAAATCGATTAGGGTACTTGTCTTAACAGAGGGTACATGATTTTTGCTTATATAAAGTTATACAATTATAACATAGTTTGATTTACAACAGCAACAAAACTGTTGTTTTAAAATACTCGTATAATAATAACATATTTTATTAGATATAGCGCCAGATCCAATTTTAAATTATTCGTGGCGCTCATTGGGATGAATCCACCCATTAGACAATGTCCACAAGGCCTTACCTCCTGTACTTGCATAATCTGTCTAGGAAAGGAAAGCATGCTGTGTGTCTGTGGCTGTAGCCCTGACCATTATTGTTTGCTAAGAGGGTGGATTAGCACTTGTCCAGGGTCTGCATAATCTAAGGGTCTCTAACCAGACTGCAAACTGGTACAGTAGTAGTCTGTAGCCCAGACTGTCTTACTTGAGTCACTGTACTGAATTAGTAACAACTAGGGCAAGCTCTAAGTGGACTTTAACTCAGGGCTTCTGACTTGAAAAGATACTTCCTCTGGAAGACAAGTTTGTGTGGCATTCAGAAAGGGAATAGCTAAAACATACACAAAATGTTGTTGATCTCAATGCTCGTAAACAATTATTTGTTAAATTCTTATAAATCAGCAGAAAAAACCCAGAAATCAATGAATTTTTTGGAGTGATTTAAATCATGATTTAAATCAATGATTTAAATCAAATAATTTAAATCAAACTCTGCTCAAAATGGTGACATACACCAGTGGGAAAGTGCTTATGAAAACCGAGGAACACCCACCTCTACTAAAATTTGTCATTTTTTTGCAGTTTTTGCAATTTTTAACATGTTGCTTTACGTGTCGTCATTTTGATGTGCCATTCTCATTTGTGGTGAACGCACGCGTGAGAAAATGTGAAATCGCTTCAAACCGACAAAATGAAATGTGTCTAGAATATGTCCAATAAATAGATCGGTTCTACAATGAATTTTTTATTGTTTTTACAATTGCAGAAAAGCAGGACAGTTCGTCCAAAAAGCGGGAAAGCGAGACAAAGGGAGAAAAAAGTGGTAGATAAAGAGCTACAAATGCCATACTAAACAAGTGCCCAGACTACGGTTCTGGCTTCATAAACTGTGCCCCTAGTCGGCCAACATCCAGAGGGTGGGGAGCCATGAACAGGAAGCAGACTTGTTAACCCTCACACACACACTGACAGATGTGGCCCTTGGATGCTTTTTATCCACTGACAGTCATGTGACCTCTCTGGGCCATGACCTATAGAAATTTCATCAGGAACCGAGAAATGAAGTGCAGCTGCTGACAGAAATGGGTTATGTTATCCTGGCTTGGTGTTTTTATGGCTCATTTATATCTGAAGGGTTCCATTCGTTGGCCTGAGTGATAAAGATGATTAATCGGATAAAAATGTATTCTGGAGCAGGAAAAAATGTGGGTGAGAAATGTGCACGGGATCGTCTCAAACTGAAAAGATGAGCCGATTAAAAATCTGGAGAGTGGAATTGAAAATATATGCTTAAACTTTTTAAAATATCATTATTATTGTTATGGTGCATATCTAAAAGGGTTGCTAGAACCTTGCATGGTGCGTGCACGCGTGCGAGCATGCATGTGAGTCCATATGATGATTTTAGAAGGGAATTATTTTGTATTTGGTTCCCATTGCCGAAATGAACCAATGAACTATGTTATTTTGTACTTGTTTCATTGCGATCTGCAATTTATAGGCCTACTAGTAACAAGTAGCTGAACCTCGTAATAATTGGGGTGTGTATGTGTAGATCCCATCTTCTAAACGTAAATGTTACAATTTTAGCATGCTGAACATCTGTAACATAAATATATAAAAAGCGTAATGCAATTCAAGTGTGGCGGGTCTACTTAAAATATCTGCTGATGTAATGGGTGGGTTTAAAGGTGGGCAGATTTACAATTGTACTATAGTAGTGCAAACAGGCAATGCCCCATTTTTAGTAACACAAATGTTTATTTTATAGACCGGTCAACAGAGACATAAACACAGCCCTCCCCCCCAGTTGGTCCACCTTTACGTACCTACGCTACTCGCTACCAAAGTTCACAGAGCAACAAATTTATGTTCGCGAGATACTTTATGGCCTTTTCGTTGCCTCGGCAGGTTTAATGTTCACGTACACCGAGTCACCGCGTGCTGCACGAGCACATAACATGCGGATGGATGTGCGTCGAGGCACGCTTGCACACTGAACAGCGGTTTTATTTACATCTGCACAAGAAATAGACTTGTTTTTGGCTAACAAATCTAGACTGAGTAGCAATGCACATGTGACACTGCTACTAATCACACACAACGATGGATGACGGCGACATGACACATTATCTGAAAACTCTGCTTTTGTTTTTACTCCAAGACAAATATGCATTCATCTCTCTCTCTCTCTCTCTCTCTCTCTCTCTCTCTCTCTCTCTCTCTCTCTCTCTCTCTCTCTCTCTCTCTCTCTCTCTCTCTCTCTCTCTCTCTCTCTCTCTCTCTCTCTCTCTCTCTCTCTCTCTCTCTCTCTCTCTCTCTCTCTCTCTCTCTCTCTCTCTCTCTCTCTCTCTCTCTCTCTCTCTCTCTCTCTCTCTCTCTCTCTCTCTCTCTCTCCTCTTCTCTCTCTCTCTCTCTCTCTCACATTGCGACTTGTTCTTTGTTCTGCTCATATTGCCGTCAGGATGGTGTGCCATATCCCAATTGCGCCTTAGTCATGACGGTATGACTATCCTGTCGTATTTCTGTCATCGAAATCTGACTTCTTTTATTAGCATATCTGTCGTGATAGTGCAAACTATTTTACTAGAAAGAAACGCTAATAGATCAGGTTACGCTACACCGATGGAAACACGTTCATCAAGGTGTAACCTGATCTATTAGCAGTTCTTTCACGACAGTAATATTTATTTATTATTGTCTCCCTATTTTTTCAGGTAACTGAATTGCCTACATCTCCCTCCTCAATTCATTTAGCCCATTCATTTAGCCCATTTATTTAGCCCATTCATTTAACCCATTAATTTAGCCCATTCGTTTAGCCCATTCGTTTAGCCCATTCATTTAACCCATTCATTTAGCCCATTCATTTAGCCCATTCATTTAACTCATTCATTTAGCCAATTCATTTAACCAATTAATTTAGCCCATCGCAAGAATCAGGTTCATCGATGTTCAGATGTGTGTAAATAGTTTATGTAATATGTGCAGTAAAAGAGTGTGTGCTTGTATTAAAATCGTTAAAAGAACCGACTTTTACTGTAAAATTGGGCAACTTGCAAAAGTGTGAACAGCGTTATGTCACGGCATACATTTGACATATTTTCGCCGAATTTTAACCAGACCTGTTAGTTTGTTCAATGATTTCATCAAAACTAATTAACATATTTGTACAAACGAGCTGGCCTGTCATAGTGGATGTTAAATAGGTTAGATTTGTCATGAAATGAGACAAGCAAAAATCTAATTAATGTGGGACTTTTAACTAAGGTGGCATATGTTGCCTTTGCAATATGACCAGACAATCGCATCGTACACATACGCTACCAAACACGTTAGTGCGGTTTATTCAAACTACACGGAACATCACAAGAAAGAGGCTACGCACACTCTGTAATTAGGGACTTGTTTACAATGCTGCAGACTTTCTCTGGTCAGTGAACTCCCATAGAGGCTCGCTCCTGGAAACAAACGAGTCACACTGCAAGTTGTTTACGTGTGGCATGTGTGCAATATTGCATGCACGCAAGTTGCGAGTGGCGCATAACCTCGGTACGGGGGTCAGACCACAATTATAATCCTGCAGCATTTCAGATGAACTTTGTGTCTAGAAATACGCAGGTTTGGTAGGTTGTAGTGATTTCTGTTTGAAACATCAGCCGATGTGACACTGAGATGGTGCATTATAAGGTGAATTTGAAGACGTCTATCTAGATTTTTTGGTGGTGGTGATGTCTTCGGAATGTTGACAACATGCTCTGTGTGTAGGCAAATGCAGGTCTATCCCCCATCAAGACATTGTGTACAAGCAAACACAGGTCCATTCCCATCAAGACATTGTGTACAAGCAAACACAGGTCCATTCCCATCAAGACATTGTGTACAAGCAAACACAGGTCCATTCCCGTCAAGACATTGTGTACAAGCAAACACAGGTCCATTCCCATCAAGACATTGTGTACAAGCAAACACAGGTCCATTCCCATCAAGACATTGTGTACAAGCAAACACAGGTCCATTCCCATCAATACATTGTCAGGATCAGTCTGGGAGCCAGTTTCAACAAGATATAAGACAGACCGATAAATTACATATTCCATATGAAGACCAGGACCACTCTGTTTGTCTGACATTGAAACATCATCACATTACAGAGTTCACCTGTTTTGTAAAAGAAATTAAGAAACCAACTTGACAATGCCAAGGCCATGGCTTATCTCCTGTCAGAGACGCAACAGCAGGTTTTTGTGCCCGAAAGGTCGTGATCTTTGTAATGTGAGATGAGTATCTGTCAGTCTGGCAGACAAAGAACCTTTTTTTTCATAAAGCACAGTCTTTGCTTGCCAAGACTGAAAGAAACAAGCCTTTGGCTCATTTGTAACAGAAAAACAAGGCTTTGGCTCATTTACAACAGAACCAATATATCTGCAGGATCTTGTTTGAGAGGTCAATTCTCTGAGGTGATTTACCTTACTGCGAACAAATCTTCATAAAACTTACATCAAACTAGAGATAACTTGGCAGTCATTACTTCTGATCGATCGGTACGTATGGTGGCAGAATCAAGAAATCTGCATTGCAGAGTTTGGCAGTAGAAGACATTCACTAGAGCGGAAGATAACACTATCTAGTCTAGTGTGACAGTCAGCAACTGGCAAACTTTACCTTCAGGCTTCATGACCAGAGATTAACTAGAAGACACTGATTGAATAAAGCACCGCAGTAAAAACTGTGCTCTGCTTAGTGGAACCACTCTGTCAAGAATGATGTGAACAGATGGCTCCAAGCCCAATGAGAGAGGATTTGGTGTGCCTTTGTCTTTCACGAGGAGTGCAATTATGGTTGATCCACAAGATGTTCCTTATAGTGAAAGTTCATTGTAGGTGAACGAACACAAAATCACTTACCATATTCAACCTATTAAGCATACATGCCATACGTGCCATGCGTATACCATTTTTTTGCAGCAGGATTCATAATTATTTTAATTTGACTAATGTGGAACAACTGAAAGGTGTCGCCATCTGGTGTTAAACGGTTGGTACCACTTTTCAGTTGTTCTACACTAATCACCAAATGCTTATAAGAACAGATTCCTTGACATTTTTCCATGGCCCATTTTTTTCAAGCATACTGTACGCTTGTTAGGTAGAATACGGTATACGGATTATGGAGCAATTTGGCCAAGTCCTAACAGTTTGCATATATACATGCAGCGGTAGCACAAGTCTGCTGTAAGTGATTTCAGGATCTTTCTTTGATGCTTTCTTTGATGCTGTCGTATTCTACACTGGATAGGCATCTATCAACACCATTCCTTCAATCACAAGTAACCTAATTTTTCTTTGCACTAGAACATTGATGTAGTAGCACAGTCCTTATGAATGACGCGCTGGTGGAATGGTTTCGCACCATCATTGGGGTCCGCCAGGGCTACCTTCTATCACCCACTCTATTTAACATATTTTTAGAGAGGATCATGACTGACACCCTTGAAGATCACGTAGGAACAATCAGTATCGGAGGCAGGACAATAAAAAATTTACGCTTTGCAGATGATATCGATGGTTAAGCAGGGGATGAACAGGAGCTAGCTGACCTAGTGAGCCGCCTCGACAATACATCTGCGTCCTACGGAATGGAAATTAGTGCTGAGAAAACCAAGCTAATGACCAACAACACCAATGGCATCAACAAGAAGATCACAGTGAATGGACAAAGATTAGAAACATTGTCCAAGTTCAAGTACCTGGGTTAAGTTATCACGGATGAGGGATCCAAACCTGAGATCATTTCAAGGATTGCCCAGACAACAGCAGCGATGACAAGACTGAAACCAATATGGAAAGATAAAAACAACACCCTTTGATCCAAAATCAGACTGACACAATCACTTGTCATGTCAGTATTTCTATATGCATGTGTGACATGGACTCTTACAACCGAACTACAAAGAATACAAGCCATGGAAATGAGGTGCTATCGAAAGATCCTTTGCATCTCATACAAGGACCATGTAACCAACAAAGAGGTCCACAACAGAATCAAACAAGCCATCGGGCCCTATGAAGATCTCCTAACGACGGTAAAGAGACGGAAGCTGAAATGGTATTGGCACGTCTCGCAAACATCCAGCATGACAAAGACCATCCTGCAAGGCACCGTTAGGGGACCAAGAAGATGAGGAAGACAGCGGAAGATGTGGGAGGACAACATCAAAGAGTGGACAGGCCTAGACTTCTCAGAGACACAAAGGGCGGCAGACGACAGGAAGAAGTGGAGACATCTGGTTTCAAGGTCATCGGTGGTGCCCCAACAACACTACAGGTTACGGGATTGATGATAATGATGATGATGAAAGTTTCAGAGCAGTGTGGTATTGCAGCTTCAAAGGGTAATCATATTCTTGGGTTGATTAGGAGAAATATAACATACAATGAAAAAAAGCTAATTGTACCTCTGTATAAAGCAATAGTTAGACCTTATTTAGAATACTGTATATAAGCATGGAGACCATATCGTAAGAAGGATATAGATACGCTTAAAAGAATACAGAGGAGAGCAACTAAAATGGTTCCAATACTAAGAGAACTTAGTTATGAAGAACGACAGAGAGAATGTGGTTTAACAACCCTAGAGACAAGGTGGTTAAGAGGAGGTCAAATTGAAATTACTAAGATACTGAATGGGTATGAAAATATTGATAGAAATATTTTTTTCTCACTCAAGAAAGATAACAGAACTAGAGGACATGAGGTAACATTAGTAAAGGATCAGTGTAGAAGTACACTTTCTCACAGAGGACAATCAATGAATGGAACAAATTATTTACAGATTGTGTAACTGCTAGCAGCGTGAATATGTTTAAAAACAAGGTTGACACATCTCAGGAGGGTGGGTTACAAACAGATTAAAAATGGTTGGACTCTCAATAAGCCAATGGCTTCCTTGCTCACTTGTCATCTGGGCCTTTGCCTTGGATGGAAATTCTGTTAAATCTTGTTAAATGAGTTCTCTGCCTCTCTACCGGGGAACACGTAACATAAATTTATCTAACCCATAACCGCATACCACCCACCGACCCACAAAACAGCTATCTACTTCACTACAAGTGATGGCTGATTAAACACTATAAATTTGATTAAAATAAAACTTAATTTACACTTAGCACAATGACAATTGCTGGAGGAAGGAGGTTGATGATTTAACAAGATTTAACAAGAGTTGCCATCCAAGCGAAAGGCCCAGATGGCAAGTGGACAAGGAAGCCATTGGCTTATCGAGAGTCCAACAATGTTCATCTACTTATAACCCGCCCTCCTGAGATATGTGTCAACCTTGTTTTTAAACATATTCACGCTGCTAGCAGTTACACAATCTGTAGACAATTTGTTCCATTCATTTATTGTCCTCTGTGAGAACGAGTGCTTCCTGATGTCCAATCTACATTGATCCTTTACTAATTTTACCTCATGTCCTCTAGTTCTGCTATGCTTCTTGAGTGAGAAAAACACATTTCTATCTAAATATTTTCATACCCATTCATACCCATGATATGCAAAAAAAATTAACTGTGTTTTGGCCATGAAGATGTTGGGTAGATGACGGGTAGATTTATTAAAATTTATTTCAAAATTCTAACATTATTTTAGCAAGCACAAACAAGACAAAACAAACACGAATGATCATGATAAAACGAAGGCCCTAGAAGATGAATAAAAAGCTTGTGAAACTGCCAGAGAATTGGCCACACGAAGACGCCCCCAGCGAAGCAATCATTGAAACTTCTCACCCTGAAAGACATGTCACATCTGTTTACAAAACGTCAGTTTGCACACCTGGTTAACATCTGCCAGGGGCAAACATCACAGCTATTTATAGTTTGTTTTTGTGACCTTGAATATCAAGGACGGCGGCAGCTTGCATGAAGCGTGGCCAAATATCCGGGCGGTTGACACAAAAACCATTCAAAATCTTTTTCATAGGGGTTAATAATTGACATAGGGTAATTCAGCGGAATACCCACGCCACGCTGTGTAAGCTACCCGTGTGCACTGAATACTGCTATTCAGGGAAACACAATGAATTATACAGTTGACAATAAGAGGGCTGTTCCAGCACAGCCGGAGGGTTTCAAGTAAACAGCATCTGAAAGGGTATTGTCAAACAACCAAGTTAGCAAACAAAATTGTCGTACTCAGCAACTTGGGCTAGGATCGGCATTTGCGCATACCATTGATATAGGCATAACAAAAATTTTTATGTTAACATTTGGGTCAGACAGTGTATCATATATTGGACGGGTGGGTATTTAATTCGGCTGGTGACGAATAAAACAGCTATAAAACCATATACCTACTAAACCACCACTGGGTAGGGTAGAAAAACTGTTCACCCTCATTAATCATATGCAATTTCTCCATTTACTCTCCTGCCAGAGGGGAACAACTGCCTGGATAAGGTGCTACCTTTCAATGGGGTCATCCAGCCTATATTTCTAACACATTATGCCATTTTTCAAACAGCCCTATGACAGCCTACTATGTCAGATAAAACAAGCAACAACAATAACAGCAATGATTGTGCTAAGATCACGGTTTGCCTGAGGTCAAGGTCAAAAGGTCAAGGTCGGGTTTTCAATGGGTATGAGCTATATCCATTGGCCATATCCATTGGCCATTACCCTACTTTGTATATTTTTAATATTCCTCGATGCCCCAATGTTTCATATCAACTGATCTCTGAAACAGATACATACACTTCACTGTAAATATAAAAAAATTACTGCTATTTTATGTTTACAATACAATATACAATACAATATAACTTTATTCATCCCATTCAGGGCAATTACATCATCGGACGGGCACAGTATATAAATATTAAAATGTTAAATATACAAATGTAAATTATAACATAGGTAACTGCGTATTACTGGCTCACATCATCGTCACAAAACAATAAGTTATCACATGAATGCATGGAGTGCATTTCACATTGTAACCACTAAATATATCTAGAACATACACACACATACACAGTACATTCATTTCACATTGTTGAGAAGACTGATGGCAGCAGGAATTACGGTTTGTTTTGCACGAGAGGCACCTAAACCGGCAGGCCGACGGCAGAGTGTCAAACATGGGATATAAAGCATGACTATCATTAGCTAAGATAGAACGTGCCTTCCTAAGTATCTGTTGTTCACAAAACTGAGTGATGTCTCACTGACTCTCTCCAATTATTTTGGAGCTGACACATACAATCTTCTGTAAACTGTTCTTATTTTTAACACTCAGATTACAATTCCAGCAGATAAACGAAGAGCAAAGAACACTCTGAATAAAGCACTTGTAAAACAGGTTTAAAATTGTTTTATCAACAGAGAATGAGTTTAATTTTCTAAGAAAGTACAGGCGCTGCTGACATTTCTTGATGATTACTTCAGCGTTGTCATCCCATCTAAGTTTGTTATCAAACACTGTACCTAAGTATTTGTACTTGGTGACAATTTTAACCTCTTGATCATGAATGGTGGTTTTTTTCAGGACTTTGACTGTGTTTTCTGAAATTTATTATTAACTCCTTGGTCTTACGTACATTAAACTTTAGATAGGAGTCATCACACCACTCAACAAAATCTCGTAGTGCCAGGCCATGATCTTGTTGGGAACCAGAAAGAAGTGAAAGTAAGGCACTGTCATCAGCAAATTTCACTAAAAACCTGTCTGCTTGAGCACTTCTACAGCTGTCAATGTACAAATGTATAGGAGGGGTGAGAGACAACAACCCTGGGGTGAGCCCGTATGTGTCAACATCATGTCAGAAAATTTCCCATTCACAAAAACAGACTGAGGACGACACAAAAAAATCAACAATTCAGGCAACAAGCTGGTTTCCAAGATTAAAATCAGAGATGAGTTTATGGGCTAAGATATGAGGCTGCATCAAATTAAAAGCCGATGAGAAATCGGCGAAGAGAATCTTGGCATGTGCAGTTGGCTTCTCAAGATGAGTATACACTTTGTCCAGAATGAATAACTTCGCATCTTTAACACCCCTTCCAGCCTGGTACGCAAACTGAAGTGGGTCTAATTGGCTCTCAATGATGGGCAGGATCAGTGACTTGACTAGTTTTTCCAGTGTTTTCATAACAAGGGATGTTAGAGCAACTGGTCTGTAGTCGTTTAACTGTTTTGGGTTGTTTGTCTTAGGAATGGGAATGACAGTAGAAGTTTTCCAAACAGTGGGAATACTAGCAGTGTCTAGAGAGGTCTGAAAGAGATGTTGAAAGACGCCACTGATCTGCACAAAACTTCAGAGTTCTGCCACAGATGCCATCAGGGCCTGGGCTTTTGTTTTATGTTTATCATCTTAAGACAATTAGCTACACTCTTCTGATCAATGACAGCAGTTTTATCAAATGTCAAGGACGACTTTAGATCAGACATGTAGAATGAAAAGTTGTGTTCTTCAAAATGTGTAAAGAAATCATTAAACACTTCGGGCAAAGACTCATCACTCACACCCTGCAGTCTGACCTTAGATCTAACTGGGTCTGTCATCATGTTGACAGCTGCCGTGTTCGTTATCCCCTTCCAAGCGTCACGAAAATTACCACCAACAAACTTGTGTTCAACCTTGTGTTTGTACTGCTGTTTTGCCTGCCTAATTGCAGCTTTTACTTCTTTATTTACCTGTTTTTACCTATGCTGGAGGTGATGACCATCAGTTTCTACTTCTAACACAGGATTGTTTCCTTACTCAACATGTCTTGGAACCAAGCAGAGGTGGGAATGCGTTAGATTTAATTTTGTCTTCTCAAAATGAATTAGTTGACAATGTTAAAGTGCACGAACCTTTGGGTTCAAGTGACCATAACCAAATCCATTTTAATAAAAAAGTAAAAACAGGGAATACATATAAAAAACAATGGAGGAACTTTAACAAAGGCAAATATAAAGTGATGAGAACATATCTAGCAAATATAGATTGGAATAACTTATTGAAGAACAAGACAGCAACAGAATGCTGGACTTGTTTAAAATATGAGATTGAGGGCATTATTGAGAAATTTGTTCCATTAAGAAAACAAGGGAAAAGGTCCAGGAAAAAACACCTGCCAAAAGAGGCTGTTAGAAAAATTGCTCACAAACAGATGCTGTGGAGGGTCTATAAACACACTGCAAATGTAGAAGACTACACAAACTACAAAGAGGCACTTAACCTAGCTACAACTGAATTTATAAAATCTAAAAGAACCTTTGAAAAAAATTTGGCAGGTAATATAAAAAACGACAGCAAGAGTTTCTATGCTTATGTAAGTAGTAAACAGAAAGTTCGAGATAAGGTCGAACCACTGGAAAACAACAGAGAAAACATAATTTCAGACGGGTTCCAAATGGCAGAGGTCCTGAACGAGTATTTCAGCTCAATTTTTACCACAGAAGATATCAGCTCACTTCCAGTTCCATTGACTAAATTTGAGGGCAATAAATCAGAACATTTACGGCAGTTATTTGTAACTCCTGAAATGATAGCAAAGAAAATTAAGAAGATGAAAGATAATAAATCACCTGGAGTTGATGAGATACCACCAAAACTGCTTAAGGAAATTGTTGAGCAAATTAGTACACCACTTGCAAAATTGTTTAACTTGTCACTAGAAGAAGGAATAGTTCCTTCAGAATGGAAAGAAGCAAACATTATGCCGCTATTTAAGAAGGGATCGAGGAAGAAGCCAGAAAATTACAGACCAGTGAGTCTAACATCAGTTGTATGTAAATTACTCGAAACATTAATTAGAGACCACATGGTGGAATTCCTTGTAAGACATAAATTAATAAATACATCTCAACATGGATTCCTAAAAGCAAGGCCATGTCTAACTTATCTCTTATGTTTTTTTGAAGAAATTACAATGTGGGTAGATGACGGGTCACCAGTGGATGTTGTCTACTTAGATTTTCAGAAAGCTTTCGATAAAGTGCCACATCAAAGATTGTTACTTAAACTAAAAGCCCATGGTATAGGTAATGATGTAATCAACTGGATAGAAAAGTGGCTTACGCACAGAAGACAGAGAGTAATAGTAGATGGTGAGATTTCAAACTGGAAATCTGTTTTGAGTGGGGTACCACAGGGATCAGTATTAGGCCCTATACTGTTTTTAATATATATAAATGATTTGGAGGATGACATATCTAGCAAAGTACTCAAATTTGCAGATGACACAAAAGTATTCAGAAAGGTTACTAATGATACAGAAAACAAAGTTTACAGGATGATCTAGATAAATTAGTTAAATGGTCAGAAAAATGGCAAATGTTATTCAATTTTGGGAAGTGTAAATGGAAATATGGATGAGGAATATAAAATGGGGAATGCTGTACTAGGTAGAACCACACAAGAAAAGGACTTAGGAGTAACATTTAGTGCTGACATGAAAGCTTCAGAGCAATGTGGGATTGCTGCTTCAAAAGGAAATCAAATTCTAGGGCTAATTAGGAGAACTATCATGTATAAGGAGAAACATCTAATTGTACCCCTGTAACAAAGCAATAGTTAGACCACATTTGGAATATTGTATTCAAGCACGGAGGCCATATCGTAAAAAAGACATAGACAAGCTAGAAAGAATACAACGAAGAGCAACTAAAATGATTCCAGAATTGAGAGACCTTAGTTACGAAAGTCACTTATTACAATGTGGTTTGACAATACTAGAGACCAGGAGACTAAGAGGAGACCAAATAGAAGTGTTTAAAATAGTGAACGGTTATGAGGATGTTGATAGGAATATGTTCTTCAAACGTAAAGACGGCAGTAGAACCAGAGGACACAAAGCAGCATTAGTTAAGGAGCAGTGTAGGTTGGACATGAGAAAGTACTCTTTCTCACAGAGGGTGATAAATGAATGGAACAAACTGCCAAATGATTGTGTTAATGCTAGTAGTGTGAATATGTTTAAAAATAGAATTGACAGATATATGATAAGGGCGGGCTACACATAGATGAGAAAATTGTTGGACTCTCGATAAGCCAATGGCTTCCTTGTCCACTTGCCATCTGGAACTTGTTGTTCGAGATGGCAATCTTGTTAAATCTTGTTAAAATCATTTCTTCCTTCAAATTTGAACACACCATATGCAACAGGTTCCAATACCCCTTTAAGTTGTGCACCGAATTCAAAGAAAGTAAACTTGTTGTAAATTAGCGTTCCAAAACCTCTTCCTTCCCATCACGTTTCCTGAATTTGTGTATAAAGTGTATAAGATTTGATGATCTTACCAAAAATAAAACATCACATACATCACATAGAATTAACAACAAAAACACATTTGAGTATGATTTGCACTGTTTTATTTATCGAAAATAACCTTTCTGTGTCCACCAGGCGGCTGATCGAAAAATAGATTTCAAAAACAGGTTTTTTGTGTTCCAGGGTCCAATCAAAAGGTTAGTTTGATCGAATCCCCAAACCCCCCTAAATACACCACAGACCATTCCTTACTGCCCTAACAAGCGTCTACACTGTTCTCTAGTTGAACAACATCAGACATAAGCCTCTCTAGTCATCCTTCTTGAGTGTCAATGTGGAACATCTCGGTCACCATGTTATTTTTTCAAACTGTTGGTTCTTGGTAAATGCTCACTGAGTCTGTGAAGCAGCCCGCTAATGATTCTTTGGTGTTACTGTTTTATCTTGACAGGATCACATGACATCATGCCGTTGTGCTCGAAAGTGACGCTACGACAAAAAAAAGAACAAAAAGACTTGGCTGCCACGCAAAATGCAGTCAGTCGGCAAAAACGTCTCGAGGCAAAGTGCGAAAGTAAGACCTGAACTTTGAGATGAAGTGCTTGTGTATTCGGTTGTATTTGTACGTCATGTGCATGACAATAAATCAACCTGGCAGCTTCTTTAGAATGTCAATAGTTGAGACAAGATGCGACTACCGAGGTGGGGGTGCGGAACAGGGTGGTTTAAAGGGGCGATGGTGATATGAGAGATAGAACAACAGACAGAAATTAATAGAAACTGATGGACAGACATATGGATGGACGGACCGATGGTGTATGGTGGATGAAAAGAGGATGGACTGACTGAGAGACAGATGGATGGCAAATATATGTGGATATATATATATATATATATATATATATATATATATATATATATATATATATATATGGATGTATGGTTGGATAGAAAGACCAATGGATCAGCTGACAGAGAAATGGATGGAAATTAAATATATGGATGGATGGACGGAGTCACAGACAGGGGGGGCACAAACAGACAGAGAGAAATATGGAAGAATGATCAATGGACATGTTTGGATGTAAATGGACAGACATGTGGATGGTCAATGGACAGATGTATGGATGGACAACGGAAAGATTTATGGGTTGAAATGGATAGATGGATGGATGGAGTGAAGATAAGAGAGATGGACTGTCGACTGAGATATAGTCATCCAAACCGAGACATCAACAATCCAGCGTCTCTCAGAGCGATATACCTGTCCATTGGTGACAGGTGACATGCTTTTCACCTGTCTTGTCCGACATAAACCTGTCACCTGTCCTGTCGACACACACCATACATTCCTGGGCATGGGTACAGAGCCTTTAACTTAACAATAACATTAGCTGTCGTTTCAATACGGTTACTAAATCTATAAATGTAGCTTTATTCCTGTTTTATTGATTGCATCAGTCAAGTAGGGTCGGCCTGCATTACTGTGCAAGCTGTATTTAAATGTCAAGCCGGCAACATCAAAGTATTTATTCTATTGGAATATGTGTCTTGGTAGTGTGAACTATTCTAATAGTGGTGCTCTTGTTGTGATGGCCTGACCTACTCGACCAGCAAGGAGGAACTATTTTATTACATCAACATTTTATTTCTACCACCCAATCTCAATACAATCTGTTGCTACTTGCAATCAAACACATTCACAAACCTGCCACACCATACGGATTTCCTGTGTACGATAAGGACTTTCGGGATCTGTGAAGGAATATGACCGTATCCCATTTTAATATGGATTTGCAAGAAATGGGAAAATTGTGATAAAGTGCATATTTTTTTGTGTTCATCAGACAAGTGTAACATACAAGTGTAACATACAAGTGTAACATACAAGTGTAACATACAAGTGTAACATACAAGTGTAACATATAAGTGTAACATGGAATGACACACTTACAGTAATGGAATAGCTAATACGTTTGACGCTAGGCAGATTTCTGACAAAACCAAGCGGATTTTGCTTGATGTAGATATAGTCCATACACTGATAGCTGGCAATATTTAGTTAGTTAGAATAGGAATGCTATAGGCTGGTTAAACAAGGAAAATGCTATACAGATTTAAGCCAAAAACTGCAGCAGTGCATTTAGCTTATTTGTTAAGGCAATATCTGATTGATCAGTAAAATAAAATCTATTTTTTTACGAGGACTCCAAATCTTGCCGATATCCGCAACTGTCACAGAAAAACTGCGAACACAAGGACAAAAACGCTGCTGATAAATCTCTGTGCAGTGATTCTAAAATCGATATGCCTTTTTGTTAACAGACCAGCTGTAGATGCTTTTTGCAATTAGATAAAAAAAATAATGCTGTTAAATCTGGCCTTTTGAAATCTCTGAACAAATTTAATTCTACTTGTACTTTGTCGAGTGCGTACATTCAGTAGGGTAAATTACAACGCCTTAATTTTACCTGTACATCCGCACAGTACAATACTGAAACGCTTACTTAAAATCCAAAATCATTTTATACACATAACTTAATGTTCAATACAGCTGACAATCACGTAATAATTTAATGCTGTTCTAATTTCCAGGTTCTTATTACATATTTAGTACAACAGTTATCATTTCATGATGTTGACTGAAGCAATTGGATATCTATAGTAAGAGCAGCTACTAAGAAAGCAGTGAACAATTTTATTTTTAAAAATAAGAATATTAAAAATCATTCGTTGGGTAAACTAGTTAGAGTTTTTGTATGTTATTATGAACAATGTTATTATGAACAATGTTATTATGAACAATGTTATTATGAACAATGAAATAAAACTGTTTACAAAAAATAATCCATTCCATTCCATAATAACGTATTTACTGTAGATCATGATTCACACATAAAGTATGTCACCAAATGGCACAAACAACGAAATTATCAAATCTACAGGTACAGCAAGATCAACCCAATAGTAGAAATGATCACGATGAATAAATTAAGATGGTATGGTCATTTGATGAGAAGATAATTCTGTCATAAAAGTGACACTGAGCATGAAGATGACGGGAAAGAGACCGAGAGGAATACCCAGGTTACGGTAGATCAACAACATCAGCGGCCACCTGGTGGAAACGAACACCAGCCTCAATGATGTATCAAGAACGGAACGGTACCAGAACCACACAGAATGGAGGAAGATGATTTCTTGTCACTTGAATTCCTAACTGTAATAAACGCTGAACAGGTGAACTTGATTCACATAATAATGACCATGTTACCTTGACATAAACAGCAGAAAGATCTGCTGTGAGGAAAAAACAAACTTAATATATCTGTTTACATGATACAATAGGACGCTTGTAAACAGCTCTAACTGCGCGTCTTCTTGAGTTAGCATTGAACGATACTTCAATGAGCGGAAAAACCGGCAAGATCTCGGCAAACATTCAATGACAAACATTCATGTTTCGTGAGAGCTGTTGAATATGCATGACCACAAAAATAGAGTATTGAAACCGAACAATAACGAACAATAACAAGAGTTCAGGTGTCAAGTCAACTCAACTGACTCAGTGCCAAACACAGTTGTTTGTCACATTTCGGAGTATCGCCCTCGGGCCACATCGACCAAGCCCTATTTACAGAGTGGTAAACAATGGTGGCGTTATATTTAGCCCCAGTATCGTGTACCACTTGTAAGGTGCTGGGGGGAGGTGTCGCTAGCAGACAGAATAAGGGGTTGCCTCAAAATTAAAGACTTTGAATATTGAAAGCTACTTTTCAATTCTGTCTAATATGTACTGTTATCTTACCACGTTTTGTCATGGTTTATACGTTCCACGCTCCACATCTACCAATGTAACCGGCTTCCAATCTTAAATGTGCAATTTTGACATAGTCCCTAATGTTCTACACAGTAAAACATGCAGATGTTTTAGATAACATAAATTCAATTGTTTTTGTGGTGCAGCCACTAACACGAAATAAATCACGAGTTCTGTAGGGTTTATGTTGCGCTTGGCTTTTATGGTAATTGACAAAAAAGCAAATGATGTGTTTGAAAAGGTGTGAATCAAACAAGCTCTCGGAAAAAACAGGAAATTTCAAATTCTAGATGTTTGCGCCTGTCACTTGCCATGGTCAACACTTATAATTTACAGCCAGCGTGCTATGCAAAAAATTTTCTCCCATGAGAATTGCAAAATAGCAGCCAATGGAAAGGTGTTATGAATCGTTTCGCAAACGGGAATGGTCTACATACGGCTAAATAAAAGCTACACTTAGTAAGCAATTATCTACCGCGACTTCAATCACAGGGAGTAATTTGCCAATTACAGACCACATAGACCACAGCATGACCTAAAGTAGCCCACAGTGACCGACACAGACAAACACTGTACCAGGGACATGTCAAGCATAACACGCATATGTTTTATGTTAGTTAATCCATGTTATCTCTAATTCTAAAGAGACCAGTAAACCGACCATTGAGAAATGACCTTGCTTTATGTTAATGGTCATCTACAATGGCCTATCTTTGTTGTCCTGTAAAGTTTTGTTGTTGAAACTTCAATGACAGTGGGAAGTGGGACAGAATGGGGAGTGGGAAAGAGTGGGAAGTAGGAAGACGTGGGAAGTACAAGGTGTGGGATCCAGTGGGAAAAGAGCATTCAGTGTGTCACACTTCACCCCCTGACAGACCTGTTCATTCCAACACCAACTCGACTTCTCTGGGAAGCATTCAGCCATGCTGCAATTATTGTGTAAAGACTGTTCATTCGCACATCCACCACTGTCTATTGCCAGGTACTCATTTATAAACTGAAACTTCCCCAGCTATGACACAGCGGCAAGAGGAATTGAACACTGGTCATCTCGATTGAGCGTCCGACGTTCTAACTGCTACGCTACTGCACCCCACTAACGGTGTGGTGTGGGAACCTTTGGGAAGTGCGAGGTTTGGGAAGTGTGCGGTTTGGGAAGTGTGAGGTTTGGGAAGTGCGAGATTTGGAAAATGCGAGGTTTGGAAAGTGCGAAGTTTGGGAAGTGCGAGGTGCGAGGTTTGGGAAGTGCGAGGTTTGGGAAATGCGAAGTTTGGGAAGTGCAAGGTTTGGGAGATGCAAGGTTTGGGAAGTGCAAGATTAGGGCAGTGCGAGGTTTGGGAAGTGCGAGGTGTGGATACAGAACTAAACCTTCCCATCAACAACAGACTGCAGAAACATAAACAACACCCAATAATATAAATATAATATTGGCTGCTGTCACCTCTCACTAATAATATTTCATTATTAATCATAATCATATTTCATTATTAATCATGCTAGCCAATTATGACTAATTGGGGTCCTTAAAGAGAACACGCAGGACAGGAAGAAGGGATCGAGCAACACTGCTTCGGGCTTCAATTAGCCGTTCATATAAAAGGTCACTGTGTTTTCCCACCATGCCCGGGGGAGGGGGGAATTAGATCCCAGACGACAGGCTAAATCCTGCATGGGACTGGGATGTTGTCATCCACGTGACATCCTCTGTAATCTGCCTAGATGGTTTATGATGTCATGGCACAAACAAGCCCTTGAACAACACTTATGGTTGATTGAGTGCGTTGGAAAAACTCTACACAGTACCAAACTCAAGGTTCTCAAAATGTGTCACTTTTTGTTGTTGCTGTCGTGGCCCTGGCAGTTGACTAACTCACTGGTTAAACCTCATCCCTCATCTATTCATTTAGCACATCGTGAATCAGGTTTGTCGATGTTCAAATCTATTTAGATCAAGTAACATACCCAGTCGATTTAATAAGCGTACTTATGTTATGATCATAGAAAGAATTGACATTTGTTGTTGTGGTGAATCGGGGTCTAAAGGGTTAATGATGAATCACTTCACAAACTTATTGCTTATGCAGAAATCATAAGCGCAGTTTTTAATCACGCTGTCAAGAAACATTTGCCATAACAGTGGCGCCACATGGCGGCTCAGAAACTATACTTTGAAGGGGCGCATTAATTATTCCATTTTGGACTGTTGACTTGTAAACCTCAGCCAGTAAATACAGCCACCCCATGGGTAAACACCTCTCTCAAGGGCACATGGTCAAACCTGTATTATAAATCAGATTCCCATGAACTCAAGTAGTAAATAATTTTATTGATCTACAAATCAGATCAATTTGCCCAGTTTTAACACATCGGACAAATAAGTTAAATGTACTGCAGCAGAGTAATGCAATTTTGGTTAGAGCAGGATTTATTTTAAGAAAGAAAAGTATGTTTACTTGATGTCATTTCAGCAAAATCCAGTCCAGATGTCGGGCTTTTGAGGCCAGCAACACAGTTTGTGCATAAAAATTGGAACTTGTAACATGATCCCGGCAGATAACGCTCACACTCTCACCTGATGTAATCCACTTAATATCATTATATTAACAAACTATATATTGATTTTTAAATAATCATTCTATTACAGCACCAAAAGTTTGCCTTTGATAATAACCCTATATAATAATACTATTGGATTTCATCAAAAACACATCATGTTTCTATAGGAAATGTTGACTACCAAGGATTAACTTCATCATAAGGATTAATAATAAAAATCCAATCCTCACCTACCAGTAAAATCTCCATCATAAAAAAAATTTGTGTGACAATAATCAACAAAACACATTTACTTACAGTCAGTCCACTGTTATTTTACAAACAAAATCACATTTGTGATGGAAATTTACTGATGAAAATCTCAGTTCATGAAACAAGTTACTGTGTGATAAAATTCACCCAGAAATTTGAACTACAAAATTAGATGGCAACATCATGTTTTTCAACCATTCATAATGCAGTCATAGCTATTTGCATACGCAAGGTGCGTACATAACTCTTGAGCAAAGGATGGATTCAGGCCACTACTGGGCAACTGGCCAGCTGTACCCAGAATACCACATTACTCACTGTAAACTGGCTACTCATTAATGGTCATTAAGGTTTCTGGACCTAAGTTCAGGGCTGGACAGTTGTTTGTGTCATGCATCTGAGGCTGTTGATGATGACCTTTGAGTCCAGTGGAGAACTGGACCAGGGAACTCTTAAGGTCATCCTAGAAAGTGTCACATGGACTCTGGTTAATAATATTTAATATATATATATATATATATATATATATACATATAAATAATTATATGGTATAATTATATATTATACACACATACATATATACAGTGTTACACACACACACATATTTAACAAGATTGCCATCCCAAACAACAAGTTCCAGATGGCAAGTGGACAAGGAAGCCAATGGCTTATCGAGAGTCCAACAATTTTCTCATCTATGTGTAGCCCGCCCTTTTCAGATATCTGTAAATTCTATTTTTAAACATATTCACACTACTAGCATTAACACAATCATTTGGCAGTTTGTTCCATTCATTTATCACCCTCTGTGAGAAAGAGTACTTTCTCATGTCCAACCTACACTGCTCCTTAACTAATACTGCTTTGTGTCCTCTTGTTCTACTGTCTTCTTTAAATCTGAAGAACATATTCCTATCAACATCCTCATAACCGTTCACTATGTTAAACACTTCTATTTGGTCTCCTCTTAGTCTCCTGGTCTTTAGTGTTGTTAAACCACATTGTACTAAGCAGCTTTCAATATATATATATATATATATATATATATATATATATATATATATATATATATATATATACACACACACACACACATATTATTATATATACCTACCTATATAGTTGTACATGCACACCCACCCACCCACCCACCCACCCACCCACCCACCCACCCACCCACCCACCCACCCACCCACCCACCCACCCACCCACCCACCCACCCACCCACCCACCCACCCACTAGTTGCTAGTTTAAATAAATAATATACATTGTATATTTTATTTATTAGTAATTACTAACTCAGAATGTAATGCCTGATTTTTGGGATCATCTACAGCCAAGTTTTCATGTCTGTATCAGTTTGAACTAAGGTGACGAGGACTTAACAATTCTAAATATATGACTACAATCACTTGACACAATTTCTAGCAGGTACAACCCTGTACTTGCCCGAGACAATCCTGCTGATGTGACCATGTACACACACATGCATGCATGCACGTATGTGAACACTAATGCACATACGTTTGCATACGTATACATGCAAACACACGCCATGTATGCACGCATGCATGCAGTCATGCACGCATGCACTCACATGCACAAACCCCACACACGTATGCATGCACACACCACACGTACATGCAAACATGCAGTATAACTAAATTACAAGCACCATTTATTTAAGCTTTCTCAACGTGTACCATGAACATAATATAAATTACAACAAACCTTTCTTAAAAAGATCATTCAAATTGACGGAGTGCACGCTGGAGAATGGAACTGGGTTAACACAGCAATCATAAAATAAGTGTTCAAACGAAACAGGTCATTATAGCTGAAAGAGCGCTTGCTCTGTGAAAGGAGGGCAGATAATTTATTGCTTCTGAAATACACTTGCTATGTTACATTTTGCTCCTTTATTCGTCTCCCTTATGAATTGTTATTGTAAGCTGCCTGACAGCCCATGGTAGAGACAAATGGGAGGATCCAGGGATAAAAAAATGGGATTACTGTGGAGAGCCCTCCCACATGGAAGCCCCCCATGGAAGCCCCCATACAGGTGAGAAATGAGCCAGTTTTTATACCTGACTATAAACTTCAAGGACGGTTTACCTAGTTTACTCATGGCTGAGCGCATTCAGTAAGTTGTCCCACAAGGACACTAATGTGTCATTGGGAATGATGAATGACATGACGTTATGGTCCAACGATTCCACATGGGAATGCCCTGCATGTCAGTGTGTCCTCTAAAAATAATTCATTTTGCCTTGTGTCATGAGCAAAATAAACATTTATTTTTACTTTTAACACTTTTTAAATTGTTAAAAGGGCTGCTGATGAATAGAGGGTGTACCGTATGTATTCTACTTTCATAAATTTGTTTCCTGTGTGTCAACTAACATGAGCAAAATCAACTTTCCCTATATTATAAACTTTCATACAAAACAAGCAGTTTAACACCAAGAATTGCAGTGCAGCTAATGATGCTATAAAGTAGCAAATTTGCTAGGTAAATTCACGAAAATGCAGACGGCAAACGTGCAAACTAGAAATGGGGTTTTAGGCACCATAATGATGGATTAATGAGTGGCGTACAGCACAATCAGATAATATGTTGCACCACTCAGATAATCTCTTGCATGACTCAGATATGTTGCACGATTCAGATAATCTGTTTCACGACTCAGATAAAATGTTGCACCACTCAGATAATATATTGCACCACTCATATAATCTGTTGCATCAGTCATATATATGGCACCACTCAGACAAACTTGCACAACTCCGATAATCTGACACCACTTAAATAATCTTTTATAACACTCAGATAATCTAACCATTCAGGTAAATTTAGTTCACAAATATGGTGGGGGCCATACCAGGTACACCCCTTAAATCTGAACTTTATAAACCAATACAGGTTCTGCCTTCTACCACTCCAACCCCCAGTCATGCAGCTGACCTAGATCTGTCGACAATGTGTGCGTCAAACTGAGACACCTTTATGGGGGGGTCACAGTCCTACAATTGCCTTTTGACAAACTCTCCACAGTCGGCCACCACCAATAGTAGACAGCAAATTATCTGACAAACAAACATGAAGAAACTTATCAACAGACGACTGAGTATCGTGACGTTGAGTCATTGACATGTTCTGTGCCGACAAAGGTCTATTCAATAAAGCAGGTTGTTCTTTGGAAGCATGAATGGAGCCAAACACCACCTCAGTTGTACTTGCTCATTCAGATCAATGAGATATTTACAGACAAATGTCTGGGATTCCAAAATAAACAAAGGTGGACTTTTATACAGTGCTCAAGGGCAAATTCGATGAGATGAGATTACTATATATATATGTATATGTATATGTATATATATATATATATTTATATATAGAGAGAGAGATCGATCTGGGCAGCAGCCTTGCATCATATTTTTAAATGCTGCATAGTTTTTGGCAGCATGTACCCTAGTGACGCATTTTATATAAGAGCGATATATAATACCGACGTTTTTATCGGAGAAAATTAAAGTGCAGTAGGTGTTCGACTGCAAACAAGCACGTTGCAATTTCGGTACCACACGACTAATATTTTATCAGGTGTCGCGGTGGAGAATTGTATTGCTCTGCGATTTTCATCGTTTTGTCACTTCAATGGTACGTCATTTATCTGCTAGGGTGGTACGTCATTTGTCCGCTAGCGTAAACATATAGTCCTCCCCTAATATGTCGCTCATTGAGCCACATGCTGTAACGATGCCGCCAAAATAAGACCCATTCCCCTACCTTAACAAGGTACCTTAGTCGGATGGGCTCAAAAGAGACAAACAATAGCTGAGACTGTTGTTTCTGAAACAATTACAAAAATTGACAACATGCCCGAGAGTGCCGAGACTGGTGACATTGGGATGTCGTCAGCAATGTCGACAACCGAAGCATTGCCGTTGACAAGACACAGCCTGTTTTTTATTAAGTCATTTCAAACAGTAGTGGCATGACCATGGAATGTGGCACAGACTCAGTACCTTGTTTTTTTACATTACAGCTTCAAAAATAAACTAGTGATCTCTGTACATGTTGTTGTTGATATTATTACTGGTAATATATTAAATATACCCAGAGATGTGGACAGTCATACAAACACAAAACATCAAGTGTTTATTTTTTTAGCAGAAGTAAAAACTATCTCATATTTAGATAGCTTACACCTCATATTTCGTGCAGAACAAATTTTCAAGCAAGCAAAATAAAATGTAATGAATGTAATAAAATTACTGGCCTAATATGAAATTAACTGTAATGTTATGCAAATTAACTGCACTTTTATTAATTTGGGGCACAAAAAATTTCAAAAAGGCAAATAGTTATGCCTCTGATGTGCCCGAAGGGCACATGTATATCTTTTATCAGATCGATCCCTGTATATATATATGTGTGTGTGTATATATATATATATGTATATATATATATATGTGTGTGTGTATATATATATATATATATATATATATATATATATATAGTAATCTCATAGAATTTGCCCTTTGAAAATTAACTATTTTTAAAGGACACGCTGCCATGCAGAGTATTCCTTTGTGGAATCATTGGACCATAACATCCTGTCATTCATCATTCCAAATGACACATTAGTGTCCTGGTCGGACATCTTGCTGAATGCACTCCGTCATTTGCCCTTACACACTGTCCATATGCCTTGTAAGGTACAGGTGAAGATCATAGGTATGCCCAGGTCCCTTCTTTGAATCCCTCGGTACCAAATGCTGTTCTCAAGTGTCTCCACACATAAGGCTGTGTCCCATGTTACGTTGCCATGATTAAAGTCTCCAACAAACAGACATTTTACATATGTTTATGTATACATTGTCACAGCAATACATACACAATGTGTACGGCAAACAAAATACTGGGGATCATTTACTGTGAGTCTAGATATATCACATCTCATTATTTCCCCCAATGAAAAAGGGTGCGCAGCCATTTAATTTCATTTAGCATTGAACATAGATGTATTTTCCCTAAAACATTATTTTCTCATCCCAGTGGTGTGCAAATGTTTGCATTTTGTAAAAGAATTGATTTCAGACCTCAACTATGTGAAATGTTAAATTATGCAAGCACATTCAAGCATTACTTTGCTAATGGATTTTAAAATTTTGCTAATGGATTTTCAAATGTTGCTAATGGATTTTTAAAATGGCTAATGAGTTTTCAGTTGTGCGCACCCATGCATCATGGTTCATATGTCCCGACTTCAAGCGGCTGCACACAGTTTTGTATCACAAAAGCTTCCAATTGAAATTCCTTTCAATGCAATTTAATAAATTCCAATTCAATAATTTTTTTTCAATTCATTTATTTCAATTCAAATTCAAAATCCAGCTCAAATCTTTCAATTCCAATTAAATTCAAATTCGGAATTAATGATATGGGAGTTTTCTCAAAGCAGACGCATGGGATAATAGTAATATAATTTTTGTTTATAATAGTAATAGAGGAAGTTTTTTCAAAAGTAATAATAATAGATCCTAATGTAATAGATAATAGTCTATTACTTTTCTGTTACATCTATTGCTGCAAACTTACAAAATATCAGGTTTGTTTGCATGTTATTCCAACTGATAGTAATTGTAAACAATGTACAGATGATGACTGAGCCATTATTCAAACAACATGAAAAGACCAGTAGGCTGATCATTTTATGGTTTCAGAAATATGTGCTCAATGAAACAATGCAGGAGTAGCAAGCCAATTACTAATTGTTGGGATGCCCCATTGGGGTGACTATGGCTTCACACATTCCTAGCACACACAAAGGGCATGGTTTCAGATATGTGCAGGCAGACAAGAAATGTTATCTTAGCTGCAACCTGTATTGAATTCAAAGTAAGCTCATCACACCTCACCATAGTTTGATTTGAGCAGAACTTCTGATTTCTTTTTTCCAAATGCCACATGGCAGACCCTTTGTTCAAATTTGGACAAATGTTCTCATCTCGGATCTTCAAATGGGGTACCAATGTATGTTTAGCTACTACAAAGACTTAGTTCATATACAATTCTAGGGTTGGATTGAGGATCACATTGGAAATAAAACCAGATCGCACCAGCACACGAAAATGAGGTTCGATTAATTTTCTTTCAATTCCAATTCAACTTACTCAAAATCTGAATAATTCCAATTCATTTTTGAATTCACATCAGCTCTAAAGGCTGAAGACTGAAGCGCCACCTGGTGATTATGAAGTTGCTGAAGTTGCATATGGGTCGATGTAATTCAAAGTTTCATGTAGAGGGGGAAGGGGGGGACGGAGGCGGGGGGGTCCAAGGCTTAATGACATCGGTTTTGAGATCACCCTTAAGTCCTGCATTACGACCACCATCAACAATGGCGACTGATATGACGGACAGCAACCCGGAAACATGCAAACACACACAGAAGAGACAACCAAGACGCTCACTCACCAGCGAACGCCGTGTCGCCAGCCTTTCCGCTCGTGCTGTCATCATTCTTTCCTTCCGTCATTCCGAGCTGCTGCATTTCCTTCATCAGGTCCTCATCGGCATCGAGGCCGGCGGCATCGGGGAATGCATCGCTGATGAACTCGTGATCGATGGGGCTCGATGCAGGCAGTTCCTCTGGCTCCGAGGGTTGCTCCGGCTCCGGGTGTCCCAACTTTGTGGCGGAGTCTGCAAAGGGATAATTTGTACACATCGTAAGAGGGTCTCGGTGGTAGAGCTGATGGTAGAACCTACAGACAGTTGTCAACAGGGACCACTAGATAGCGATACTTGTTAATATTAGTTTGACGCAAATCTGTTCTTGGAATTCTAAGGAATTAACAATTTAAATATTAATTATTTCTGACAACTTTTGTAGTAAAATATGTATACGAATATATATATATTTTATATTATTTATGCATCTGTTACGCTTGTAATTACGCTTGTAATTATAATTATTTTATTATTTGTACAATAATTTTTTGAACATGCACTGAAATATGATTGTTATTATGGGCACTACTGTTACGATTATCATCGAATGACTGGGTTTTGCATTCATATCTAGATGATTTGAATGAAAAAATACATCAACAATATTATATAGTTTGGCATTTTGAGGAGGTGGGAGATTTAGGCACTGAAAGGGAGATGGGAAATTGGGTCACAAATCCAGAGTCTGTTATCAGCAGCTATAGAGTTAGTACGCATGCACATGAACAATATGGTGACAGTCTGAAGAAGATCATAAATGCAGGTAAAACAACAGATCATGGTGACTTTTGATTAACATTCAAACAAAAACATTTCCTAAATATATCACTGACTTTCGTCGAAAAGCATTAATGATGTCTATAACTTATTTCTGCTGTTAATAAAAAAGATGACTGAGCTGCTGCCTTTAGTTTTTATTAACCGTGTCGACAATGGTGCATGAATTACGAGTTTCGCTGACATTATAAACATCTTAGATCACACCGTGAACAAGAACGCCCAGCCAGAACGCTGGTCAATCAATCAGATATTTTTAGACTGCGCATGACGCAATGAATAACTGGGTTGACATGTGTTATGTCAGACGCGCCTAAACAAAGGGAACAAAAGATGACATGCAATGTGTGGATTGTGCTCCCTGACATAGCAACATTTTTCAAGGTTTTCCTTAGAAACCAGCAAAGCAAACAGCAGATATCTACCTCCAACAGCACTCACAAAATGGAATATTTAAAATCCTGGGTCTGTGTTAGCATGCAGCTTGCAGATAATTACAAGCATATATACACTGAATGAATTTGTCTTGCATTCATTGGTTTGCTTAAATAATAGTTGTACATGTAATTAACTTAGGTTATAAATTAGTTATTTTATCAAGCAAACTATGCATTTGACGTCGACATCAATGTACCTCGCCATGTTTCTTTTACACATCTGCAAATAAAACCGTGAGGTCCAAAAAAATCAAAAGCATTTTTCATTTTAAAACAGTGTGTCATATTTAAATAAACAAAACGTCTACCCATCTACAAAACCGTCTGTCATTAGTGCCTATTTTTTACCTGTTATCATTTTTGTTGCTCATCACAGTTTGAAAATGGCCTTTGCAGTACTAATTATTGATATGTTCACTGCTGCGAGTAATCAAATGATACGATGTTATGATACAAACGCTTAGTTGACTGCACAAGCAAGCAGTGGAAACTGGTGTCTATAGAGTCGCCACCTGTGAGACAAATAATAACTAAATCGTACTGGCAGTGTAGCTTCTATTCACCAGATGGCAGCATTGTCGAACTCGTGGATTCTAAGACCAGATTTAATACTTCAAATCAATAAACTATTATGCCAATACAGTCATGAAATATGCATACAAATGAAGTGGTTTTATATAAAATCAATATATTTATAATACTAAGAAATACCCTTGGTTGTGTTGTTTATAAAATAATCACTTAACGTTATAGTTCTTCACACATCAGTTCGAGACTTTGAGTGCCATAAAATGTTTCACAGTTAGGTTTTTTGTGAACTAACTTTTCACAGGAGCCGTATTTTGTGAGGCATATGGCTTTAATCAGCATTTTCTCAACAAGTAAATTTCAATGGTTAACAATATTGAATTGATACTAGATCTCGACAGTATCTATGAATTTGTTTTCTATAATGCTTTATCATGATATATTATTATTTATAATCACTAAGTAACCAGACAATGTGAACAAACCAGTTACTCCAGTGTGAATGCAATAATGATGAAGGGTGAAACAGCCACATTTGTGCGACAGAAAAGGCAAAAATTAACTAAAAGTACCAACATGTATCCAGATACCAGGTGTTCCACTACTCTGTACATGCATTCTACAAAAGCAAAGTTGTGGGCAAACCTATTTTGAGAGTTTTTAACTTATTTTGAAAAAATCGGAAGAAAGCACATCCATCAAACCATGAAAGAAGCCAAGTCCAATAAGCTGGCATGCTGGTCCACCACTGATAGTCTGAAATGCGCGGCTTAAGTTAATTGCGGAAAACTATGAAGCCAGTTTAAACCCGGTTGCAATGCCTGTATCAGAAAACGTCACCTGTCGGTATCGGTGTCGTAGCCCCTGAGCTGTTAGTGTCGTCTGAAAACAAAACTCCTCTGACGTCGCTGTGATTTACAAATATGGAATCATAGAGTCTGATTCCACTACAATTTTTTGTAGTTTATAACAACTCAATAAACACATGAAATGTTGACAGAGGGTGAAGATGCTTTTCAAGAAATATTGCCCTCTGTGTGTGCGTGTGATGTTGGAAACTATTTTACTAGTCAACTTACCCTTATAGAATTTTATTGCTCACAAATTTATGACACAAGGTGAAAAACTATATGGGAAACTATTTGACAAGTAAAGTGACTTTATTTGAATTGTTGAACTGTTAATGATTATTGGAAATAGTGGAAAATACTATTAAATTAATTGGATTATGTTAATAATTGGATAATATTAATAATAAAACAGGTCTACAGTCTCGCAGACTTAGCAAAATGGGCCATTGTTGTTGGGCCGAGTAAAAAAGGAATGCAGGCTTATGCTTACGGTTGAATCTAGAAGAGTACATCAGGAGTACTTTGTGTCTGTTTATCAATTCATGTTTCTGTTACCTGCTGGGGGGGGGATGGAATGTCACAACAAGGCTACCAGATGGCAACAACATTTACGTAACATAAACAGAAAGAAGAAAATATCAAAGGGATCTAAAATGTTGGTAATGTAAATTCATGTATTTTTATTTATACATGACCAATATATTTTTTATTACTTTTACTGATGTTTCATCTGCAGATTAGGTACATACATCAGTCGTCCTGAGACAAAGGGAACTTATATTGAACAGTGTCTCATCTATAGCGCCATTCTAAATGCTTTAAACTCCTCTGCTGGCAGACCTGTTCATTCTGTTACCAACTCAACTTCAGCTACGCCGCAAATTTCCTGCAATTATTGCTATATTTTCATAATGTGTCCATCATCGTCTACAGCCAGGTACTCAGTTATACAGCTGAGTAAACTGGAGCAAAGTGGGAGTAAACAAAACTGACCAAATTTCGAAATAGAGCTACCGCACCCCACCAGAGGCACAAGCAAACCTGCCGCAAAGCTCTACATTAGGAAGGAGGCCCCAACTTGATAACACTGTTGTTGTGGGACAACACCTTCCGCATGTCCTAGATAGTCTATTGACTGCTACTCTCTCTGGTGGCTACTCTGAAGATGTCCACCAATCATAGATGAAACGTCAATGAAAGTTAAAAGGAAGAACAAATTTTGGGTTATGTATCAATAAAAATATATAAAAAGGTAGACAGAATACTGGATGAAAGAGTGTGGTATTTGTCCTACCTTTTGGCATTTTATCCAGCGACTTTGAACTGCTCGACCTTGAAGGACCTTCCCCAGTGCATCCTGAAAAGAGACCTCATGTGGCGAACCCCTCAACTACTGCTCAACAGATTTTATACAAATACAACAAACTTTATTTACTAATTAGCAATAATTTTCTACTTAAATTAAGTTAAAACTGAGCCTTATTATGTGTCAATATTTAATAAATTACTAAAACTTTTTTACGTAACTAACGCATGCATCACGTCATATAATTATAATATAATACAATATTAAAACTATCGTGCCAAAATCCTTTGAAACCCAAGCTATGAGGCACATCAAAACTCAGTATACAATTATAAAGTTGTCAATGAATGGACGGATGAACAGATACATTTGACAATTGAAACAATATCAAATAAAGCAAGACAGGATATTCAGACAGAAACTATTATAAGAGGACCTGTCTGAAGAGAAATTCAGCTGTTGGGAATGGGAGGGAAAAACGAGAGCGAGGGATGGGGGAGGGGAGACGGGTGGTGGGGATGGCAGGGAAATGGGATCAGTGATGGAAGGGAAACATAAATTGAAGGCCAGTATCGATGTCAACCTCACCCTGGACTTTAGAGATAAGTAGGAGAGACACATTATAACGGATAGTATATTTTGGAAATATTTATCCTTAGTATGTAGACAAGTGAATGCGTACCTTTAAGTCTTACAATTTCAAATATCATGCCTCAAAGTTTGTCAGCCATAACGTACCGGTCTGCTTGGCAAGAGATGTCAGCTGTGTTGACTGTTTGATCAAAGATACACGGTAGAAGTAATTCCTCCAGAAATTCTCCTCGTTGATTCTATGAAAACACATAGATATTGGTGACAAGATTTGCACAAACAAGTAAACAAAAAAGTATTGATCGCCACTTCCATTTCATTCAAGAAAAACACGCAATGGCATCCATCCATCTTGAGATAATGGGAGCTGCGCTGTAGGTGATATCAGTGGCGCAGCATCTGCTGTGCATAAAGTCAGATTGTTTTAGTGGCAGTCTCTGTTAGAGACGGTAGACAGATGTATAAGCATGCATGTCAGGTAAATGATGGCCTTTCCCTGTGATGCTCTCTCGCTTCCGTCCACGGTTTCTTTCTTCCTGATTGCAGATAAGGACTTTATATTCAACATGTTCTGCAACATGAGAGCCAACTGAATATTTTAACCACAGATGCTTTACACAGAAACAATGTAACTCTAATTCAGATTATTTACATGGAATAATTCATGTTTATGTAAGTCTTAATACAGTTATATCGCTTTCTGAATCACATCTTAAATTTTTTTTTTAGAAGCTGGGGAATGATGGCCTTGGCATTCTACTTCTTCTTCCAATAGAGCTCCCGACTATGTTTTAGCCGCAAAATAAATATGGCTAGAGTATTGCTGAGCTGGTATCAGTGGGTGGTGTAGCGCTAGTTTGGGTCATTTATTAGTTACTGTGTTGCATTTGTGTAATTTAGCAGGTTAGTACACATTGATGCAAGGAATATATAAAAAAAATATTATATATGATTTATTCTACACTAGCAGGGAGAGAAGGCATTTTGTAAATGTTTTGACTGACTGTTGGCTGACTAACTAACTTTTGTGTGCATTTGTTTCACAATCATACGAAAGAATGAATGCTTATATGCGTAGATGCGGATAAAGGTCTGGTAGTACCAGTAGCCATAGGCACTGTCTCCATTTATTATAATATTATAATATAATAGTAGATACGGAAGGCAGCTACAATGAACAGTCTATTCAGGAGACAAAGATCGTTTGCACCACGTGCTCTTTGCACCGTTTGCGCTGTTTGCACTGTTTGCACCGTGTTGCTGTTTTGCTCTTTCAACAGCCTAATTGATATTTTTTATCAAAAACATACGTAAAGCAACAAATGAAAAAGTCAGCTGAACTGGTAAATCTTGTTATTTTTACTGAAGATTCTAACGTCCTATTTTATGAACTGCAAGTTGATTAAGGATTTTTAAAAAAGAGACACAGGAAAATAATTTTCCATCAATGCTAGTGGCATAAATAAGAACCAAAAAAGACCCAATAGTGGAAATATCAGTCAGAAATAAGCCATTTTCATTTGAAAACTCACTGCTTCGGTACAAGGCCAAAGCGCATCTTCTCAAGTGATGGATCCTCCGCAAGTATCGCCAAGGCAACGGGATGGGAGGTCGCAAAGTCAAAGTGGAACTGTACGCCAGCGGGCGGATTTCTCAGGAAGTTTCGTTTGTCCTACAAGACGCAATAGAACATGTATCGCAACAGCCCAGACTAAGGAGCAGCACCCAGAAATACCTGTGCAGAAACATGTTAGGATTTTGCCCCACTAGTGATCACCCCATGGATATACCCCTGATGATATTACTACCTGACAATATCCCTCAGGGATAATATCCTAGGGAGTAATACATAGTGTTCCACCTGACATTACTTATGCTCTCTAAATGCCATAAATGGACCTTGATTCCTTGAAATACATATAGAACAACTTCAACAACACAGCAAAACTAGAAAAACTGAATAATATCCCACAAAAAGGCATTACCGCGAACACTGCTTTAATGACGATAATTTATTTTAAAGAAAGTAGGCATTACATATCTAGGTTACTATTTTTTCCGACTGACCAACACATTTTAGTGTTAAAGAAAATCCGTAACCAAACTAATAAAAAATAGAAGGCCTTATTGTTTTAAGTAATAAACTGCCATATTTGCAAACAGGAACAGTCACCAGAAGTTATTTAGTGATGTTTTTGTGAGATGGTCCCCAACTTAAGTGATGGTTTTTTTTAGATGGTCCCCCAACGTACAGAGGACAGCGCCAGGATCTGTTTCTTCATGGCCTCCTCCTCATTGTACCCAATCCAAGGTGGGATTGCCGCCTCTGTCAGTTTCTTCTTCTCCGTATTCTCCGACACGAACTTCCCCTGCTCCTTCACAAACTCCCCTATGATCGTCTGGAGGAAAGACCAGGGAAACGATTCAGTATCACCACAATTGTAGTTTATAATTTAAAGATGTGCAAAAATTCTGTGATAAAAAAATTATGATAAACAGCTGATACTACTAGTGCCACCTAGTGGATTAAGAAAGAACACTTGAACAGGAAATTTTTCTGAAAACTTTGGTTCAGTTGCTATGTCAAAAACCTTTTTATGTTGTTACTTTTCTGGAATATTTTAGGCACACAAATGGTTTACATTTATGTACATTACAATATAAAACAAAACCACCGTTACACTAAAATCTATAGCAAATTGAGCAGATTTTATCCACAAACTTATGTACACATCGATGAGAGAAAACTGGCAAAAACAAGGATGTAAAGTGGTTGATTTATAGACAGATTATGCGGCCGATTATGCTCATGATTTGTGGAAATTTGTTTTTATTACTAAGAGTGTATTTACTCCTAAATGGGAGTCTTGGATTGCATGAAAAATGATAAAGCTTGCATGATGAACACATTTGTTTGGACAAAACTGACGTAGGATGCACTGCATGTGCACCTTGCAGGACAGTGCTACTATTAAATGCAAATCACAGTGTTAAGTTAATAAAATCAACACACTTCCATAAAAAATCAGGTAACAAACAACAAAAGTGCAGAATTCAAAGTCCTGTGATGAAATATAATTGGATGAATTGATTTATATGCAGACATTGCAACGCAGTACGGATTTCCTGTATACACAATATGCATTTTATGAATTTTTTTTAGGAATATGGTCGTGTCCTCTTTTAATACCAGTTTGTTTCAGATGAAAACTCTTTTATAAAGTACATATTTTTGTGTTCATCTTGCAAGTATAAAATCGAATAATGAACTTATAGCAGCTGACGCAAAAACACTTTTAGTCCGAGGAAGATTTTTGACGAAACCTAGCAGATTTTGTTGGATTTAGGTATATTTTGTATCCGTGTAGATAGCGACACTCAATCGGAATGCTATATGCAGCCGATTAACCAATAACTTTTTTTTACATGAAACGAATCAAGAAATCAAAAATACAGATTAAAAAAAAAACATGGAAAATCATAGATGAGAAGATAAGTTGTAAAGTGGGAGAATACCTTCTCTTCCACTGTCTCCTTGAGTTGTTTGGCTGTCTTGGTCACCTGGTCTGTCGCTGCCTTGCCAAATGTGTACAGGTAGCCTGCAGGAGTACAAGGTGCAATAACACTCATGTTGTCAGCAAGCCTGTAAGGGGCCATTCACACTGTCAGCAAGCCTGTAAGGGGCCATTCACACTGTCAGTAAGACTGTAAGGGGCCATTCACACAACATTTATCTATTCGTACTTAGCGTACTAAAGGTGGGGGGGTCAAAGCCCATGTACTAAATTTCTTAATGTCGGACGCATGCAAAATATGACCACAGCTGCGTCGGGCAGTGCTGCGAGTTGAACTGTCACAGAACAACAAATGTGTTAAATCGCATAATCGGTCACAGTGCTTTAATGCAGTCCGACACCCGGAAATTCACAACTTCGTGGAAAACAATTATCAAACCACGGGGTTGTTAGAACAACACAAAGCTTTAAATAAATAACATAATTATTGGAGATAAATGTTTGTAAACATATTCTGATGGTTATCACTGTGTGTCCTATACTAACACACACTGTGTCATAACATTGTTACATTGATAATTATATTTTTCAATGTGAAAAATTATCAGCATTTTAAAGTACTAATTCAGAGGGGGAGGGGTTTGAGTGGTATGCTTTGTATGAATAGGTAAACATAGATAATTGTGAATGGCGCCTAAGTTGTGAGCAAAATAAAATGGCAAGGCAAAGTCACATACAGAGAACTCATGAGGAGGACACACCAACACAGCATCAGGCAAGAGATCAAAAAAAGCAAATGGGCTTGGATAGGCAGTTCATGACATGATAGGACAGTTCATGACATGCCCCCTGCTCAACAGAGGAAGAAGACCAGTATGTGAAGTTACAACACACACACCTTAAGTTAATACTGCACTCAGAAATGTGGCGTTATGACCCAATTTATGTTGGTATTAAGTTACACCAACCAAATGAGTAATTATTGCGCAGCAACAAACAATGGATATCACAAATATCAAGTAAATTAATAGGAGCAATTGCTATACTCTAATTTTTTATTTTTAATGCATTATTTGCAGCCAAAATGTTGACTTGTACATAGATCTACAACTACAAGTATGGCTGAAAATAAAAAAGGGACCATTTTAAGGGTAGAATTTCAAAATGTGCAAGTCTATGGGTCAACCTGACATTGGCATTACACAAAACATGCCTGGTGCTACTTTATGTGCCAATAACAACAACGTAAGTGTAAGAATGTTCATAAGAAAATAATATCAGCTTTATCAGTCATATATCATACTTAACAAGCTTAAATTTTCACGGGAATCCGAGATTGTTTATTTTGCCCTTCAGACCGGTTGCTACACAGCTTTTAGTAGGAGTCCATGTGACTCCTTATTTTTGGAGATGATAAATCCAGTGTTAAACTGGCTGATTTCAATGCTGCGTCAACATGCGTGTATGCTGCCATCTTGAATTAGTTCCGGGATGTATCGAGCCATCACACTCAATTCCGTTTGTTCAAAAATACTCGTGCGAAAGGCGCACCAACATGGATGCAGCAATCTTGGATTGTATGCTAAGTTGGGGCTCTCACTTCTGATTGATCAAAACCCAGAATGAAATAAAATTGTTAGCCCAGGCCTATTTCACCACATTTTGTGCACCATACATACATATGTGGTTGTAATTTTTTTTTTATTTGATTACATTTGGGCAAATTTTTTTTATATAAAATACAGGTAACAACAATTCATGCCTGGATGCCAGTAAAAACTAGACTTTCTGTTTTTGTGCAGTTTCTGACCTACCAGTAATCATGAGAGCATCCACTTCTCACTTACGAATTACTTGTCACTTACCGCTGTATTTAAAATAACCAATTAACACACAATTAGATGAGATTGTTTTAGCATGGTACATAATATTTTACACATTATCAATACTAATGAGGCTGTAAAATAGCACCTTCTACAAGACAGGTAATTTTTTTTAATGACCAATATAAATAATTTTTATTAAAATAATTATATGTTTCCAGTTTTATTTTTTTTAATCACTATGTTCGCACAAAGATATGACAAAGCACAGAAACTATTTCTTCTTCCTCATATTAAGCAAATTCCTATAATGTGAAATTTGCAAAAATGCCCATCCTCTGGACGGGATAAATTGGTAGTTGGTAACTTTGTAAGTGGTTACCAAATTTCAGGACGCACAACATTATCAAAGGAATATTCATATCTGCCTTGTTACTTGGTACCAGTTAATATCTTGATGGCTTTTAGAAATGTTACTCTTGAAATTGTGATATAATACTGGCAGATACAGTAACTTAGAGGTAGAAAAGGTGCACAACGTTGTAATTGTATGTAATTGTTAGCATAGGCTTGCGGACAATTATACGTAACATCTACAAAAGATAATAGTAAGGTAATTTTCATAAAAATAAACCCGACTGGGGGGTCGTAGATGAACCCAAGAAGGCTTCCAAGGCACCCAAGATGCAAATTATCTAGAAGTAGCATAATAGGAGATAATAGGTAGGTAGACATCAGATGGCTGAACATGTATCTCGCTAGAAATAAGGACAGTTTATCAGAATCCTAGGCACTTCAGTTCTGAATTTAACCAGTCTGGAATTGTTCTTTCAAGGAAGCTGTAATAGTCTGCCTTAGTTTGTGCACAGAGAAAACATCTATTGTAGTTTGCATCATGAAGTAGGAGTGAGGCTTGGTTTTGGATGGTAGTGAAAGTTCGAAACAAACTAAATTCAGGCATGATTCTGAAAATTCATCAAAAAGTTTATGTCTCAGAATTTGCTTAAATTTTAACGAATGAATAAGTAGTTATACCTGGGCACTTCTGCAAAATAAACTAAGGATTTGTATGCAAATTGTCTCTGTAACACCCTATAACAGATCTGTGCACCTAATGCCATAGCTTTCAGTATTCTCAGAGCCATTTTCATTATTTTTAACTGACTTTCAGTAACACTTTTGTCGTGCCAAAAAATACACCCATGTTCGCACACAAACTATACTATAATTCATTATTTTAAACGTGTCATAATTAAGAAAACACAAAATTCGATTTTCTTAAATATATTTTCTTAAATATATTGCAATTTTATTATTATTATTATTAGTTTCCGGTGCTGCCTGTTAGCCTTGTGTTTATTTGACTTGACATCATCATTTCCACTGCCATGACCAGTCGAAAAATCTTCATCGAAAAATATACAGTGAGCATAACATGACAACTCGTTCTATGCCGGTACAACATATGCATTTGTGTACGACGTCCGAAAAATCGGTGTCCGGGCACATTTTCTAGGCGGTGCTTCATCCTGTTTTGATGCTGAAGGCTCAGCTTTCCCCATCGCGCTATCCATTTTCTATCCAAACCACATGGACCACTTGACTGTGTGTGCTTGCGTGATATCCGTGTAGTTGGCAGACAATGCGAGTAACTCATATCTTGCGGAGACATTGTGAGATTAGTTATAATTTTCCCGATAGGTTGCACCATGGATTTTCTCAATGAAATGTTTTCCTAAATTTAATATGCGCGATTCTATAACAAAATGAATGAAAGTGTATTTCCGTATTTGCCATTAAATTCCGTAGCAAATGCGGAAATATACGGAGGGTGCACAGGTCTGCTGTAATATAAAAACAGGGGGTAGGCACCCAAAAATGCACTTGTTACAGGTGCTTCTAACTTAAGAAGTTTCCAAGTTACAGATCAAAATTGAAGAATGATAGGACAAGACAATGACTATACTGCGTGTAAGAGAATGGAAAATAACATTAAAAAAAATTCTGAGGATTTCAGCAGTCTGTATTTTATTGTGTTATAATACAATGTCCAAATTGCTACTATTTATTGTCTGGTATACTAGCAATAGCCTATTAGTTCAGTAAGCTACTAGTTTACATACTTTCAGAATAATTCAGCCTTAAACTTAACTTTTCTATATTAAAAAATGAGAATGTGGGACAAGTCCTATGACAACCATTTCTAAAATGTGCATAGTCCTTTATTAGGTAAACAACATATTAAAATTTCAGGATGGTGCTCTGCCACAATTATTTTGGATATTTTTGGCCAATTTGGGAGAACTTTAGGAAAAAAACACCTTTGGGCAGAACAGTAACTTTCAGCTGCAATATAAATAAAACGAGATAGAACACATGTCCTGAAATGTCAATATTTAGTTTACCTAATAAAGAACTATGCTCAGTTAAAAAATGGTGGCCATACGACTTGTTCCACATTCTCATTTTTGAGTGAAATTTGTAAAATATAAAAAGTTAAAGTTTAAGGCTGAATTATTCTGAAAGTATATTAACTAGAAGTCTACTAAACTAATAGGTTATTGTCAGTATCCCTGACAATATATGGTGGCAATTTGGATATTGTACCGCAACACAACAATGAAATTCAAACTGCTGAAATCCTTCTTAGAAATTTCTTAAAATGTTATTTTACATTTCCGTGCACCCAGTATACCCATTGTCCTATCATACTTGAATTTTGCATAGATAATCTGCACCAATAATATATTCAACAATTTCATATACGTAGCTTGTAAACTTCTTAAGTCAGAAGCACTTGAATACAGATAAAATAATGGGTGCGTTTTTGGGCACTTAGCCCACAACAAGTTTTTTCCATTTCCCTGTGTGGGATCTGTTACTTCCCTTGGCATAGACACCAGATAGAAAGGACCAAAGGCTTTTAGTGTCTCTTCCAAAAAAAGGGCAAAGTGAGGTGAACAAAATTGCCAAAGGTTTGAAACATTTTGAACCCTGGTCCCCTCCACTGAAAGCCCAACGCTCTAACACACGACCACCGTGCCCCACTCTCTGTTAGTGATTTAGAATATCAATCTCTTATGCAAAGGTTACTTTTGTGTTTATTTTGTCAAAATGACATATCCTATTAAGCATAAACAAAATTATCCCAACTATTAATGACAGTATTATGAGTATACTTACTTCCCCACTCTTTCGCCGTGTTCACAGCCTTCGTCGACACTTCATCGAGATCGAACTGGATCTGATGCATGGCATCAACTTTGGATTCTTCCTTTTCTGGCTCTTTCTCAGCTGTCTTCACTTCAGTAGCTGGAGGCGATTTTTCACTGGAATTATGTTCGTCTTTGGAGTCTTCGTCTTTGTTGTCCGTCGTTGAGGTTGGCTGCTCGGCGACATTTGTTTTGTTCAGCGTCCCGTCTTCGTAAACACAATTTTCTGTCGAGTCGTCGTCCGGTTTTACTCCTACCAACCACGTACTTAAGTTGTCCGAAATGTTTTTGAACATGTTTGATGGTTTTCTTCGCAATTGTTAAGCGCAAATTTTCATATAGCACACAAAAACTGGTTGTAAAGTTGCAAAATCGACAACGATCCCATCGATATGAGGTCAGCTTTGTTTTGATCACACTGAAACGAGATGTCAAAACAATTTTGATTGTTACAAGATTTTGTATTGCTTTGTTTTGCCCGAAGGTAATTGTTATGAAACACACGTAGCTTGTCTGGGAGGTTTGTTTAAAAGTTATAATAAAATACATTTTATTCCTGCTTCTATGAACTCCTCCTTCTGGCACCATACCTTGGAGACGAATTAGCATAACGTTTAACCCAAAACCGCAAAGTTACGTTCTTTGGTTTAAACTTTATGAAATTATACATATTTCGGTATTCAGTGGCGTTTTTCAAACAGACAATGTTTGTGCGTAGTACATAAATGTGGATGCGATGCGTGGGACTATATAACCTACAAAGTAAGTATACCGTTTGGACAGGTTTGCGTGGTACCAAAGCCAAAAAGCTTTTTGATATCTAGGCAATTGTGTAAAATAAGGATGCTTCACGTAAAATAACAATCGGTAATGTACCAACACCATGACAATGTGTATCTGGTAAATAATCAATAATTTATTAATTCAGTTATTGAAAACGGTTGGATGTCAAATAATTTTCCACTCAATGCCTTTAAGGGTAATTTCCTTCAAGCAACATTTTGTTGATCATTGTTGACGATGGCAACGTTTTTCGGCGAAGTTTTACCAGTTATTTCCAGAGCTGTCGATGACGACGACGATGATGACGAAATTTATGATACGAAAATGTATGCACTTTGTTGGTTAATGCATAGCATATCCTGCCAATGAAATATAGATAAAATAGCATCAAAATGTGTGATGTTTGTGAGCGATAATAGGTGACATACGTGGTCATGCTTCGTCTTTCTTTTACTTAGCCTCGATTATCCAGGCTCCGTGATGTAGCGCCACCGTTTGTCGCACACATCATCACCTGGACGCAAAGTATACTTTTCTTTGTGATGGAAATTATGTATGCACCCAGATTCTGGGCGCATACATAATTAGCCAATTACGTTGTCATCAGGGCATTTGGCTAATTCATGAAACTTTTATCAGTTTATACGATGCAATTCGAATTAAGTTAAATTAGCTAACTCATCAAATAAGAACAAACTTTTCCGTTCATACAAAACATTCATTCATCCGTCTGCATATAAACATACCGAGTAACATCACAAATCAATGTTTTAAAAGTTGTGTTATCATATTATGAAGAAATTGTATGCCGGTATGTATGTAAAATTACATCTTCCAAAGAACTTGCGAAAAAGTTAAAGTCCAACTCATCTGTGTATCATAGATCTGTTTTTTTGTTAAAATATTTTTTTGGGGAAATATATGAATCCCTGACAAGGAATTTCAAGTGCAACATGTCTGAATACAGACTAACTCAGACTGGACTGACAGTCAGTGCAATGGTGCATATCTTACTGGCAAAACAAGTTATACGATGTTCTGCAGCTTGAAATTACCATTGCAGTTCATATTCTGCTCTGTAGCAATGGCCTGTAATATGTGAATTATGTTCACATATACCTGTACGAACATATTCGCACATCAATTATCAATACATGTTGATGACATATATGTTTTTCTTAGTAGAGTTGAAGTTTGATAACTGGTAGTAGTAAACTACTAAATAAATATACAGATTAACAAGGCAACATTTTACCCATTTGGCATAAACAGTTAATTATTTATGACACCTTATACCTGAGGTGTGCGGACATGCCCCACCTTCCCCTATTGGTAACACTGAAGATGTAAATGTGATTTCCCCTACAGCACGCCAGTTGTGAGATGGTCTGCTGAAGCAAGACAGGAGATGTCTGACTCAGCTTCACACTGTCTTGGTTGTGAGCTTCTGGTTATTGCTATTGGACCTGCAGCTACAGGTAAATATCTTACACAGACTTAATAGGCACAGCTTTCTTAACTGGTTCATTGGCTCAATGGTTTGGTGCTAGCCTCGTTATTTGGGGGTGCTGGGTTCAAACCCCGGGCTGGCTTTGTCAAATTGTTGGCAACTTGCCTATACGCCTAGCACGTGGTGTGTGAAAAGGACATTGGTAGGATTTGTCTTTCAGATGAGACAATAGAACCGTTTGTCCCTTCTACATGGTGTCTGCCTAGGATTTTATAAATTACCATTCACACATATGGTGTAATGTGTCCCCAAATTTCCAGAAAAATGTGCAGCTTTTGTGGTGTTGTAATACGTTCAGTACATGTCATGTAAACAGGCCTCCCGGGTGAACTCTATTGTGATGAGCTTGCGTGATCTAATACTGGGTTTTGTTGCAGCATTCGCACATGTGTACGTGCTGGGGGAGCAGACGAGTGACCTGCTCGCAGTCGTCTGTAGCGGGTCATCAACGTCCCATCGAAACAGTCTCACTCAGCAGGCTCCAACCGACAGAACGTGCTTCGTGCACCGGCTGCGGGAGAAATGGCACGTATGGCTGATGCAGTGCAACACAGAAATATCTGCAGAACAGGCATTCTCTTTCACAGACCAAGTAACTATCTTGTTACAGTACATCATGTTTTAGATGAGTGATTGCTCTCACTCCCTGATCTATCATCAAAGGATTGATTGCTAGAATCGCTCGCTCCTGACTAGAACTGCACGAGAAAGGTCATGTCTTTTAAATTTGTGTTGGTGCCCAGAATGTTGTTGGTTTGGATAGTTAAAGTCATCATGGATAGTGACAATATTAATGCACCAGCTGTCAGCTGTCAACCTCTACAATATGGTTGTTAGGCAGTGATATTCATGACCAAGACAGTTGTCATGTTATTATCAAGCGGGTTTGGTGTAAGCTCTGTCCTAAGTATAGTGATAATATCATATGGTGGCAACACTAGATTGGTAAAATAAAGCATATCGCTCGCCTAAATTACCAAGTAGTATGGTACCAACTACCGGGCTACAATTGATTGAACGAATTAAGATATGTGGAATTAATACCTGACAGTTGTCACTGTAAAGCAAAAAAAATTTCAAGGCCAGATAACTTAATTTCACTGAGCTGTAAACAGCAGACAACATAAATAAAGTATTTGCAGTGTGGCTGAATACTTCTCAGAGTATTTGCATTTGTTTGAGAATAAATTGGTCTGCCAGAGGGGTGAGGTGTAAGATACCCTAAATGGGGCCAACGACCTTGCAACTAATGGTGTTTCAATTGAAGTGAAAATGCACTGAATGAGTTGAAAAAACAGTTGTCACAGGGCGTCATGTTTTTGCTAGCTTTTCAGTAAGGTCAACACAGGTGGTCTACAGGTGACCGTCCTGACAACTCAACCAATCAGTAGCTTCAGAACAGAAACGAGACACAGTGACCTTGAGGTTCCGCTCCTGCGAGCTCTGACAACGACGCATCATGAAGGTCGACTGCCATGTCCCCTCCTGGAACAGCCAACCACTGTCGACGGCCTGCCTGCCCAGCGTGAGTGCATGCCAGAATATATTCTAACAAGATTTAACAAAGTTGCTGTCCAGACTCCCAGTAACAATCTCCAGGTGGATGCGAACAGACCTGGGGTCAATTATGCTATATCAATTCCAATTACGCACCAATTACACACCAATTACACACACCAATTCCAATTATCAGTTCTATATCGAAATAAAAGTATATGAACAGAGCAAACATAGACATATTCAACACCCAAAAATAAGATCTATTTTAGAGCAGTTTTATTTAATTTCTGCATATTGTGGTACATAATGGCAAACAAATATGATATACACAACATATTATATTTTATTGATTATTTGTAGCGATTGATTTGAGTTAAAAAAGTGACATGATGTAACTGGAAAGTAATGGAAAACACCAATTACATTTTCACCAATTCTAAAAACTCCATTTCTGGAACTGGCCCACATAGATTTTGGCCTAGCGATTTTATCTATAATATTCACAACCGTCGCTCTTCGGACATATTTTGTATTGATGATGTGTTGTTCGCATGACATCTGACAAACCAATGAGAGGCGTTGTAAGGTTGGTCTTGTGTTTCAGTTCTGACGTACTGCCAACTGCACCAGATAGCTGCGACTCTCTACACCTGCTACACAGACATCAACTGTCCTGACATTGACATTGTCAGAGCCTTCAAGAAGCTCCTTCAGTCTCCTCCCATCAAAGACATTGTCACGGTAAGTGTGACAACAATGTATGTTGGTCGTGGCATTAGCAGCAATAGACAATATTCGCATGAGCATTAGCACTAGATTTTTTTACGACCCGCAACTGTGGTTTCATTCTTACCCAATAGATGGCATACCTCTCATAAATAATGTCTATTGCAGGACAACAGATAATAAAGCTTACCATATATGGATTTATCTAAGCAAAACAACCACTTTTGGAAATTATAATTTAAAATAAAAAAATATTTTTGTGACCAATTTCGAAATCTACCAGTTTCAGGCGTTGCATTGACATCACAAACATATTGCAACGATTTTACAGACATATCGCAGTGATGTCACAAACATATCACAATGACGTCACAAACATGCACAGTAATGACTCGCATGCATGTTAGCACAACCCACAAACGTAGTTTTATTCTTAGCCAACAGGTGTCATATGTGTTGTGAATACTGTCTATTGAGAGAGAATTGGTATCACTGTAGGGTCCAAGGTCATGAAAACTTGTGTAATTTTTAATTCAATTTCTTCTTAACTCCACAATTGAAATACAGAAAATAGACAAGGTATGGGTTTTATGACGCTTAGAGAATATGGGTCTGTGTTTGCATCCTCATTAATAAAAAGTTTGATTTAGATGTTCAGGTGTCCAGTGTGCAATATGCGCAGTCAGTTTAATAAGTGTGTACTTTTGCTAAAATCATAGACAGAATTGACTGTTAATTTGATCAGATAACTTGCGAATTTGTAAATAGCATTATGCTATAGTATAGAGATGGGCCACTTTTGAAATATTTTTGCAGAATTTTGACTGGACCAGGTTAAAAGACAACTAACACATGATATTTGCACAAACGAACTAGCATATTCGATTACTTTGGTCGGTACCTGGTTTGATTAAAAAAAAATTAATCTAAAGCGAGAGTAGCAAAAAAATCTGTTTGAGAAGGGACAGAGTTTTACAGATGTTCAGTTACTCATATAATGTTTACGATTTACTGACTTGTTTTCTTGTCAGGAGACTTCCGAAGCCGACACACAGCTGAGGAAACTGATGACACAGCACACAAAACTCAACTCACTGTACATCTAGGGAATGACCACCACACCGTCTCTGCAGCAGAGCTTCTCAATAGTTCTTTAAGTACAAATAAAGTCTCATTGTCAAAACTTCATTGAACATTGGTGATTCATTATCTTCTCAACTGCTGACTTGCCACATTTGTTTGGTTAAAATCTGTATTTTGACTTGAAATTATGTATTTATACCAATTCAGTGTCTCCATCTATCAGGCTATAAAATATACCTACATCAAATTTAATCCACTAGGTTTTGTCAGAAATATGCCTAGCATCAAACGTAGTTGTGCTTTGACTCCTATAAGTTTATCATTAAATTTAATATTTTTGCAAAACGGCTGCATACCTCCCAAAAATCTGCATAGCATGTGGGAGAGCCAACTGGTGTGGCTGGCCTTTATCAACAGGCACTGCTATGGTTGGTGTCCTGGAAGATGTGACTGAACAGGTGAAACTTTATCCATGACACACTTCATTTGTATATATATGTTTGATCTACAAAAGTGGAGAGATAACTTTTGTCTTTGATGATAAGCTTAGATATTTGTGTCTATGGTCTTTGACACTTACTACTTTACCCAGTCTGTGAAACCTGTTTATTAAGTGTTTTGTTTACATGGATGGGACATGAAAGAAACTTGGTTAATATCCGAGTACATCGGAACCTCTCTATTAAGGTTATACCCCCGGGACTGGCCCAAAGTGACCTGAATAGCAAGGTGACTGTATGGAAATAATTTGTAACTGTCCCAGGGTGACCATAATGGCAAGGTGGCTGTATTACCAAGGTGGCTGTATTACTAAGGTGACTATAATGGCGAGGTGGCTGTATTACTAAGGTGACCATAATGGTGAGGTGGCTGTATTACCAAGATGGCCATAATGGTGAGGTGGCTGTATTACCAAGGTGGCTTGGCCATAATGGTGAGGTGGATGTATTACCAAGGTGGCATGGCCATAATGGTGAGGTGGCTGTGTTACTAAGGTGACCATAATGGCGAGGTGGCTACATTACCAAGGTGGCCATAATGGCGAGGTGGCTGTATTACTAAGGTGACCACAATGGCGAGGTGGCTGTATTACTAAGGTGACCATTATGGCGAGGTGGCTGTATTACCAAGATGGCCATAATGGCGAGGTGGCTGTATTACCAAGATGGCCATAATGGCGAGGTGGCTGTATTACCAAGGTGGCCATAATGGCAAGGTGGCTGTATTACTAAGGTGGCCATAATGGCGAGGCAGCTGTATTACTAAGGTGACCATAATGGCAAGGTGGCTGTATTACCAAGGTGGCCATAAAGTGAGGTTTTGCTGTGCATCAAAGTGGCAGAAATACCTGAAATATTTCTGTCGTATTTCTGAAGTAGTACAGTGTATAATTATTACACACTAGAACATGCCAATCCAACCAATCATGTCCAAAAATTAACCATCATCTGAATGTTATGAAGAGCGAGTATGGAATGTCCAGCTTATATAATGAGGGTGGAGGGGGGTGGTGGTGAAGAGAAAACTATGTAAATCATACAATATTTGTAAAAAAAAAAACAGTTTTGCCTATTGACACTACCTTCCAATTGCATTGTCAGATGGCTAAATGTTAAAATTTTTGTCTTGTGCATTCGATTCATCATTCTCAGATATAGTCCCGTGAAATGTAGATGTCAATTTACATGAAAACAAAACAGATTTTTCATCTATGGTCAGATGGAAACTCAAGTTACGTGTTCTCCTGTCGTACAACACTTACACATCCAACAACACTAACATTTTATTCCATGTTTCTGATTTTCATAACTGTGAAAGAATATTTGTACACATATCTTACACAAGTACACTGACAACATCGCCAGCACGTTGTACATAAACTGACAACATCACCAGCACGTTGTACATAAACTGAGACCCAAGACCGTCATTACATAATATGTTCATCTTGCAGCATTCTTGTAACAGTGACAACTTGTCGACTAGCCTGTAATCAGGTAACATCTTGTTTTCTGTTTTGGAAAGGCAGATGTAACATCTCTGTATGCAAATGTTCAAATTTTTGCATCCTACGAATCGGAGCCAGTTATGTTGTGGGGTCATTGTGTTCACAAATAAGTAGCAAAATAGGCAAATATTCATAAAATAGCAACCACAAAACCCTGTTCATCCACAACCTGTGTGTAATGTGTATAGACATGGCCGTTAAGTACAAATTGTAGATGCTGGTTACCCAGACAACAAACTCATTGACTCTGCAGCAATATTGTGATCTGCGCATTAGTTTAGCTGGGTTTACACAAGGAGATATCATCATATGTGACGAGCCATGCCATCACATGCGACCGGATTGCAACTTTACCATCCCGTGTAAACCGTGCGTTGCTGCGACACACTGCGGCGATGTCACATGAAATAGAACTGATCCGATTTTGAAGCAACATTGCATGCAACATGAAACTCCCTTGACACTCTAATTCATTGTCAATGATATTGCCTCACGTAAACCTAACTCAGGGGCAGCTTAGGTTCCTGTTACATTGTTGTTTTATGTCTTATACTCTAAACATGGGCAAACAACAAAAGTTGCGAGATGGTCATCTGTACTATTATCTATGGTTAAATCACAATGTGATGCAAAATATTAGTTCTTGAAGTCCTTTTTAACTTTACACAGAAATTGCGGTGCAAATGTTTACAGAATTGCACTAGTGAAAAATCAATGTAGCAGTTTTTTGTGGAATTTTTACTTGCAAAATGTTTTCACTAATATTGGCCCACGATAGCAAAGCACAAAGAAAAAATCTCTGATGGTGTCCCAACCACGTGTGGAATACCAATCATTCGGTCTTTCCGAGGGCACGCAGGCGTTCCAGTAGTGGGGGGTGGGAGTAATGCCAAGTGGAGTATAACCAGTCAGCCAATGGGAAGCTCAGGTTATCCTTCTCGAGCTTAATCAGTGCCGACTGCAGTGCTGCCGCATGGTGGAGCATCTTGGCAAATGCATCGGCTTGGAACTCGTAGCATCGACTCAGGTACGTGACACAGAACGACATGAGCTGAAAGAACAGGAACAGCGAGGGATCATTCATTGTAACTTGTAAGGAATCATTCATAGTTTTACATATCTGATAATACTTATGTAAAGTTGACACAAATGCATGCGTTTTGGCCATAAGTAATTGTGCTAATCGCAAGATTTGTTGTTTTTGGACAGTCGCATTCAAGCATAACATACACACCATTGTTTAATTAAAGCTGACTTACATTTTGCAAAATGTTCTGTATTACCTATTTCATTATGTTGTGTTCATTGGAAATAAATAATTGATTGAAATCATTATCATGTAATAACGACAAAATGACGTTTCTTTAAGTTTGGTACTAACATGTTTTAACATTACACGCACTGCTGCTACATGTCAACATAATTTGATAAATTTTATTTAAACTTGTACTTAGACAACGACTTGCACACATCTATGTATGATATCTAGTTTATTTGATGAAAAATTTAACCCTTTTAATCCTGGTTAGTAATCTCAAATAGAAGTTTTGCAGTATTTGACAAGGCTTGATGAAGACGAAAACCACTGACAATATGACAATGGACAAGACATTGATCGCACGCACGCACGCACGCACGCACGCACGCACGCACGCACGCATCGTGGACGTACCTCGTTGTAGGGAGACAGGATGAACTGGAAGATGATGGTGAGACCGACAATGGTTGGTTGAGTGGAGAAACCAAACGCGTCGTACAACACCTGCTGCTTCATGAGCATGGAGAAGATGAGGAAGCTGAACAACATGTTGGCCTGCAACAGAAGCAAACATCAGAATATCTGTTTTTATATCATTATCTTGGTTCCAATGAAAAATGACTTTGTGCCTGTTCATAAATCTATAAAATAACACAAATAACCAACTTTTTGGAATTCGCTCCCGATTAGTGTCGGCATGAAACAATAAAATGTTGCCGTCATCTGAAGATTTATCTTTTAACGTTGCTTTCATTCAAACGCTGGCGTATTCATCCGTTGGTTGACAACTTTAACACTGTATATCGATTTCGAGATTGATTAACCATTTTATTCTGATGTGGCTCTAAGCTTGGTTTCTGAAGATTATTATTATTAATTATTAGTAATTAAACTACATCCTTATCTTGGTTTCAAGAGTCAACAAAAACGGAACTGGGAACATGCATACCTACATATCTAGAGTAAAGTAATATTAAAATACAGTAAGATATAAAAATATAAAACATGTAAATGACAATATTAGCTACAAGACTAAAATATATGTCAATATATAATTCTATAAATTATTGACAAATGCAACCTTAAACAAATGCATGTTAAGATGTGATTAAAAAATTCAGAAGCATCTATGAGGAAGAGACTGTCAAGTAAATAAAGGAATACTTTTCATAACTACGGGTAATATATTTTGAAGATATCCTCACCTGTCCGATGGCCATATTCTTGAGGATGTGATTCAGTTTCCAGTGGCCAAGTTCGTGACTTAGAACAGCCAGCACCTCTTCATTGGTGCACCCAATCTTGCGCTTCTTCTTTTCTGGTTCTTTTTCTGCATCTTTTGTCTTCTCATCGTCTTGTACATCCTCCGAATCATCTTTTGTCTTCTCATCGTCTTGTAGATCCTCCGAATCATCTTTTGTCTTCTCATCGTCTTGTAGATCCTCCGAATCATCTTTTGCCTTCTCATCGTCTTGTACATCCTCCGAATCATCTTTTGTCTTCTCACCGTCTTGTACATCCTCCGAATCATCTTTTGTTTTCTCATCAATTTGTACATCCTCCGAATCATCTTCTGAATTCGCCTTCTGTGAAATATTAGCACAGTCTTAATTCACACATGCCAAAATAAAATAATATTTAAGCAGGCAACAGTCAAATCATATTTTAAAATGTGGTTCTGTAAAACACATTTAAGATGGTTGTGATGTTAGAATATATATAGTTTTTTATGATAAAAACCAACAGTCTTTATAACTTTAAAAACAATGACTAGATACCACCAACCAATGTGCTAAATAAATAAATATTATCATCTTTAATAGATGCAGTGACATTTAAAATGTTTACCCATAATAATGATAACACTTCTATAGCACCACAATTCACAGGGACCCGAGCTCAGAGATCACAACAAACCAGAATTGTTAAGCAATACATCATTAACAAGGAAGTGTAAAAGTCATCAGTGAGGGACTGCCAAGGGTTTAGGGTGGAAAAGTCATCAGTGAGGGACTGCCAAGGGTTTAGGGTGGAAAAGAAATGTAAAAAAATGTTTTGAAATTTTTGTGGTTTCAGATGACTTTAAGGTGATGGTGAGTTCGTTACAGATTCTGGTGCAGCTTCAGAGAAAACACACGTGCCCAGGTTAAGCGTTGGGTTGGGAACAAAAAACTCTTATGAGATAGATGGTGCCTGGGGATAATTAAAAGACACAATTTGTCCCTATCTACTCACATATAATAATAACAGTTTATTTGGTTTAGCGCCAGATGCAAAATAAAATAGTATGTATAGAATTGCAAAATAAATGTAGCACAATAAAATAGTGTAGAATTGCTAAATAAAGAGATAACTAAATAAATATATAAAAAATTCTGCTAGTAATAAGAATTATTATAAAATAAGCATAGCACAATAATTATATAGCAATATAATACTAATAAATAAATTAATGTATATTTAAGATTGATAATAATAACTAATTTAGTAAAATATTTATATATTTTAAATGATAAAAAGATGATAAATGCGATACAAAATAAATGTGTTTTTAGTCGACATTTGAAGCTGGTGAGAGTGTCACAGATTTTAATAAAGTTAGGTAGTGTTCCACAGGGAACGAGCCGTCCCCAGCCTTGATACGAATGTGCTTCACTTCCAAACTGTTGATACAGATACATGGAAGCTTGGTTGTGCGTGGCTTTGTATGTAAGTACCAGTATTTTGAAACTGAATCTGCATGCCATGGGAAGCCAGTGAAGTTCTTGTAACAGGCCTAGTACTGTCGCAGAATCAATCTGGCAGCCGAGTTATGCATTTATTGCAGACGTGCGATGTTACCTACAGATGTGCCATATATGAGTGCACTGCAGTAGTCAAACCACGATGTGATGATGGCATTGACTACGTGTTCCTTTGTCGGTTTACGTACAAAACGGCTGATCTGATTTATATGGCGGAGGTGGACACTTGCCTTTTCATATCTAGGTGCCTGTCAATGAAGACACTGAGATTTCAAACACATAGCAAAGCCGTGATTGTAGAAACACCAATGCGAATCATGCTGCCTTCAACGAGGGTAGCCACAGACTTGGGTGCAGTTGGAAGATACTGTGTCTTGCTGTCATTCATACACAGAATTCCATGCAATCCATTTTTATGTAATCCAAACAATCCTCTATTTGCTGCACAACAGCCACTAAAGCGGATGGATTCAGGTCGAAGTGTGAGTAGGTATATAAATAGTCAGCATAGTGGTGAAAGAATAGTCCGTGGGCTCAAATAATGTTGCCAATAGGCTGAACGTACAGTCAAAAGAGCAGTGGTCCAAGGACAGAGCCTTGTAGGACACCCGCAGTCAGAGAGGTACTCGGTGATTGGCCACGGATTACAGATATGATATAATCCAGTCCAGTGCTTTGCCAACAAAGCTGTAGCGCAAATGTATTGGTCAAATCAAGATGTTGTGGTTGATTATTTTGAAGGCCGCACTAAAATCAACAAGAACCAGAAATAATCCTTTTTTATTGTCCATGGCTGTTTTGATGGCATTTGTAATTTACAGTAGCACAGTTTCAGTTGAAAGTTTTTAATGAAATAAAAATGAATGAAAGCACTCAACCATTTGCTGATTGGAAACGTGCCTAATTATCTTAAGCGCGATTCTTTCTCAATTACGGTAAATGCTAAAGCTGTCACAGTTCCCAGTCTGGAACCGAAACTGTGGGCTCCAATTATAGGTGCCGCAGGTCTCAATTCTACAGCCTTCCAGACCCAGAACCGTCACAGCACTAGTTACCAGTAATAAAGTCACACATTCTTTGTATTCTAAACTCAACTGTATCTAATGTCCATTGTCCACTGTGCGTGTGTTCACTCTAGCGTGATGAGGCCGACTCAAATACTGTAGTTTCCTGTCTTGAAATAAAACTTCAGTTATGTAGTTGCTTGTGATCGACATATTTTAGCTCGGTGTTGTTGCACCTAACAATACCAGGAGTGTTCCTCTGTTAATCTTTCAAGAGTAGACATCTTCCAGTCTCCCAGACTGAAACCGTGGCAGACCCGTACCGTGCATACAGAGTTACATGAAAACTGGAACTGTGCATACAGAGTTACATGAAAACTGGAACTGTGCATACAGAGTTACATGAAAACTGGAACTGTGCATACAGAGTTACATGAAAACTGGAACTGTGGCAGCATTAGTAAACACCAACAGAGTGAGACACCTACTTCCTTTACTTCCACGTCCTCTGTCTCCACTGGAGCATCCTCTGTCTCTCCATCCTTGTCAGTCTCTGTCTCTTTTGCAGCATCCTTGTTCATCGGGGCAAAATCTTCCAGCAGAGTATCAAACAGCACAATTCGTTTGTTCTTGAAGAAGCCGTAGAAGTAGGCATTGCTGTGAGACGATCTCTTTGACCCTGCATGGAGGAAACATGCTCAATAATACAAGCAGACACACGAAGTCATAGCACCATTATGTAGCTGTGCTAACACGAGAAAGACGAAAATATGCAAAAGTTCACTCAGCTGTATAAATGACTACCTGGTTATAAACAGTGGTGGAATTATGTGAACGAATAGCTTTTGCACAGTTATTGCAGTGAGACTGAATGCTTAAACCAAATAAAATTTTCATAGGCAACACAACAAACAAATAACAGATTCTGAATTTCAAAACCAATGACATTTTGTCCGTACTGAACTAAGAAGCTGACATTCCAGCATTTGAAATTTACCTGAAATTAGTCACAGAGACATAACAATGTATATAGCCTATTATGATAATAGAACGAATACAAGACAAGCAATATACAGACCGTCAACAACAAATATTTTGGTGAGTGGAAAGTCGATAGAAGCAGACAGTTTCTCGATGCTTGTCTTCAGTACGCCATCGGGCAGAGGAGTAAAACGGTCGAAGAGTGGCGCGATGTAGTCAGCATAGACTGTCATCAGTAACTGTGTGCACGGAAACGATAGAAATCACAAGATGATTATATGTAGATTTATAATAATATATTCGTTAGACAAACCTTACCAGCTGTAGTGCATGAGTACCAGAATCAAATGTAGACTTCAGACAGAGAGGGATAGAGGGAGGAGGGGGATGAGAGAAGGGGGAGGGGGAAGAGAGAAGGGGGAGGGGGAAGAGGGAAGGGATCAATGTTAAAGGGGAATGTTATGCGTTTTATTTATTTATCATGTCAATGCAGACACTATTTTTATATATTTTAAAAGCACAAAATGTTTACGTCTCCTCCAAAATTAAATGTCAGATTATGAGACAAAAATGTAATTTTTTTCCACCAAATCGGAACACCGAAAGGCCTGCATTGGTAGGTATGATTATTTATTATGTAATTGGAGAAATAACAAGACTTGAAAAAGTCAATTGAAAAAATATCAACCACAGACCATTGTGATTTGTTAACATTACAAAAAAGTACTTCTTCATACAATAAAAACATTATTATAGCAGCAGAAAAAAATAAAATGTAAAGCTTATTTACAAAAAATTCATGAAAACGACACAATTTCACCACAAACTACCATAAGATAGTCAGTGTTATTTGGCAAATAGAGAAGTTTAAGTACTTAACATACACAGGCAGTAAATTTGTACTTATAAGTACTTACAAGTGAGATGACAAGCATGAAGAGCCAGGCGTAGATGTAGAAATGATCTCCACCAATCTTGATGATGTAAATGAGCAGGGTGACAATAGGCAAGGCAATCGCCAAGGCAACTGCAAGTTTCTTCACCTTGTCTTTGAAGAAGAAGCCCAGGGTCTAAAACCACAGCAGATGAAACAAATGTAAAGCTGTGACTGCTAGTTCTGACAGGATGTGATGATCAGTGACATGGTGTCGGGTGAGACTGGCACTAATACCTGTTGCTTTCCTTCTTCTTCCATCACTGATCCCATTTCACAGCCGTCTCCACCACCTGTCTCCACTCCCCCATCTCTCACTCCCATTCTCCACTCCCCTCCCAAATCTCTCTTCACGCAGTCCTCCCAACTCAGTCTCTGTCTTTCTCTTCTCCTTCTTCCTGAAACTCTCTCCCACCAACCTCCTCCCTCAGCCCCTCCATTCTTCACTTGTCTACTCTTCTCACTCACGCAATTCTTCTCACAGTTTTTTTTTTTTTTAGTTAGCATGTTTGTAGTAATCAGCTGTGTTGAATAAAGGTAAGCTCTTACACAGCGCTGTGTCCAGTCCTTGACACTGTTCAAAGTGCTTTATACTTTACTGACTACAGACCTCTTTATTCCTGCTGAAATGCTGCAATGTTCAAGAAAGTCTGTGTCGACCTGAGCATTTAAAAATGGACTAAATCGTTCCAAAAACAGTTAAAATTCTCACAAATCAGTCACAATATTGACATCACCTCAACATAAATCTCTTGTGCCGCAAATGTTCCATCACGCAAAAACCCGGATGTATTCCTGTCGAGGGAGGGTTAATTCAGAAAGTTCTTTGAGAACCTGGTATATTAAAATGCGTTCGAGGTTAGGATGCCCAGCAATCATTGTTATACACACCTGCTTGTTGAAGCCATGTCGCTCTTCAATGACGAAGGTACTGTAGAGGGTCCAAGGCAGAGATATGACAGTGCTGAACAGCACCTCTCCCACTATAAACACCAGCGACTGTGTGATCTACCAACACATGGGAGAAACCAACCACAACGTCAGGACATGTTTTGATTTTTGTTGAGGATCTTCCTCGTCAATTCGATTTTTTTCACTCTCAGAATCATTTCACAAAAAATTTAACCAATCTTTTATCAACTATGACATGCTAGCCCATTTGTAAAATTATGTTAATAATGTTATTCATGATAAGCAGTCCACTTTGCAATAATCTGCATCATTTTGCTTATCTCAATTCTCTACTACATTGGACTTGTGTTGGTTACTGCATAAATGTTATTTTGTTTTAGTGAAATCAAAAGCAAACTATAACATTTTTTTTTTTTAAACGGACATATTTTCATATTTTTAGAAATATGAGTAATATATTCACCATTATGACATATTCTTCATTATGAAATTATTTATTACATAATTTATTATACAAAGCATGCTGTCAGACATCCAAAATCCTTAATTGAAACATTTTGCAGTAAAAAAAGTTCATTACATTTACAAGTTACTGCAATATAAATTTCACACAAAACTAAAACATAAAAGCAAGTATCTATAAAATGAAATGTCATAAATTGGACAAACACCATATATTAAAAGTAAAAACTACTATACTTTCCATTTGTGTGTGGCTTGACATGACCAAATAAGTATTGTTATATTAGAACAAGAAAAACAAATTATTAACAACAACCTTAAAAAAGTGTAATAGAAGTAAAGGTCTTTAGATTTTAGCGCAATAATTATTTTTAAAGAAAAAAATGTGCGCGTGTGCAAGAACACACACACACAGTGCATCTACTAAGAACTGTACGGTATGCAGGCAACCGTTTCTGACATTGTAAATGTATGTGGATATGTAAGGACATGGGGAAACAACGAGTTCTTGTTGGTGTTGAGCACAGAATAATAAATGTACCCGTTATGCCTTACCTCATATTCAGGCCCTAGTCCAAACCTTTGTGTAATGTGACCAGAGAAAGCCCACAGGAAGGGCAAACCACCAAGGTAAAGAATCAACTGCAAGAAAACGGAAAATTCAAATATGTCACATTCATGCAAAATAAAAATCTTTGACCAACTTGGTAGCAATTCAGTTAGTCTCTCCATGGTTTATTAAAAACAGGGGAATCATAGTTCTGAAACTATTCACCAGAGGTGATTGTAATTTATTGGTACGTGTAATATTTTTTCAGTCAATTTTACTTTTGTTTGCTGTGACGTTTCTATGTTCGCTGTGACGTAGCTATGCACGTCTTTATTATGATTAATTTACTTCTTAGTGGCATACTGTAAATTATTGATTTATGTATGTATGATGTATTATATGTGTGTGTATGTATGTTATATATATATTTCTATATGCGTATAATGTGTATACAACCAAGAAGAAAAATTATATTATGTATATGTGTTTCTTTCTTCTTCAGGCTGACTACCGCTGGTCACGGCACTTGCACACAACACCTACTTTGCTGCCATCAAGCAGTAGTCAGTCTGGTTTACTCTGGGGACCATGTCAAAAACATCGCTAAAAGTTTGAAGACAAAGTTGGATCTGTCATATTTTTCTATCTGGCAGCCAGACATCCAGAACAAATGTATGTTTAAACAAGCTATACATCTTCTAGTAGTAGGACAATGTAGAATTTAGAACTTGTGCAGTTAATTATTACTTTTATAACCTTATGATACACTTGCACATCTGAAAAACATATTTGGAATAGAACTATTTCTTCTGGCAGAAAGAAAAAGACACCTGATTCTTCTAGTTTCTTCCTAACATCCAAGAAGACATGGATTTCTTATGGATGAAACAAAACCTAATATAAATGGTATAATACAAAAATTCTACCGCTGTGTAGAATCAACTGCTCAGGTTACATGTCACAATTCACGTACCGTTGTTTCTACTTGGCTGTAGAGACCTGACCAGAACCCAAATTCTCTTTTGTCAATTTGGTAGAGACGAGCCTTCTCAAAGGTCTCCTTGTCTAGGACATCCTTCAGTTCGGCCGGCACCTCGTGCGCTGACTTGTACAGGCATCCCTGAAACACCACTACCACTACATTTGCAATCTTGCACAGAAATGTCAATCAGAAAAATTAGAAGCTAGTCATGATTGTGTAGTTGTGTTGCTAGGAAATGTTTGACTGTGGCTTGTGTAGATTCTTCTTCTTCTGATTATTAATTTTCCTTCTTCAAGGCTTATAAACTTGGTGTGTGTGCACATGTGCTAATGTGCTGTAACAGAAATGTGATAAAATATGTTGAAGAAAAGATGACAGTTTGTATTAGCCATGTAGTAATGCATTTTAAGGAGAGGAAAAGCTGATATTGTGAAATATGCAATATGTATTAATGTTGCAAGCTGGAGATCCTGTCTGAAAATCTCCAACTTGGCACTGTTGCCAGGTTGTTCCAGCTGGCTCTGGTAGAGGGGGTAGGAAGCTGAACTTGATGAATTGCATAGTGACTGGGGGTAGCTGAAATGCTTCAGAATGAGTGTCGAGAGGGTCTCGCAAGGAGTATGAGATAGGGGCTGAGGTCCAAGGCTACTATGCCATATGAACTCTCCTTTGTTGAAGGTTGTACAGTCCAGGTGGTTTAGCATGCTGGTGACACTGGCCTCACGGCTGTAGTTATTGCTACATAGTAATTGGCAAGAACTTGAAGGTCATTACGTCAATGGGGGATATTTGCGAAACCACTGCAGAGACTTTAGATCTACCTGCCCAACCTAACTTCAAAAGTGTCTACAGTGGATGCAGACACAATGGTTTCAGGTAGTCCATTCCAGTCTTTGACTGTTCTGTTGTAGTAGCTGTTAGCATAAACAAGTGTCCTAGCCGACACCTGGATAAATCTCTCACTATGGCGCCACGTGTTGCCATTCGCCAGAACAAGATGATATGGCAAGGGAAGAGCTGTCTCTCCGTGTAGTGATTTGTAAAACATCACTAGGCGACTGGTCTCTCTGAGCTCCAGTGACTCCCACTTAAGCTCTTTCATTATCTAAGTCACACTGCTTTCCCAGCTGTTATCATTCTTCACAAATCTCGCTGACGAAGCTCAACACTTGGTTGCTTTGGCAGACAGGTGGGAGATGTGAAAGTTCCACCTGAGGTCAAAGTTGAAAAAAAATCATGATTTAAAAAAAATTGATTTTTTTTTATTTAAATCGGATTATTTTTGATTAAATTTTTTTTTTATTGGATTTTGTTAAAATCTGGTATACACAATGTCATAAAATATTATACTATCAGGCTATCTGGTGTCAATACAGCTACACAAGTGTCTCGATCTCGATGCTTGTAAACAATTATTTGTGATAAATTCATATAAATCAGCGATTTAAAAAAAATCGGAAGTCAAAAAATCATAAATCAATGATTTTTTTTTTAGCGATTTAAATCAATGATTTAAATCAAACAACCCTGCCTGAGGTCGTCGGAGAATGGACAAGAACAGAAGTGGGCCGAGCGTGGTGTCTTGTGGCACCCCAGACTCCACTATAATATTAGTGGAGCCCGGGCTGACGTTAGTGATACTGGCCTGTAGTTGGCTGTGACTGACTTGACAATTGTCACCCTTCTTGAACACTACTGAGATGTTCGCATTTCTCCAATTGGGGGGATCTCACCCGTGTCGATGGACTGTTGGAATCTTGTTTGGGTAGCATCAGGTCCATGTGCTTTGCCAGGTTTCAGTCTGAGTAACAGCTTTTACTGTGACAGTCACTCACAGCATAGCGGCATATATGGTGACTGAGGCATGGCTGGTATGGTCTCAAGGTCATATTTTGTGAAAACAGCTTGGTACTGGTTTGACAATATATTGGCCTTCCCCTTAATAGACGAAACAAGATGGTCATAATGGTGTTTCAGTGGTGGTATGCCAACAAAGTCCTTTCGAAGATTTTTGACGTACAGGGTGTATGTCCAAAATCTCTTGGGTATTGATCTTTCCTCGTGGCACTCAATGTCAAGCATGCTTTCAATATGGTTGTGATATGCAGCAGACAGCACTTTCTTAACACGGGTTTGATGTTCTCTGAAGACAGCCCAGTCATGATCGTTTCGTGTTTTCTTGGCTTTGTTGTATTGTCATCTTGCTGTGTTGTCATAAAGACAACTGTCTTTGGACCATGACTCTAGTTTTGATTTGTATGTTTGGGTGTAGGGATCCCAGATGACAGCAGCGTACTCCAGTTGGAGTTTGACAAGGGTGAAATAAGCCCTGGTTTTTAAGTGTTGCTGGCCAACTTGAAATTGGAGATGCGTTTCGTGAGAGATTGTTATACAATGACAATGATGGTCACGGTACATTGTCCTTCAATAACATTTTAGCCTCAGGAGTCACAACATGGTAATTTTGAGGTGTTACACTTAACACATATGTTACACCTTTAACATAATTATCTACACCAAACGTGAAACGACCGTTGGCGTTGACGCGTTGTCGTCTTGTGGGCGATATTGCAAAATGTTACTACTCAAAACCAAATATATTTCCACTAGCCATACCTGTCTGTATGATAAGTAAGACTCCCATAAGTAAACTATCCATATGAATATGATGACTGTGTTTAGAATGTCAATATCTTGTAATTCCATTGTTGCCGGTCCAGTTACTAGATTATGCACATCGCCTTCCGTCACTACTAATAAGCAACATGTCCACCAGATGGGGCTTTCTTAGCTAAGAAGCGCCACCTACTGAGCATAGCTCACCAGTGCCTGAACGCCACAACGTCTCAGTGGTGATAAGATCAGTGGTCATCACCGACTTGGCATGTTAGTGTGTGAGACACTTATAGCTACTTGATAGTGCGTATCAGGAAACCTAGTCTCTCTCCTCCACCCCATCCATTTAATTATAATTATTAGACAATGACAGTGTCAGTCTTCAAATTATGTTGAAGTTGGATACGTGTCCAATCACTATCCAATCACATGTCCAATCGCACAGATACTGATACACTATATTTATATTATACACCGAAGAAGAACCTCAATAGGCATTAAATTGAACATGGGGCATTGCCCGGCAATCAGTACTATTTTTTAAACTTCCAACAACGAGACGGGAGTACAAAAAGACGCAGAAGCGTTCAGATTTAACGCCTCATACATGTAGTAGGCCTACCGGCTGTCTGACAGTGTGTAGCCATACCTTACATACTGATGAAGGGAATATGCGAGTTGTCTACAAGAATGTTTTTTCGTGAATAGTCTGCAGATGTCTGATGAAAGAAAACTACGTTTTGTTCACGTCTCGACAACTTTCAAACACTTAATTTAGTCATTTAACATTATTGACCAAATTGATTACAAAATATTATATCGGGGAACACCATAACAATTGTATTCTAAGCAACAAAAATGTGTGCGTGTGCGTGTGCGTGTGCGTGTGCGTGTGCGTGTGCGTGTGCGTGTGCGTGTGCGTGTGCGTGTGCGTGTGCGTGTGCGTGTGCGTGTGCGTGTGCGTGTGCGTGTGCGTGTGCGTGTGTTGGTGAGGGACAGGCCAATGGGGCAATTATTGAGGGGTATGTGTGGTAGGAAGTGGGAGGTTGGTCCTAAAAATAGGTGTGAGATGGGAGGTGGGACACGTGGGATGTGGGTGGTGGACTCTCAAAAATGGTGGGAGGTGGGAGATTGGTCCCACAAACAGGTGGGAAATGGGAGGTTGGCCTCCAAAATAGGTAGTAGATGGGAGGTTGAGACGCCACCACACCCCCAATTAATAAACGCGATTTTAGTGACACGTAAACTTGTTTACTAACCAATCGTCCAACGAGAACTCGTTTTTAGCTACGCCTCGAATTGTAACCCAAAGAAAACTCGTGTTTGGTTAGAAGTTTTATTATGAAATTCAGAATCAGTGGGAATTGATGGCGTCGATCGATCTCTGCCTCGTGTGCCTAACGACACAATGAGTGAGTGAGTAAGAGAAGTAAAAACTAGAAAGTCTACTAAATGCGAATGCTTTATGTTGTGCTTGGTGCGGCTAAAGACTACATTGCACGATCAATGCTCACTTGGGTGCAGTCAGGGCACAATTTCACAATCCCATCAGCTAGGACAGCATTCCCCGGCTCCCTGGGTCTGCCACTGACGTATCCGCCTACATTATTGTCCCGATAAATAATTGTTTGGCTCGTGAGTTATTCACCCGCTATCTCTTCGGCCACCCACCTCTTCGGCCACCCACTCGTCACCTTCCAAGCGACTGCGAGGGCGGTTCCCGAATTGGGTTTGCGTCACTACAGTATTTTGTAAATATGACATCGTGTATATTTGTTCTTATTAGTAAACACAATTATTGATTGTTCTATTACAACAGGACATCGCTTAGTTCAATGGAGTTGAGAAGGTAACAATTTGGAGTATATGTTTCTAATATGTAGGCCTATTACAAATAATTTAGCCAAACAGGTTTGCCCGTGCCGAACGTTTATGCAAAAGGGTATAGTTATTACTCTAAACATTTCTCTGGCATAAGTTCAGAGTGCGTGGCTGTGGTTCACGGTTAGTTTGTCCGTGGCACAACTTGTTTACATCCTACGAAGGCCTTTCATCGTTCGTGAGCGACTTTGTCTTTGTACGATGCGGCAAGTATGGCTCTGAGGACTGTTCACGTAGTTAACCAGCACCGACCGTAGAAGAACTGTCGGCATTGGAGTCGGAGAAGCCAACAAGACGAGTGGCACGGAACCAGTGCTCGGACGTGGTTACCCCGACCAAGCCCATGGTGACGGTGAGGGCAACGGGTCCTGTTAGTATTAGAAGCGGGTCGCCGTATTAACTATTGCCGATGTATGGCTACGGAATTTACGCAACTGTATAAATTATCGCTGTCGTATGCGATTAGTGGTCGTAGCCGTAGGGTCTAGACTCTAGTCTCTACGGTCGGAACAGTCATGACAGTAGTGCAGTGCCAGTGTTTGCTTAGTACTAGTACAGTAGAGTAGTACTTAGTATTTTAGGGGGTGGGAAGCACTGGGCCACGACCCCCCTCGAAATTGTTTAATGTTACCGTGAACCACCTGTTGCACCACTACATGGTAGCAGGGCAAACTAATGGGTGAATGGGTGCCCCCCCCCCTCCGAGATTGTAAATAGTAAAATACGCCACTGGCACTGTCTGAAAGAGTGGTATAGTTACAATTATGATATTTTATATAGTTATCAATGACGGGGTGGGTTGGGCCTAATTAAGTTCACTGTACACTGTATGAAGAAGAAGACTGTTCGACAACGTCGTGAGATAATTTAGGTTAACTTCAGTCGTAAATTGTATGTTCAGTTTGGATTTGATGTATGCAAAATTTTCATGATTTTGTCTAACATACCCAGAGAATGTTAAGACAAAGTCATATAAATTTTGTAGTGAAACTGTCTACTGTATGGGACATGAACAATTAGGAACATGTGTGTAAAGGACAGGAACAACAAGAAACATGGCTGTATAGCACAAGAACAATAAGGAACATGGCTGTATATGAGTTAGGACAAGATCATTAAGGAACATAGCTGTACAGGTTAGGAACAATAAGGAACATATTTGTATACAACATGAACAATAAGGTACATATTTGTATACAACATGAACAATAAGGTACATATCTGTACAGATCAGGAACAACAAGGAACATGCATGTATTATAGTACAGGAACAATAAGGAACATATCTGTATATGATGGGAACAATAAGGAACATGGATGCCTTGTAAGATGGGAACAATAAGGAACATGGATGCCTTGTAGGACAGGAACAATTAGGAACATGGCTGTATAGGACAGGAATTTGTAATAGTTAACTTCCACTTAACCCAGTTCACTACCAGCACATAAACTTATAACAACAATTGCGCAATTACATTTCACTTAACCCAGTGCACTACCAGCACATAAACTTATAACAATAATTGTGCAATTACATTTCAAATCTACCTGTAGCCCAACTGTGAAGCTGGTGCCTGCCACTCCAACACAAGGGAGTAATTGACTCGTTAATCCTGCACTGTTTCACTGAGCAGGTATTCTACTGGTCTTTTAATGTTGCTTGAATAACAGCTTAGCAAACTGTGTACAACTGTACATAGTTTATGACTCCTTGGCTAGCAGGCTTATGGTAAGACAAATGTAAATGTGAATGCTCTTTAATTTCTATAGCACCATATCTATACAATGGTATTCTATGGTGCTGTACAGTAAAAGAAATGGTATAGTAAAATGTAAAAACAGTAAAAACAAATGCCATAATACAAATGATTATAAAAAGTAAAGCTATTTAAATGACTAAAATTAATAACTTAAGTTATATGCTATGCTAAAATAGCGAGTCTTCAATTTACTCTTAATAACACTGACAACTAAGCTCTTTGATTTAATAAAATTAATAATTTCTATAATAATGTTTAAAGCAAACAATGAATATGCACGAACAACTTTAAAAGCTAAGTGTACATCTATATACGGTGTTAAACTAAGTGTACATCTGTGTACGGTGTTAAACTCTGGAATTCTTTAGACGAGTCAATAAGAAGTTCAGTTACTCTCCAGAAACTTGAAAAAACGATATAAAATGTATTTCCTTGAAAAGTATAAATTACTTAAATAAATTGCTATACAGTATAAAATATTTGGTAGTATACGTGTGTAAATGGGTTTCAGTTATTCGTTATTTACTAACAATATACTATAAATTTATGTTTACTATTAATATGTACATGTTACTTTGATATTGGGGGAAAGTGATTAATAAGTAATGCACTTCTTCATTCTCCCATTCCATTTGAATTACAGACATTGGATGTGTACGTGTATATGTTGTAGATTTCTATTTTCATTTGGATTTGTATAAGCTGCCCTACATTTGGATTTTATGTGTTGTTCCATGGGCATGTGCTTATTGAAATAAGCTCCTAAATTTTGCACACAATCTGATGCATGTACTACACTGCCCCTGATGTTAATAGACATGTTGGTGCATTTTTTACGAGTTGTTGTGGAGTACCGATTAGGATGTACTCCTTCTTGGAATGTCATGGTCTACGGTATCAAAAGCCAACAACATATCATTTAAAACCAGTTGTGTAACCTTCTGTTGGTCCATGTTTAAAAGAATGTCAGACTGAACCTAACAAGAGCAGTTTCGGTAGAATGCCCTGCTCTGTCGGCAGACTGACAAGGTGGAAATCCATGTTTTGAATGAAGGCAAAGTTGGTTTACGACAGTCTGCTCAGTTAGTTTGGACGCATGTTGGAGATTTGACACAGGGCGATAGTTTTTGGAATAAGATCCATTCCTGGTTTTTGAAGCAGCGGCTCTACAAGTGCAGTCTTCCATTCGTGTGGAAATTCCCCACTGGCAATAGAGCGATTGGTGATGTACGCGAGGAGTGGCAGTAATTCCTCAGTATACTCCTTGACCAGCTTGGTTGGTCAAGAGCACAGCTGGTAGTCTTAGATTTTGTAACCAATTTGTACACATCATCCTAGGAGACCAGTGCAAAAATATCTAAGTTATCACACACACCCTCTCTGGATGGTATAAAGAGTGATTTGGTAACTCCAATATTAATCCGAATTGCATCTGTTTTATCATTAAAAAAGTTACCAAATTCGTTGACAAAGTTTTCCACAGAATCATGTTGAGGCAATGGATTACTCTGCTTCTTATCACACAGGACGTTGATTAGGACAAATAATTTTTTTGAATCACCCTTAGCTTCCGAGATTAAGTGAGAAAGATGGATGCTTCGTTTGCTATCGTGTTCCTAGCGCGATGCAATGGCAGCAGTGTTATGGTTTTTATCCTGCCTCCAGATCTGTTCAGCTTTTCGTCTTTGCAAGTTGATCGTTTTGAATTCATCATAGAACCATGGCACCAGTGGCCTCACTACAATAGTCTTGGCGTTGGTGAATGCATGTGAATGCATGTCTATCCAACAACTGTCTCAATTCTGTATTATATTCACCAACTAGCTGATTTATATTATTGATACTCAATATACCACTAACCAGATCTTTCAGGTCGGTGCTGAAAGCACTGTTATCAATTTGCTTCAGTTTCCTATATGATCCAGTATGTGTCTCTAAGGAAGGTCTGGGCATGTTCACTTGGTAATGTACAAACATATGGTCTGAGACCTTGTAATCAGCCACATGGTTATTAAGCAGAAATTCATGATTACACCTGACCTGGTGATGATCAGGTCCAGAGTGTGGCCAGATCTATGCGTTGGAACACTGACATGTTGTGTCAGATCATACATACTCAGTACATCACAAATTATAATCATATCAGCATCAATATCGTGAATATTAAAATCACCTGCTAACAAGCGTGAATGAGGGGTCTGAGCTGCATGCGACAGATAGGTCTGAAATTCCTCAAAGAAAGTACTGGTAGCAGTAGTGACAGGATGTTTTTCCAAATATGGTGGTTGATATATATCACATGCACATCTAGTTTTGTCTTTTAAAACAACAACTCATAGTGACCATACTCAAAGGACCTGAGTTCACCAGATGACAGCACTTTACACCATATACCAATCTTGAACAGTATACCAATTCCACAACCAATTCTGCCAGATGGTCTCGGATTATCCTCCAGATCATAGCCATCTGTTCTGTTCAGCATGTTTAGCCGCATAACCAGATATTAGCCAAGTCCCCATCATCAGAACGACATCAGTGTCAGTACTCATTGGTGACTACTGTACATAGTTGCTAATGTCAGCTGACTTATTCCGCACATGGATTAACCTGGGCGAGTTGGGAGTCTCTTGTCCGTTGTGATGGTGTATTGATACTAACACAGTGACAGTGGGAACAAGTTGCAAACAAACCTGATTTTTATGTGTGTTTGCAGACTATTACCCGGTAGGTCCCTATCTATTACTTTAGTATTACTTTTAACAACATTGTATTTTTGGTGGAATTGTTACTCATTGATTATGCTTGAATGATATAATTATAATGGTAATTAATAATATTTCACAAGTTTGATCAGAATTACAGACACACAATGATGTTTATGTGGAAGACAACTTAAGAATGAATAAATTTAGTGAACATTGATCAATTCCCAGTTAGAGTAAATTTAATAGCTACCACTTTGTTCCATATAATAAACAATATACTTTCTTGTACAACTAAAACTTGTTTTTCTGCCAAATTTGTATTCGAAAATGCAAATGGCTGCCAAAGATGTGTCAGGGCAAGCGTGGGAGAATAATTGCAGTTTTGTAAGGCTATTACTATTAAATATTATCCAATTAGTCTGGGCTGTTTGAAGCCTGTCCTTGTTTGGCATGGTATATTTAGAGGGTTTTTGTTATGCCAGCCATAATTGAGTGAGAGCAACAACTTAACTTGAATGCAGCAGCTGTTGAATTATTAATTTTGCTCATGCATGACAGTGGTTCACCTTGTGACACAAGGGTGGTGATTGTGACACTTTCGGGTGCTCAGAACAAGACTCTGTTAGACAATGTTTTTATTTTGTGTGTGATTGATGATGTCTGAATAATTTTCAACTCTGTTCAGTGCATAATCATGGAAAGTCTATGGGTGTTTGACTTAATTTCACATCTTTAACAGTGAGTGATAGTGATAGAGATGTCAAGTTTATGTTGCTCAGTTCTTGATGATCATTTATTCCGGCGCAGGTCTGCCGCAGTTTCGATATTGGAGACTGGCAGATGTCTACTCTTGAAAGAGGGGGGAGAGAGGAAAACTCCTAAAATTGTTAAATACATCCACATAGAGGTAAAATAGGTCAATCACAAGCAACTACGTAACTGAAGAAGTTTTGTTTCAAGATAAATCAAGACAACTGATTCAAAATAAATAAATAATATACACCTCAAAAATAATATTTATGCGTGTGAAAACAGCCATAAATCGCAACAGAACCTGTCTGCCTCTGATTCTGCCCCCTGAAATTTTAGTTCCAAGAGTTGCCACTATGTTTCAGCTGGCAGTGCGACTTCGGTTGTAGACCTAGACCCATCACAGCACTAACTAGTGTTTGTAAAACACACCCTCACCACCAGGGGGCTTCTGACTAAATCAGTAACTCTGGCAGATTGATTTGTTGAAATGCTTAGTTTTCAGTTGCTGTGAGTGTGTCTAGTTCCCAGAAACATGTCACCCAAGACAGGAAGTGGGACTAAGTACAAATAATTCAGCGTACATCTGCTCCTGGCACGGAATAAACTGACGAATCCACGTTTCAACAGGTCGATCTGCCAGGGGCACTGTAGTACTACTACCACCCCTGGCTGGTGACGTTGGTAAAACGCGGATACAGGTGCAATAGGCAATCAAGGCACGCGCACGACTCTGTTGTGATAAAGTATTTAATGGTGTGATATTTGTATATTTGTTGAGCACCATATATTGTTCATTTCAGATAGTTATCTCACGGCCTTAATTTCAAAAGCTGCTGGCGCTGTTTAGCCACCCTCGGGGTCAGTACAACAGACCAACACCCTTCTCTCCCGCAGTTTTTTTTATGCAGTGTATGGTCACCCACAATGTTGTGTGCCTGTGTGGACCCCAGTACAATAAGCCTTGGTGAATGGCTTAAATAGCAATTATTACTAAGTGCTGACTAAGTGGGGTCAGTCATCCCAGGACTGTATTGTGTGAACTTTATAAAACTACATGGAACTATATAACAGTGATTATCAGATAACTGTCACTTGAACAAGTGTGATTTGTGTGCATAATAACCAAGTTACAAAATTCTCAGCAGAGCATGCATTTTAAATCTGGTAGAATTTTCGAGACCATAGAGTCTAATAAAAATGTTAATGTTTTCCCCCTGTTTTTAATATCTGTCTTCCATAATCCATGGTAGCCTACCATGCTGGTAACCCACCATGCTGGTAGCCCACCAGGCAGGTAGTCGACCTGGCTGTAGCCACAATGCTGGTAGCCCACCAGACTGGTAGCCCACCCTATCATTTTAATAAATATAGTTACTCTTGAGAACAACTGATTTATGAGAATATGTAAAGTGAAACAAGAAGACAGAAGGAAGATGGTGGAGAAGAGACTGGAATGAAGAGACACCCGAGGATGAAGGTAGTGGGGAGCAGACTGGGATGGGCAGGACACACACACACACATATATATATATATATATATATATATATATATATATATATATATATATATATATATATATATATATATATATATATATGAGTGAGGAGAGATTGACAAAGAGAGCATGGAAAACAGAAGAGGTGGTAGGAGACGAGGAAGACCAACAGTAAGATGGAGAGGCATTGTTAAGGGAAATCTCAAACGACAGAAGTAAACAGCCGAAAGTGGGAGAGAATGGCAGAAGATTGTGACAGATGGAGATGACTCATCGAGCGGGCGGAACAGATTACGTTATGTGGCCCCCGCCCCACAAGGGACCAGGGGAAGAAGAAGAAAAAGTAACTTGCCTACATGTCAAGCACCAAGCATATGGATATGATGTTGATAATTAATAAGTGTCTTTCGGGTGAAGTGACAAGCTATATAACCTTTCTACCTGGTATCTGTGCCAGGGAATAAAATACCCTGTTATTTATAATTTATTTGCTTTGGCAATCCAAAAAGACTGAAGAAAGGAAGTTTTAGGTTTTCTGTTTTCATAATCATAAAATGTGGACCAGTTGGTTGATTAAAATAGACTCAAGCCTTTATATGTATAATGTATATATATATATATATATATATATATATATATATATATATATATATATATATATATGTGTGTGTGTATATATATATGTATGTATATATATATATATTATATGTATGTATATATATATATATATATATATATATATATATATATATATATATATTTATATATATATATAAACTGCTTTGGACTCACATAGCTGGTGGAGAACCAATTAACTTTTTGCAAGAGAGGGGTGTTTAGATTATGCACACTAAGAGTTTTGAGAAACGGTTAATTGAGAAAGATTCAGATATTCACGTGGGAGTAGATTCACAACTTCTTAAGACCAGATAACACTGGACATAAATATGAAAAACACAATTTCATTATATTTGTGGAGCTGGATTCACAGTCAGGGGAAAGGTGCTACCTGTTGTCAGTGGTCACTTATTGTGTGTTAATTGGTCACCTTGTGATGACCTACAACAGAGTTGTTGATTTGGCCATAGATGAAATACACAGCTAGAATTTCTATTAAATCAAGTGAGGCATCAAGCTCCAAGTAGGTCAGACTAGGGTAGCACCTCATTCTCATGTGAAGGTTCTTGCATAAGAACTACTCTTGCCATGTGACTGTGGGAATAGTGCAGGTGTATCACCAGGTAATAGCATTCAGACAAGTTGTCAGTGGTTGAGCAGTGTTTTTAATCAGTGTTAAAATTTTCTCCAGATTTTTGTGAAATAATATTACACTGTTGAATAGTAATTTTGTCATTGCTGTTATGAGAAATCCTGTTTATAAACTTGTTGTTGATCTCTTGCACATATATTATTAAGAATTTTGAGTTAAAGTAAAATTTGTTATTCTTTTAGTCAATTAGTTTAAAACATTAATTAAAATTTTCATAATTACTATGTTTTGTCAGAGCTACTAGCAATAGGTAATTTTCTGGGTGCTAGTTTGAGGCAGAGAAAATGGTATGAGCCCATTATGAAGCAGAGCAAATGCATTAATCACGTTAGCAGTGAATTACTCCATTATCAGAAATTTCAGAATGTCATGTAGTCCATAAATATCTTCATTGCACATCTGGCTAATTTCTAATTAGTTAAATTAACAAATTAGTTTGCCAGATCAACGTTTGTTTTGGCTATGGTGAAAGATGAATGCACAGTGAAAAATGAGGCTTTATCTGTGATATTCTGAGCATGTTGTGTATTTGATGTATGTCAAAGTTAATTGGAGTTTGGACATGCTTCAAGCTGCTGGATAAATAGGCAAAAACTGCAGCAATACAGATCTGATCTGCGTAGGTTGAATGTTGTTGAATGTCAAACTGACTTGCCACGATTCACATATTGACTTGATGTGGTTGGCTTGCAGATGAAGATGGTGAGTTGTCAGCAACGAGAGGTGATGTTTTGCCTCATCGTTGCGTTGTTCTGCACTCTGCTACAAGGTGTCAGCACCGAGGAGACTGGTGGACACTATACAAATGACTTTGTGGTCGAGATTGACGGAGACTTTGCAATCGCTGACCTAGTGGCTGACACTCATGGATTCACTGTTGAAAAGCAGGTAGAATCATACCATATGAAATTATGAATTTTGTGACGGTGACATTGCTGTTGTTCCATTCAACTATAAAATATATTCCTATTTTCTTTGTACATTCTTCTTTTAGTTAGTTTAGTAATATTTTATTATAAGACTTTAAGAAATTTAGGTAATAGCAATAAGTTATAGTACTAAATAATTGACATAATTGATAACAGATTTTTCAAACTAACTATAATTTATAATTATAGTGGATGCATGTTTGTTTCTTAAATTGTTAGCACTAAATGAAGTCAATAATATTGGTAGGTATACTTGACAATTATACGGTAAACTATAAATAACTCAAAGGATTTCAGTTATCTAAAAAATGACTAGTCACTTTCATCTACAGGGTGTAACACATTATATGATAAAGCTTTCTTACATCAACGTAGGATATACCAGTTATTATTTTCAAATAACAACAAAGTCATAAATAAGTGAGATACAAAAGTATAAGGTTTGTTTAGACATATTTATTTACATTTGAAAAAAACATGACAAAAATATTATTCCATGTCCTTGTTTGTGATATTTTTAAAACTACAATTTCTGATTTCATTTTGACACAATAAAGTGTTGACTTCTAAAATTCAGCCCTGCTATACGCTCTCATAATTGTTGTGTTTACGTTGTCTAACTTTTGTTTGTCCTAGTTTGTTTTCATGTAAGGTTCTTCAACGTGTCCTTTTTCTGTGTCATGACAGCTGACAAGTGTGGGAGACGGCATCTACCATTTTATCCACACCGAAGTGTCTGGTCGCTCAAAGCGCAGCGCTGAAGACCTGCTCACCCGATTACTGAAGGATCCCAGTGTAAGTTTAGATATCTTGACCTTGCATCTGTTTGCATCAAGACTATTAATTTTGTTGTGGGGTTCACTATAGGTAAAGCAATAACATTGATTGTGGTAACAGCTGAACTGATGGTTTTGATCACGTAATCAATACAGTTGCATTGAAACATTGATTTGTATAGTTTAATAATAGTATGCATATACTTTGCATAATATTAATAAACCATAGGCAGGCACAGTAAATGATGGATTCTTTGCAAGTACGGAAGACATGTTACACGTATGCTTGAAACATTACGTATGTTTATATTTATTATAACTGTCAATGACCAGAGAAAGCCAGCCTCTCAAAGGCGTGGTTGCCTGCATGGTTGCCTCCATTTGAAGAAATGTGATGAGTAAATTTACTCGAAATTCGAACTGGAAGGGGGTGAAACCATCATATGTGTTGGATTGTCAGATAACACACCTATGCATAAGTGCAACATATTTAACCCTTGAAATGTGTGGTCTAATAAAAAATGCGTAGAGTTGACAGTGATGCGAAGGTAACTGTTACTTACACAGGTGAGACGTGTTGAACAGCAGCGTGTACTGATGCGTGTGAAGCGTGAAGTGATCCACGACAAACAGGTGGAACTGCCGATCCGCACCTACAAGGACAAGTCCGTCTACCAGCGATTCAACAAAGAGGCATCGAAAGTGACGCGTAAAGACGAGATTCCTCACTCGACAGATGGCGGCAAACATCTCGTGTTCAACGATAGATACTTCGCGGACCAGTGGTATCTGGTAAGTCTGAGTATGTTCAGAGAATATGTTGATTGGACTGTTACTCTTATCGTCATTAGAATTTTAACGAAACCCTCACTTTTGCAAACTGGATAAAATCCCGTCAAAATTGTATAAGTAATTGTTTTTGTAATTTTTCAGTATTTTTTCAAAAAGGTATTTTGAGATGAATTCAACAAATGTTCAACAATGCACAGGTGTAGGTCTTGGATTTGTTGGCAATATACACACTTAATATAATAAGTATTGTACAATGTTATTATTATTATTACAACACTGTTGTGGGAGTCTAGACATTTTCTGGTAAATCGATAATAACAAATAAATGTTTAAATATAAATTAATATTAAAATTAGGTAAACCTAAAATTATTTTAATTAAAGCATTTTATATTTGAATAATGTTACAAATTATTAAACTAGTCATGTGTATATATAAATAATGCAACCACTGATACAGTGTTTCTAAAATTTTAGAGAAGAGAGTTCCTGTTTCAAATGTTGCCATCCTTGTTGGTGGAACTGTCATCAAATGTTGGTGTTGTAGTTGGTGGAACTGTCATCAATTGTTGATGTCCTTGTTGGTGGAACTGTCATCAAATGTTGGTGTCCTAGTTGGTGGAACTGTCATCAAATTAAATTAATTAATTGAATTTATTTGAGATACAAATTCAAATATGTATTTGACTTGGTTTCTGGGTTTCAGGTGAACACAGGCCAAACAGGTGGGCCAGCGGGGTACGACGTCAACGTGGAAAGTGTCTGGAAGAAGGGTATCACAGGGAAGGGCGTCGTTGTGTGTATCCTTGATGACGGCATTGATCACTCACATCCGGACCTTGCACCTAACTATGTAAGTGGTCCCCGTGTGTGGTAGATGGGGGGTGGGGTGTTACCCCATTCCAAGTTCTTAGGGCATAACCGCAGGCTGTTGTGATGGGGTGAATAAAGATGTGTTTTTGAACTGAAAACTGACATCAAAATGGTCGTTACTAAGAATTAATTAACTTGTATGTTTCATTCCAGTCATTTTTATTATGACCAGATGTGGTCATAACTGGGACATAATTAATATTTATTATAATTTTATGCTTCATTATCGTTATATTATTTTTATTATGACTTGAGCCCATTGTCATGATTTGTAGGACCCATTGGCAAGTACAGATCTAAATGACAAGAAGGACAAACGGAATGATCCGACACCAGACAAAACTAACGATGAAAATGGGTAAGAGATGTTGTCTTAAAATATTGGTATAATCATTCTCATATTTCAAGTAAAATTTACAGATCAGCCCTACTCTGGTATAAATTGTTAATTCATGATTGTTTTATGCACCAGATGGCAGCAGCAGTCACAGGATGAGGTAACGTTGAGATATTGTGAGGTTTTGTCTGCCTGTTGTCCATGTTTTATGGATGTTGTAATATTTTTGACATGTATTCATGTTTTCTGTTGATTTCACATTTTTTTTATTTTTTTTTACCATTTGCTGTTTGATGTTTTGGAATTATTTTAATAGCTGGAAGTTCTTTATGGTTTTGCCTGTGTCCCTGTTTATGCATATATATGTTTATATATGTGTAAGTTTATACATATGTATTACATATATAAACACCGCATGTTTGTCACATAACAAACTCTGTTGCTAAGTAACCATGGCATGTTTGGTTTTCATCATGAAAGAATGATGAGATGAATAACCTATACTTTTGTACTACAGCACTTTTAAGTAGTGTCAGTTAACACAGCTTTGTAGGAAGTGACATTTTATTACTAGTCAGATTTAGGATTGGCTTTATGAGGAAAAAATAACTCATATTGAAACATTTCTTTTTCTCACTTTGTAAATCAGTGTTTTAAAGGGAAACAAAAGTCATGTGTTGGGCCTATGCAGAGAGTTAAGAGTTAATAAAATATAACCATTTGTTACTACGATTAAGAATATCTTGCCAGTATATTACTAGGAAAACCTTGTTGAACACACAGCATCTTTATTTCATACTGTTACTGTTTCATACTGTTAGATAACCATATGTCACGACTGCTTGTATTCTGGCAATATTCTCTCATCAAATGAAAATCTATTTGTAATAACCTAGTCCTATACTTGCCATTAGGATAGGGCCATCCTGTTTGAGTCTAAACTCAACTTATGTAACAAATGTTGGCCTTTGTTTACTAAACTTATCCTTTGACTTAGCAGCTTGCTTGATTGAGGGGGTGCGTTGCTTTGTTGTACACTGTACACTCGCCGGCCCTTCGATTTTGGTCGAACACACTTAATGTGTCTTAATGTGTCACAGCTTTAATAAAATTATATCCAACTTTGTAAAAACCATGGAAAGATAGTGACAGTAGATGATGACGATGTAGTGGTGGGTTGTCACAGTGAGTGGTGTTTGAGGAAGACTTTCTGTTTCAGTCACGGGACGCGGTGTGCAGGAGAGGTGGCGGCCGTGGCAAACAACAGCAACTGTTGTGTCGGCATTGCCTACGAGGCAAAGATAGGAGGTAGGCATCCTCACGCGCCAGGGGTGGTACTACTAGTGCTTTATTCATTGCATATACAGTAACCTACACAATGTACTGAAGTGCACTGGTCCATTTGTACTTTGCTCCACTTGTTGTCTTGGTAGGTTTAAATTCCATAAACCAGTCCCAAAAGTCCATTCGACCAGTGACGACCGGTCTACAGCCAATTAAAGCTAAGAGCGCATATTATGTAGGCCTAAGTTCTGAACTGTCATAATATCTTTGGTTAAGACAGCAACTGGGGTAAAGTAAAACTCCATGTTTCATTAGGTTGATATGCCAGAGGTGATGTATTCAGCAGCTCTGGTGGCCTATGGTGTTAACCTGATGCACTAGTGATGCACTAGTGATGCACTTGGATATTATGTAGGCCTAAGTTCTGAACTGTCATAATATCTTTGGTTAAGACAGCAACTGGGGTAAAGTAAAACTCCATGTTTCATTAGGTTGATATGCCAGAGGTGATGTATTCAGCAGCTCTGGTGGCCAGTGGTGTTAACCTGATGCACTAGTGATGCACTAGTGATGCACTAGTGCTGCACATAGTACAGTATCATTGGCACCGAGATATGCATTGTTATGCTGCTGTTCTAAATGTGCACTTGCTTTTTGAGAGGTACATGTTGTAATGCAGTACATGTTGTAATGCAGTACCTGTTGTAATGCAGTACCTGTTGTAATGCAGTACATGTTGTAATGCAGTACCAATCACAATATGACTGTCAGAACAAACTTCTTAGTGAGTTGTGTAACATGAAAATGTGACAAGCATATTGCTGCTATTTTTGTAGTGCTGGAAACCGATTTAATTAATGTATATTATATATATAGTTCATATGGTAAATTTTATTATTTTATACACAAACTCTAACACTGCACCAATTGTGTCAAGGATGGTACTGCATTAGCTGCCGCCCAAATTAGCTCTTGGCGGATACAAGACATGCGATGTCATTATTATTAGTATTATTATTATTGCTCAGCATGGGATAATTTGGTAGTGATAACAATATTTACAACATTTCAGGATACACAACTTTATCACAGAAATATTCATCAATGCCTTAGTGCTTATTGCTGCCAGTCAGTATATTGATGGCTTTTTGAATCTCGAAATACTCGCAGTTATAGTAGCATCTTGCAACGGTTTACATAATTTGGAAAAATCAGTTGATGCAATTGTTCGATTAGCGTTGCGAACAATTGTACGTAATAGCTGCAAAGAGTAATTCGATTGAACCTCTGAAAGTTTGGCACCCGAAATGCATAGTGTCTAGGAATAGTATAACATACATATACTAGCTCAATTATAGTAAGATTGTTATCACATTGCAGGTGTGCGCATGTTAGATGGCAAGGTGACGGACATGCTCGAGGCACAGGCTCTGACCTTCAACAACCAACACATTGACATCTACAGCGCCTCCTGGGGGCCACGGGACGATGGTAAGACGATGGAGGGGCCGGGGACATACGTGCAGCTGGCATTCAAGAAAGGAACAACTGAGGTGAGATATACAGGCTAAGGGGCTTTTTCAACATTTCAATAAAGTAAACCAAAAAATTGTACAAGGGTGGGTCAAGGGTCCACCTGGATTATAAAAAATGGAACAGTAAATCCATTTTTGTTTGTTTTGGGGTAGGGGTTTGAGTGGGTGGGGTCAAGAGGATGGAGGTTCAAATCCACTTGCTGCTGTTTCGAAGATTGGGCAATTTCGTTCACCACACATTGCCTCAGTTCATTCAGCTGTATAAACAAGTACCTGGCTACAGGGACAGGTGGAAATAAATTAATTGCCTTTGCACAGTAAATGCAGCATGGCTGAATGGTTCCAAGGTAAGTTGAGTTGGTGTTAGAATAAACAGGTCTGCCAGGGGATGAAGTGTAAAGTGATCCCAAGGGCTAGATACAGTGCTGTATTATATATCATTTACGTTAGACGCTGTTCACATTCACCAACATTTACCTGTTCTCTACAATGCATACTAATTTGTTAAAATGTTGATAATTTTTCAGATTGAAAAATATTGATGTATTACAGCATCACACAGTGAATAATAGTTCTATAGCAGTTCTACTACAGTTCACTGCATGGCGTAATGGTGGTCATATATTAATTATTCTATGTTATTTATTTATTATTTATATTAATAAGTGGGCCTTGAAACTCTCCAATTAGTATGCTCTGTATGAATGGATAAATGTCAACAATTGTGAACGACTCCTTAGAAGATGATTTAATGAACATTTATGTAATATATCATTAGCACCGTCCTGATTTTACAGACCCAAAGCAAACATTTACAAAATAATTTTAACCATTGAATTGTTTTCATCCAGGGCCGCAACGGAAAGGGGAACATCTTTGTGTGGGCAACAGGAAATGGTGGGGAGAACGGGGACGATTGCTCAGCGGATGGATACGTCAGCAGCATCCAGTCGATTTCCATCGGCAGCATCTCGGACATCGGCCTGAGCACGTACTTCTCCGAAGTGTGCCCGTCCACCATGGCCGTGATCTTCACCGGGGGATCTCACGTCCCCCCAACGGATGTCGACTACGTCTCGCCAAAACTCAAAATAGTATGTTGGTTAAAGGTTCTTCCTCAATTTGATTTTTTGGTGGGTCTCGTTTTAGACTCGATTCACAAAAAAATGAACCTATCCGGTATTGAACCTATCCGATATTGACACACTAGTTCTTTTGTGGAAATTTTTTTATTTAGTTTCAGTGAAATCATCGGACAAACTATTAAATAATTTTTCACCAGATCTGGTCAAGATTCGACGAAAAAAGGGCAAAAGTGGTCCGGCTATATATCCTATGACATAATCTACCATCACTAATGGTCAAGTGTGGGGACTTGCAGGTGACCACTGACTTGGACGGCAAGTGCACCCTGGGTTTCCAGGGCACGTCCAGTGCTGCCCCTCTGGCGGCGGGCTGCTTTGCCCTCGTACTCCAGGCCAAGTGAGTGGGGGGGACAGTGAGGGTGTGTATGGGCGTGTGGGTGTGGGTGGGTGGGTGGGTGTGTGTGAAGGGACAGTGAGGGTGTGTGTGGGTGTGGGTGGGTGGGTGGGTTTGAAGGGACAGTGAGGGTGTGTATGTGTGGGTGTGGGTGGGTGGGTGTGAAGGGACAGTGAGGGTGTGTGTGGGGGGACAGTGTGGGTGTGTGTGAAGGGACAGTGAGAGAGTGTGTGGGGGACAGTGAGGGTGTGTGTGGGGGACAGTGTGGGTGTGTGTGGGGGACAGTGTGGGTGTGTGTGTGAAGGGACCGTGAAGGTGTGTGTGAAGGGACAGTGAGGGTGTGTGTGGGAGGACAGTGAGGGTGTGTGGGGGGCAGTGAGGGTGTATGGGGGGTGGACTGTGACGATGTGTGTGGGGGGCAGGCTTGTTAAAAATGCAAATGCATTTTAATGTGCATGTTGAATGTTGAGCATTTTAATGTGAACCCTAAACATTTGCATTTGAATGTGACCCCAAACATTTTATTTTTCAAATGGTCAATCAATGCATTTCAAATGCAGACATAATTGTTCAAATCATCATTATATTGTTAGATTTTACATCTGATGTACAGTTTTGTTGTTAAAAAAATTTACTGGAAATTTGATATATACCAGGTATATAATAATATATATGTTGCACACAAGGCCGTTCAAGGCTCTGTCAACTTTTTTTCATAAGCACATGAATTCCATACTCACACGATGGCATCAGACATAATACTCATAACATCTCTTACTTTTGAACATTTTAAACTGTTCAAAGCATCCTAAAACCACCACCTTTTTTACAGCCCTGAGCTGACATGGCGAGACATGCAGAATCTGGTGGTGGCGACATCACGTATACCAAACACGCAGGAGAGCGGCTGGGTGCAGAACGGTGCCGGATACCACGTGCACCACAAGTTTGGGTTCGGTGCTATTGATTGCGGCCGCATGGTCGAAGCGGCACAGAACTGGCGACAGGTGCCAGCGCAGCACATCTGCGAAGTGAGGGCCAACAACGACAAAGTGTAAGTCAGCGGTGATGTTGTCCAAGGATTTTTACGTAATAGATCACAGTTTGGTAGTGTTTTCATGATTGGATGTTCAGTGTGCCATGGCCAGGGTTGATTATTTATTTGATTTTTTTTAACTCTGGTATATAGATATTTATATAGATGTTTAAATTTGTAAATTCTTTCAAACGTGTTCTATTCAAATCGATTTGGGTTCTTGTCTTAACAGAGGGTACATGATTTTTGCTTATATAAATACATTAGACAATGTCCACAAGGCCTCACCCCCTGTAGTTGCATAATCTGTCTTGGAAAGGAAAGCATGCTGTGTGTCTGGCTGTAGCAGTGGTAATTATTGTTTGCCTATAGGGTGGATTAGCACCTGTCCAGGGCTCTGTGTACTCTAAGGGTCTCTAACCAGAATACAAACTGGTACAGTATTAAACAACTGAGTCAACATCCTGAATTGGTAACAACTAGCACAGGCTCTAAGTGGACTTTAACTCAGGGCTTCTGACTTGAAAAGATACTTCCTCTGGAAGACAAGTTTGTGTGGCTTCACTGCATCCAGAAAGGGAATATTCAAACATACACAATGTCATAAAATATTTGACTATCAGGCTATCTGGTGTCAATACAGCTACACAAGTGTGCGAACTTTGTGTTTTGTATTAAAAAACATACAAAACTTTGTTGATCTCGATGCTTGTAAACAATTATTTGTGTTAAATTCATATAAATCAGCGATTAAAAAAACCGGAAGTAAAAAAATCATAAATCAATGATTTTTTATTTTTTTTTATTTAAATCATTGATTTAAATCATGATTTAAATCACTCCAAAAAAGAAAAAAAAATCATTGATTTATGATTTATCATTTGATTTAAATCAATGATTTAAATCAATGATTTAAATCAATGATTTAAATCAAATTATTTAAATCAAACAACCCTGGCCACGGCCAGCCGTTAACTTGGGTTTATGTTACATTAAGTTTTTATTTAAAGTTAGGCTGTTTATAACTTTGACCGATCATCTTAATTATACAAATAATCTTTTCATAGATGATGGACAAGAAGCGACATGAATAATTTTACGTGTTCTCTCTGGTGGTGTGGTCATTTTGGTTAAGTCATTTGCACGAAAATCAGAAGTATAAAGTCTTGTCTACACAAAGCGGTATCATTGCGCAATAATGCTATTGTTATGTCACTAAAAAAGGTCATGACCAAGTAATATTGCATGCACCCTCCTTAGCTTCACAATAGGATAGGACCAATTCTATTGCAAGCAACATCACTGTGGTGAGTCACACTGACATACAGTTTATACAGCACGATCCAACCACAATGTGCTCACAGGCAATGGCATTGCCTCGTTACCACGACGATATCCAGCTTAAGCATGCTTGGCTTGTACAAAACAACAATAATCGATAGACCCTTCCCATCACCGCGATGCTACCTAGTCGATTATAATGGAGCTTAAAGATTCGCTTAACTCCAAGAATATCGTGCTAGTCGATTATATTGGAGCTTAAAGATTCGCTTAACTCCAAGAATATCGTGCTGTTTAATATATATGCCTGCGGTTCTCTTAACTGATTCTTAACGTTCCATTGTAACCGTCAGGTAGCATGGTGGTATGATGGGAAGGTTCTATTATCTTCACCTACTGTCCACGTCAAGCATTCCAGGTTTAAAAAAAATTAAATTGATATTAGTTTGCACATGTTCATTTCTGTGTTTTATATTTGCAGGAATTTATTCAGTAGAGAGACCGTCATCCAGACATTGAGTGTCACTGGTTGCCATGACAATCCAGCAAGCATCATCAGTCGATTGGAACACGTTCAGCTGCATGTGGAAGCGTCACACCCATATCGCGGGGAAATCACGATCCGTCTGACGTCTCCGCATGGAACTGTGTCTGAGATTCTGAAGCCACGGATGGAAGACGCATGGAAGGACGGTCTCAACTTCACATTCATGACGGTCCATAACTGGGGAGAAGACCCGCGCGGCATGTGGACCATCAACATTACCGATGTGGCTCCACAACAACGTCAAAATCACGGCACTCTTCTGCTGTGGTCGTTGATGCTTTATGGAAGCTCACCATCTTATGATGGTAATCGTGACCAGCGTGTTAACATCGATGATGATGATGTCGATGACGTGACACATGGCAGGAATAACGCATATGATCTGAATTCACACCAAATGAAGAAGGTGATGGCCGTCGAGGCGGCGTCATCCGACAACGTCCAGATAAGCAGCGGCAGTGAACAGAGGTCAAATCACGTTGCAAAGAAGACGAGCTCTCCCCGAAAGCATGCACTTGGGGCCTATAAGCGCAATGGACTCGGACTCGATTCGACTGATCGACTGACGTTGAACGTCCTCGCGCGGCTCTTGGTAGGAGACGAGAAAGATGGCTCAAAAAGGGCCCACCATAAAGACCAAAGAGCCAAGATTGACCATGCTAATGAAGGGCGTGTCAACACGGAGATAAAGGATAACTTGTTACAGAATGAAGTGGAAACCCGTGGAATCGATAACATGGCTAGGAACACCAAGGAAGCACGGAGCAGCAAAGATGCCGAATTGAATAGTCTTATCAATGAATTACAGAAGATTGTGGACAAGTTAAGGAAATAAAAATGTAGTGCCTATCAAAACATTTAGCCAATCAATTGTAGCCGTTATTGCAAGATGGATGAAGGGTTTCCAGCCTGCGGTTGCAGTATTAAAGTTTTCATTTCGTTTTGCAGGCTGAATGTTACAAATGTTGGAATCGTTGAATCTCATTTTCAAGTTGGATAGATGGATCCTTCAATCTTAAGCATTCCTGTTTTTTATTTATCCTGCATGCAATTAATTAATTAGTTGTAGAAGATATAAGGGTAAACATGGTTACTGAATGTAAATTAAATAGGACCACAAGATATTTGAATATTTTCCATGCATAATATGTATTTTGCTAACATAGGCACGTTGCTTTATTTTGGTGTGTGTATATTTTGAATAACAATGTGCATGTTCTAGTAAAAGTATTTCTGTTGGAAAAATTATGTGTGTGCGTTTGAATGATTAATTATTATTATTAATTAATCATCTGTGTTTCCAATTGTAAAAGCCAGTAATCTTCAATATGATCATAGCGCAACTGAGAACTTCTGGCAGCAAGAAAATGCCTTGGACATGAATCATGATGATTCTTTGGGTTGGTAAACCCAAGTAATATCCCCAGATAATTAATACAGGACAGATTATTATCATTGCTTATTATTAATTAATTTATTATTATTAATTCAGATGGTAGCCACCTTTACTTATACAGACCAGGATAAAAATGTCTCATTATGGAGTAATGAACATATCTGTTTAGTGATTTATGTATGCATAACCTGTTTGCAACGCGTCATCGAAATGTAGATCTTTATATATAAAAATGATACATTAGTGAATTGCACCCTGTGCTATCATCCGAGACAGTGGCGGATTGGCACAAACAAGGCCGTTGGCTGCATCTGATTATTTGTGCTGCTCTGTCAGCCGTTGAGGAGGATTACAGGGGGATACAGATCACAAGTGTTCCATGTTATATTTATAATATTTCGCATCTAATAATTTTTGCAAATTCAAAGTTGGTGACTGTTCTGTAGCATTTGGTTTTGAGAGAGTTGAAATGTTCGCCTACCATTTTGTATGCAATAATGTAAACAATAGTTCCATTGTCATTGCACTTGCGTCATTTTGTGTGCAATAACAACGGCATGGTGTAAACAGATAGTTCCGTCGTAATTGCTCTTGCCCGATTATGAAATCATAATTGCACCTGTATTGTATAGAATGTGTGCATGTAATAATGATGTGAATTTTATCCGAGGGTGTCCACTTTATATCTGTTTTCATCAGTTTGGTTCCGATCAAATGTATACTGTAAATGTAATCTTAATTCACTGTTGGGTTGCTGCTACTCTATTGTCTGTTTTTGTTTTGTATCGCACAAAAGTGGGTAAAGCACAAGGTAATAAATGGTATTTTCAATGCAAAAACATGTCTTTGTCACTTTGTGATTTTTTAGGGCGGTCGAAGTTCTCAAAATAATAAAAACTATGTAGCGTTACATACTGGCAGTGGTGGTTTGGTCGTCACCCTTTTTGTGGGACAAATTAATCCCAGCAGCACTGGGGCCACCTGACGAGTGAAATGGGTATTAATGCACACTATTGTGAATATCAGAACCATGTCTTCGTACTAGTAGGTGTCCCCTCAGTTGAATTGTCCAGCTTATCCTATGTCTCAAACCACTTTTTGGGGTGCAGGTGATCTGAACAAATGCAAAAATCTATTTACGGTTTTTGACTTTCCGACCTAATGAGACCATCCCTTAATTGGATTTCTAAGTTTACATTAAATTGGTTTTGCTTGAAATACAGCGGGCTGATGCCAGAAGCCCCAATTGTGTGCAGTTATGTCTGTGGTCTAATCCGGCAAATGAGAATGCCACCTTGTGGGGCATGGTGACCTGGTTTTTAATCATCTTGCTACCGTTTCGAAGCTTGGGCAATTCCATTTATTCCACCTTGCTCCCAGTTCACTCGGGTGTTAATGAGTACCTGGCTATAGATAGTGGTGGATATGTGAACGAATAGTCTCTGCACAGTAATTGCAGCGTGGCTGAATGCTTCCCAGAGAAGTTGAGTTGGTGTTGGAACGAACAGGTCTGCCAGGGGGTGAAGTGTAAAACGCTTTGAGTAATCCCAAGGACTGAATACTGTGCTATATAATGAAATACCTGTACCTAGTAATAACTGTAAATAACATGCACACACAAACAATTTTAGAAGGAAGCAAAATGAACACCAAAAATGCCTTGGTTCCTTTATTACGCAGTTCTATTTACCAGAATCTACAAGTGAAATAAATAAACAAATGTATAGAATTGTGCAATACATAGATTATACACTGGCCCCAGGCCCTAAATGTAAAGTAGCAGAGTAGATAAAATAAAAACATTATTGGTATTTTTTAACGAACAAAAATTTACAAAATAAGCAGGAAAACAACATTCAGTTAATAAATTGTTTGGCAAAGTTACCCTGGATTTAGTAATTAACATATATTCAAACATAGTTGACATATTATCTAATAAGTGCACTAATAAAATATTGTGCTAAATGAGTTGGCATGCCATTGTTTATTGTCTTTTTATTAATATTTTTCTATTTTTATGATTTTTTTACTCCACACCTTTGTAGTAATACAAGATGAAGACACAGTATACACACCTGTATTAAAGCAATGCTAATTTCATAAACCAGACTACACTGGAGCAGACATGCCTTATGTTAGACATATGTTAGACATTAGAAAACTTCATGTTGCCATATGTTAGACATTAGAAAACTTCATGTTGCGACTTTGGTTATGCCATTTGGTCATGAAACAATCTCAATATTTTTCGAGACTTAAACCATCTTTAAATGACCAACTCCTTATGTGTGAATAAAACAATTAGAAACACAGATACATGAGACAGATAACAACATGGTTTCCTAGAGAACCAGTCTGGAGTCTCCTGAAGCAGACGAACTAGTCCAAGATGTGGAAGTGAAACAAGAACATGTTCTACATCTCCTAACACGCGATGACGTATGGGTTGGATGGAGCAATGGCGCCTGGCATTGCGGGATACGTGTGTGGTTGTGGCTCATGCGTATAATGGTGTGATTGTGGTTCAAATACAGACATCTGTGGTTGCGGTTTTACCACGGATGGGTGTGGTTGTGGTTCTACCATGAACAGTTGTGGTTCTACCATCGGCGGTTGTGGTTCTACCATCGGAGGTTGTGGTTCAACCATGGATGGTTGTGGTTCAACCACAGATGGTTGTGGCTCAACCACAGATGGTTGTAGCTCAACCACAGATGGTTGTGGTTCAACGCCAAATGGTTGTGGCTCAACCATGGACGGCCCTGCCTGGAAATTGACTCGTGGCTCATAAGTCGGTGGGTGTGGACGCGGCTGATGTGAGTGTTTCTGTGGTTGTGGTGCGTGTGGGTGTGGAAAGTGGCGTTTCTTCTGCAATTGCAACTCCTCGTCCACGATTGCCCGGGTGAGGGGGGTGCGACTCCATGCCCCAAAGTCTATTGCACTCCTTGAGCCAGTGCTGTGCATGCGGCGCCTGTAACACACACGTACAGGGTGAGAAACTGTAACATGCACTAATGTTACATTATTGTAACAAACAGTTAAACAAATGTAACAAAACAACCACTGTGGATTACGGTAACATATATGCATTAGGTATGTAATGTAGGTAGTAAAAATGCACTGATTCTGTAACATGTCTGCTGTAACAAAGATGCACTGTTGTAACGTAATATATTATATATTGTAATGCAAATGTAACACAAGAATTCATTGAGAAATCATGGATTTTGTGTCAAAAAAGCTGCACTGACATTTTGTAATTTCTAACATTAAAGTACTACCAATATCTGTTTGTTAATTTTACCTGTAAAATTACAACCCATACGCATTATTTTTATGACTGCAATATATCAGATAAATGTGTTAACACAACTGCACTAGTGGAATGATTGTGTCACTATCACTGGTGCACTATACATTACTGTAACAAATACACTGTAACAAATGCACTGTGACAAACGCATGACAATTAACAAGTATACTTATTGCTGTAACAAACAGCATAAAAGCACTATACATAACTATATCGGGTGCACTGGCCACAGGACTGTAGCAGATGCACTAAACTTATGAATGTAACATGCACATAACATATGCACTAGATATAATAGAAGAACTAGTTGCATAACAGTCATCTATATGCACTAGTTTTACAACTGTAATATATGCGCTAGTTGCATATTTGTAATAGATGCACTAATTGTATAACAGTACAATATGCACTAATTGCATAATTGTAATATATGCACTAGTTGTATAATTGTACAATATGCACTAGTTGAAAATTGCAAATTATGCACCAGTTGTATATTTGTATTAGAGGCACTACTTGTATAATTGCACAATATGCACTAATTACATAATTGTAATAGATGCACTACTTGTGTAATAGTAAGAGACGCACTAGTCATGTAATTGTAAGAGAAGCACTAGTTGCGTAACTGTACAATATGTACCAGTTGCATTATTGTAACCATGCACTAGTTGTATAATTGTAATATATACACTAGTTGTATAATTATAACAGATGCATTAGTTGTTTAATTGTCATAGATGCACAAGTTGTACAACTGTAATAGATGCACTAGTGGTATACTCGTAATATATGCATTAGTTGCATAATTGTAATAGATGAACTAGTTGTATAATTGTAATAAATACACTAGTTGTATAATTGTAATAGATGAACTAGTTGTGTACTTGTAATATGTGCACTAGTTGTATAAGTGTAATAGATGTACTAGTTGTATAATTGTAATAGATGCACTAGTTGCAGGCCTGGAGCATGCCTACTATTTATTAATATTAAGTATTTATTAATATTAAATAATTAAATAAAAAAAGTCAATGATTACACATTTATGACTACAGGGTATAGTCTAGCTGAGACTCAAACGTGTATGTTGAATTTCAAGAGAAGCAAACAAAACCTTTCTCTGACCTCATTCAGTTAAAAATTGTATTCAAACACATCCTGCTGACTAAATGTGAAAAAGAATGTTGACTTGCTTCAAATGCTACATTATTCACATTATATCAAATACACTTGCTGAAGACATTGATGTCGCCACCTGGTGACCATTGCAATAGACTACACAGCCCTCTTACAGATAAAAAGCGAACTAACCACTAACACTTTTTTATAAAATTTTAACCGTCAACACAAACCAATCAACAAAAAATATAATACTTATCAACGAACACACATGATAATATTAAGCATATATAAGTAAACTTGTCTACAGCTAAACCATACACTTTTTGCAATAGCATTTTATATTTACTAGTTTGATATTTACAAGGTACAATATGACTGACTTACTGAAAATGATAGATTGATGAAAGGAAACAGACAGACAGACATGCAAACTGATTCCTTATAACTACAGAATACATCTTAATTAAACTTACCAATTTCATTTATGGGACTGAAAGATATCATAATTGATGCAATAATTAAACTTTCCAATTTCATTTAAATAAATAAATCCATCTTTTAAAATTATGTTTCATACCGAAGATAATGGTCTTAAAATGACCATTTAAAAATTGTTGACCAAGCCCTGGAAAAAATGTACATGAAGGCATTATATCCATCCGAGTGATTTCTGAGAAAACAACATGTTTTTAATTTCAGCCTTATTTAATGGTGGATTTCTTCCTTTCTGCCCTACCCCACAGAAATTTTATCGCACAGGTTGCCAGTAAAATCATACACTGCTCAACAGAGTAACAAGGCTAGTCAGTGATTGGTTGTAAAGGGTTGTGGGTGTTAAGTGGTATTTAACAAATTTGTTTAGAAAAAAATTCATACCATGAAACTAATAAGGTATTAGCATACATTGGTAACAATAACTACATTTTAATTTTTTTAATTGAGCTTACCATATGCAGGGCACAGATGATATATTAATTAGGGTATCGGCTGCATTAATTAGGGTAAGTGCGTGAAGGAAAGTGGAAGGGGTGATGGGAGATAGACACATATTTTGAAAGCTAAAAGGAAAGGTTCTTAACTGATGCATAACAACAGCATACTTATACGACCTAGAGACCACGGTGATGACAGAAAAACAAGAGAGACTGCAAGTTTGTGAGAATAACTGGGTGAGAAGTATTGCGGGAATGAAAAGAATCGATAAGCGAAGATGGAGGAGCTGAGGGAGGAATTTGTGTGAGAGAGTCTCACGAGGAAGTTGGTGTGAGAGAGTCTCACAAGGAAGTTGGTGTGAGAGAGTCTCACAAGGAAGTTGGTGTATGAGAGTCTCACAAGGAAGTTGGTGTGAAAGAGAGCTTCACAAGGAAGTTGGTGTGAGAGAGTCTCACAAGGAAGCTGGTGTGAGAGAGTCTCACACGGAAGCTGGTGTGAGAGAGTCTCACAAGGAAGTTGGTGTGAAAGAAAGCTTCACAAGGAAGTTGGACATGTGAAAAGAATTGAAGGGGTACTATTGACGAAGAGAGCAGATGCGCTTGGAGTGGAGGGTAGAAGGAGAAGAGGAAGACTGAGACCGAGATGGGAGGACTGCGTGAAGAGAGATTTAGTGGGAGTGGGAGGGGAGTGGAGAATGGGAGCGAGGGATTGGGGGAGTGGAGACGATTGGTGGAGACGGTAGTAAAACGGGACTAGTTATGAAGAAGGGGAAAGAAAAATCGACGACCAGTATCTGTGCCAGCCTCACCCTAGACAACAGGGAAAAGGAGGAGAGCAACAACAGTATCGCTGATACTTCATCAGTGCAGATAAGTGAGAAAAATATACAGTAAGTGAAGAAATGTGAAGATTTTACTACTCACCGACTGGCACGGCGGTCAGTACTGTCAATGTCCGCCAGGGGCATCCTGACCCAGGAGGTTGCGTTGACACCTTCCCGACCCAGGGGCACGAGAGGAACGGGGGGAAGTCGGATCTGCTCGATGTCTTTGTCGGTCAGGAAGGAACCACTTAGACAGCGAAGTTCTACGCGGTCCTCGTTGTTACGAGCCCTATACTGTGCGAGCGTCGGATCTCGCAGTCGCTTGGTTTTAGCCTGCAGGATACACTTTATAAAGTAAAAAAGTTTTTGCATCACCATAGAAGTTAGTATTGGGCTCATATTGAAGGAAAAATAAGTACCTTTCATAGTCTCGAGTGTTTGCTCGGCTGAGCTTTCAAAACCTATGAAATAACACGTCCGGATTGGCATCAAACCTATGTGGTTGAAACCAGCAGGCCATAGGGGGCCAGGCTCAAAGAGAATACCAGCATGAGGGCCCCCCTCATCATTGAGGGGGAACATTGAGTCAATGAGTGCAACAATATCATGGCCAAATATTTGTCGTTGCTGGCCAGAGAAGACAATGAGAAAGATCAGTGAGGCGATCGAGAGATGGGAGAGGAAGCCAGTGATCAAAAGAGATGGGGGGGGGTTACAACCACTTATGATTTTTCTGAAACTGCTGTCTTGTGACCATATTGGTGGTAGTCACCAAGGCAGCTTAGACTGGCGCTGACAAAGGGACCGAGAGGGACTTGAAAGCTCCATGGAACTAACACTCAAGACTGACAGGTAGCTGCTATACCTCTTTAAATTTTTTTGTAGTTTCCACTTACATATATAATTGTTCGTGCATGTGTATATAATACATAACACTTTTATTTGACAAAAACCTGCCAGTCCATTTGTAATCACTGTCACTCTGCTGTGACTACTGACAATATAAATATATCCTCTCACCTTGAGCAGATACGGCTGTATGTCCTGAAGTCCCAGCGCGTAGTACTCATCGGGCGCAATGATGTCCAGGAATACGTGGCCCTAACAACAAGCCAATGCAGCATTTTATTTTTGCACTTTCTTTAACACCCCAAATTATAGCACTTTTAATATGCAAATCTGATGCCAGAAATAAATGTGAATATTTCACTCATTTCAAATGGAATCTGAGGTTTTGAAATGAAAAATTCGTCATTTGAAATGGAATTTACCTTTTCCAAAAACAGAATTTTGAAATGGAATTTGTCTTTTTGCGGCCTTACTGCAGGTTTAGACAGAATTAAAGGGGCACAAGGGTTGTAGAACTAGAGAAAGGGGCACACAAGTGACATGTATCTGAAATATGAAGGAACAAGGTTCCAAAATGTAGTTTACTCGAAATGATTGTGACACAAATTGTCGTCTTTTTTATATCTATATAAAATTCTCCACCAGTAACTTTTGGGGAGCCAGTAACTTTAAAAAATCTACTGGACCCCCGTTTTCTATAAAACATTATATAGAAATCAATAGAATTCTGAAGAGCATAGTAGCATTTTCTATAGAAAACAACAGAATGCTACAGATTCTATAGAAATGGTTCATATACTTCTATAGATTTGTAGAATTTTTTTTAATTCTACAGAGCATAGCAGAAGATTCTATAGAAAACTATAAAAACTAAAAATTATATAGCCATGAAGTGACTATATAACTGGTGGTGACACTTGATGCTGATGATGACACTGACCTTCTTATTGACGTGTGTCAGGTAATCGTCATACAGCTGTTGTCGGCGTCGCTCCAGGGCTGGCAGACGGCGACTGTGCATCTGGTGATCGATTTCCCGACGGATCGGCTCCGCGACTTGCTCCGCCCACTTCTTATGAAGGATCTCTTTCTTACGGAACTCTGTCATGTCGTTGTACTCCAGGAACAGTTCAAGATCATCCTAGGAAAAAAACACATTTGAACACAGTTAATTGTATTTGGCTGTTGGCTGTAAACGTTTTATTGTTACATGAACAGGATATTTTTATTTATGATGTCTAAAATGAGCTCTCCCTTATTTTCATCTGAGATCAATATTCCTGTCAAATCTGCAGAAAAAGAAGACAACACAGCTTCTTATATGGCTTAGTAGTTCACCATGATATGTTTGAACCATAAATAATATAAACTTTTAAATAAAACTGGAAAAGTACTCCATTTTTTATTATGTGATCTAAAAAACAAAAAGAACAAATCGCATTAAATTTGTTTATTAAAATTCATAAATTTTTTTGCATATCTCGTTTTATGGTCATTCCGCAAAAAATCAAACATACCTATGATCATAGTAGGCTGTTGAATTTTTCCTGGAGAGTGTAATGTGTCCCGTATACCATAGAATTATGAAAAGTTCTATGGTATACGGCGCTCAATGTTAAGCTGGGTTGAAAGTTACTTATTAGGTCGATACCAATATATGTACACTATAACGGTACACCACATCCAGGCACCAGGCACTGCATTTAAGCTGGGTATAACGGTACACCACATCCAGGCGCCAGGCACTGCATTTAACAAGATTGCCATCCCAAACAACAAGTTCCAGATGGCAAGTGGACAAGGAAGCCATTGGCTTATTGAGAGTCCAACAATTTTCTCATCTATGTGTAGCCCGCCCTTATCAAATATCTGTCAATTCTATTTTTAAACATATTCACACTACTAGCATTAACACAATCATTTGGCAGTTTGTTCCATTCATTTATCACCCTCTGTGAGAAAGAGTACTTTCTCAAGTCCAACCTACACTGTTCCTTAACTAATGCTGCTTTGTGTCCTTTGGTTCTACTGCCTTCTTTAAGTTTGAAGAACATATTCCTGTCAACATCCTCATAACCATTCACTATTTTAAACACTTCTATTTGAATTTGAATACTTTGAGTACTTTACTAGAGATGTCATCTTCCAAATCATTTATATATATATATATATATATATATATATATATATATATATATATATATATATATATATATATATATATATTAAAAACAGCATAGGGCCTTATACTGATCCCTGTGGTACCCCACTCAAAACAGATTTCCAGTTTGAAATCTCACCATCTACTATTACTCTCTGTCTTCTGTGTGTAAGCCACTTTTCTATCCAGTTGATTACATCATTACCTATACCATGGGCTTTTAGTTTAAGTAACAATCTTTGATGTGGCACTTTATCGAAAGCTTTCTGAAAATCTAAGCGGACAACATCCACTGGTGACCCGTCATCTACCCACTTTGTAATTTCTTCAAAAAAACATAAGAGATTGGTTAGACATGACCTTGCTTTTAGGAACCAATGTTGAGATGTATTTATTAATTTATGTTTTACAAGGAATTCCACCATGTGATCTCTAATTAATGTTTCGAGTAATTTACATATAACTGATGTTAAACTCACTGGTCTGTAATTTTCTGGCTTGTTCCTTGATCCCTTCTTAAATAGCGGTGTTATATACCATATACTGTATACTTGTATTTCCATACTTGCAGTACATACTGTGCTATTCTGTGGGGTATAACATACAAATCTAAACTGAAAGCAATAACTATGCT